>CM041293.1:90368965-90968965 GCA_023052935.1 Piezodorus guildinii
TCCATGAGGTTGAAGGATATAGTTTATATGAGAGGAATCCCATTGGATTAGGCTCGAGTCCTAGCACTGTGATATCTGTTTGTTCGAGAACAACTCTGTGAGAACAAATAGTTTAGTCTACTTATTTATATTGAAAGCAGCCAGGTGGTTTAGTTTTTTCAATCGTCTTCCCAATATTTTCGAGACCTTAATTTTAATTTTTTTTTATCAATTACGGCAAGAAATTGTTAAGATGTCAAATGCCTAACGGATAAGCACTATCACAATTATACTTCATGATGAAAACATACAGGCACATGTATGCGTATATCATATACTCACGAAGGCCCGACTTATTTTGATGAAACAATATTTGTTAATGTTTTTTTAAAAGATTTTCAACAAATGTTTTTGTTTGTTTATTGTGTCAAAGAAAATGTTAGTGAATAATAATTTTTGACTAAAACACAAAAAAAAAAATGTTATTTTCGATCTTATAGCGATTATTTGGATAAACATTTGGCAAATGTGGTTTCTTATAGTTTTGAATCAATAGTATAAATTTGGTGCTGATATGTGTGGAGACATATTTCATATGCTTATTCCGCTAGGATTTTAATCTTTATAACAATAATGGTTGCATTTTTAGCGTCTTTATTCGATAATTGTATTGATAAAATTCGTATATGACTGACTATCGACAAATCAAAATTGTCTCTACCTTTGGTATTAAATAAAAAGAAAAACTACTTCCAAATAATCTGTATAAAATTTTTTTGACTTCTCATATTTTCGTTCTCGATAGTAATATTAAAGGAAAATAATGGTGGTTTTCTTTTTGGAAATTCAGGATAACCATTGAATAGAATAAAAAAAAAAAACTAGCACCTAAAAGTCTATCTTCAAAGACTGCTAACCAGCCCTGCCCTGTCAAAGGAATACAGGTAAGCCCTTCCGTTGACCGTGCTGTCAAATACCGCAATTCCATTATCAGGAAAATACTCTGTTTTTATTTTATTATTTTTTCATGCTTTTTCGTTCCGTTTCATTGCCTTCATTTCAGTTATTGTTTTTTTGTTTTTTTTAAAGAAGTAAGTCAGTGTTTCACGCCTAAATAAACTACAGGTACATCGTTTAAACTTAAAAACGTACATCAGCTATATGCTATATGCTTGTATTTTATAATAACCCAAAGGTTTGTTGTCGATACCGCAAAATGTTGCCAACACAGATTCGTTCAAGCACTACAGATCAGATCTAACACAATCCTCCCATCGACGTTCTGGCCAACTTCTTGGACGCGTGCCAGTCGCTTCTGCCGAGCAAATTTTTCAGAATTCGTTCTTTACTAAATAATAACACTCCTTTCCCGTCTTTAACCGCGACTTTGTTTCGTTATCATAAAACTTAGATACTTTATCTATCTGAGTTCAAACTTTTTTTCTGATGTATTAATATCACCAAGATGGTCGCCGTTTTTACTATTAATCATATATTTAAACCTATGACTTCCTGCCCCACCGTATCCTTTAACACCATCTTACTTACTCCTGTGGAACAGATCTGGTACTTAGCACTAAACCTAGACAAACGCCTCACATGGAACCCTCATACTAGACGGAAACGACAGGAAACTGCTCGTAGATACCGATCACTACAACACTTACTCGACAAACACTCAAAACTTTCTATTTCCTACAAAAAACTCATTTATATAACCATTATAAGGCCTATTTGGACCTACGGCATTGAGTTATGGGAGTCCACTAAACCATAAAATTCCTCTCGCATCCAATCCCTGCAATCCAAGATCCTTCGAAAAATCCTTAATGCTCCATACTTTGTTACAAATAAAACTATCCATAAAGACCTAAATATCCCATTAGTTGAAGACTTGGCCCAACCCAGATATACATCCTTCCATTCCAAACTTCCTGCCCACTCAAACCCGCTTATCCGTGATCTCTCCTCAACATCTATTCCTGACAATCCACCGAGGCGACTTAAAAGAAGATGGCCAAGAGATCTCTTACCATAAATTGGTCATTGGAGTTCTACCAATAGGTAGTTTCTTCACAGGACAATCATGTGTCTTAATCTCAAATCTGTTCCATTTAATTGTTGTATTTAATAAATACAGTTGTAAATTTCTCTGAATAAATAAAAAAAAAAAAATCACATATTTCATCCTATCCGTTATATCGAAGTGTGAATTTGACAAAACGGTCATTGAAATATTAAAAACAGGCATTCTAATTGTTAACACTATTGCAAATTTTCCTTCGGTAATTACTAAAATATCGTGATTTTCAAGATATCAGAAGATACGTGTTATTAAAATATTCATCTTTTTTTTTTTTTTTTTTTTTTTTTTTTTTTTTTTTTTTTTTTTTTTTTTTGTACGTTAGCCGCTGGTTAAAATCATGAACTTTTTTAGCTTTACCCATTCTTATCTTTTTCTTCTGGTTCCTTTTATTTTTTTTAAACGTGGGCGAGAATGTTTTTCCTTTCATTAAATAATATAGTATTACTTGGCCTTCTAGTAACAATGCTTCTAACAATGTGTTATGATCTTGCATTAAAATCTTGATACATTTTACTGTTTATTTTGGCTCGCTATTGTCAGACAGTAAGTTGGAATTACCTTCTAATCAACTAAGGATAATAGATATCTTCAAATCAACTAAGGATAATAGATATATCTCTGATAAATAATGATATACATTCTCTTACTCAATAAGTATCTCCTTATTTGAATTATATGATTTAAACTATTTTGCCTGTTGGCATTATTTCACCTCAATTAAGTTAGTGTGTGTTTTTTTGCAATATTTAGATACTGGTTCAGCCTAAAGAAACATGATATGGTGACAAAAAATACTTTTGAAGGAGATGAAAGACTTCTTTGAATAGCGAAAAAATCTATATCAGGTCGCATTCTTCCTCACCCTTGTATTTTTATACACACCGGGTGTGAGTGTCCAATATGAACATATTTTCTCTCATATCGGTGGTTTCAAATTCTTCTCATCCATTGAAGATTATGATAAAAGTTTTTTTTTTGTTATTATATAAGAGATTAAGGGAGAAGGCTGACTAAGTATTTATAATCAGTAGAGATTTGGCTGGGTCATTATCTAACTTAGCCTCAAGGATTACAGCCCTGTCATCAAGGAGCTATATTCTGATTGGTTGGGGCTCCCAATAATAAGGGCTGCTTCTCAGAATAGCTTAATTAGAGAGTCCGGACCTTGTTGGATTCAAGTCTATGTAAAGTAAGTATATTACTTAGGGTCGTTCTTTCAGATATGCTTCTAATTTTAGCATGAATAATAAATAAGCATTTCCATTATGTTATTATGCAACAGCACTCTCACTCTATTAACGTTATAGTTATAATTAATAATATATTTTCTGGAATATATTTCATAGTTAAATATTGAGGAATTATACAGTCTGCCACACTCTTGGTCTATACGAATGAAAGCAATTAAACATCATACGAAGCAAACAGATGAAATAAATAAATACAAAGTAGAATAAAGAAGAAAACATAGGTATTAGAAAAATAAATCTCCCTCCCCATTACTGGCAGCATTTTCAAAATGATGTTACTATAAAGATATAATTCACGTAATTAATAAACCTCCGATATTTAATTGTAACTACGATTATTTTTACTAAATATCGATATAATTTCTCTTCTCGAACTTAATACAAAGTCATAACATCAATGAGATTCATATTTAACCGAATACATTTAATTAAATCTTCCATCATTTCATCTAATATGGACGGATGGATCAAAAATCCTTATCGGAGTAGGCGGTTCTGTATACAATCCTACTGATAAAGATAAAATTCTTAGTAATATTAATAAAAAGGCTTCTGTTTACACGGCCGAATTTTTTAAAAAATATTTATTTATTGAGATATACATTACAATTTGTTACAAAATGATCAATAGTAATAGTGATATGAGACCACATAAAATAAAAATCTGTTGCGCGCATCACACTTAATACTGTTGAAATCAATATGAATTGGATAAATTTAGAGATGATAATAGTTCGATAAAATTACATCGAGTTATGATAGAAATATGTGTTTCATGAAATAATCTATTATATTGGGTTGTGTCACATAAAATGTCCGTTTTCAAGGCAAAGGATTTTTATTAAAAATACGGCATGAAAACAAGATAATTTTATTCGAAGTATTTACCTTCTTTTTCTACACATTTTTCCCAACGTGACACCAACTTTTTTATTCCCGAACTGAAAAACTCTGAGCTTTGAGGTTAAACAAAATCTGAAAACGCACTTTTCACTTGATCATCGTTTTCAAAAAGTTTTCCTTTGACGAAGTTGTCTAAATTCGTGAACAGGTGGTAATCTGTTGGAGACAAGTCGGGAGAATATGGTGAGTGCGGAAGAACTTCGTAGCCCAGTTCTTTCAATTTTTGCACGGTATGTTTTGAAACATGGGGTCTTGCTGCCGCTCAGTGAGATCATGAGGTACCCATATATCGGGCTTTTTTACTTCCCCAATACACTGTAAATGTCTGGAAAGGGTAGATGCACTTGCATTTAGTTGCGCTAAGAGTCCTTTAACTCTTTGGTAGGGTTTTCCTTCTACTGTATGTTTGAGAACATCGTTGTCTATTACAGACGGAGGTCTTCCTCGGGCCAAGTTTTCTAAGTGTGTATCCCCAGCTGAAAACTTGGCAAACCAACGGCGAATGGTCACTCCCTTCCCCAAAGGCCTTGCAAATATTTCTTGCGGCCTCAGCTGCTGAATGGCCGAGTTTAAACTCGTACAAAAATATTACTCGAACATCGCGTGTTTCCATGTTCATATTTGGAGGTATACTAAAAAGTGGGTAATTGATTGGGAAGCTAATGTTTATAATTCAAAGGTAGAGGATTAGTAACTGTTTACTTTAAATATGTAAACATTCGGAAGAAATTATTATCCGCCTTTATAATTATCCGCCTTTTCGAAATACTTTCCTTCGAAATAGGTTTGCAGAAACTCATATTTGTTCATAACGCATTGTTGAGTTTAACATAGATGTTCTTCTTTAGTCAGGCATGGCGCAATCCTAGATGAAACTTGTTCTAGCTGAAGAGCAAGTTGGAAATTGAACTTGCAGTTCCACAATGCGATTTAACTTCTGGAGCCTACTTTGGAACCAGTATTCTGTTCTGTATCGAAGCTTTGTGATGTTATATCTGTATTTAATTTTTATAAATTCAATGCTTTTCTTGAATATAGAATACTTCAACGTAAAATAAGTATAAATTATCAGATCAAATCAATTAAAAAATATAAAATTAATTAATTTAATGCATTCAGTACTTTATCTGTAATTCCAATCCTTCCTAATTTATGAAGTTATAATTATTTATATATTTTTATTATATTTTTATAATTATTATTTAGAATATGATACAATATGCCCAATTATGAACAATACGTATTAATGGTCCAATATCACATTCTCTCCTTAAATAGATAGTTAAGATAATTAGATAATTATAAAACTATTTAGATACCACTAACTGTACAAATCAAATCAAGTAAAGTAAAATAAAATAAATTAACTTAGATAAATATTTGCATAACATTTTAGGGAACTCTGAGCCAAGCTTTGCCTCCCAACTGGTGATTTCATCGCCTCTCTCTCAACTCTATTACAGGATGGCATCAAAAACCAATGAAAACTCAATACTTGCTTGTACATTATTGATTATACCGATCCTTCCCACTCCTGTTATACCATGCAATAATTACTCGATACATATTCGTATTATTTACCAGGACGCAATCAGTATAATAATCAATATGTAGTTCAGTATTCAGATTTGCCCACATGGAACGATGTTAGATAATGCTAATACATAGAGCAAACACAAAATAGTTATGAAATAGTTATAAATAGAATTTCCTAGTCAATGTGGAATTACTGTTACTATGATATGAACCTAAAATGGATATTTTGCAAAAAGTAAAACAATATGGACTTACACTTTCTTTTGAAAGGAAGCCTGTCAGTTTCTATTTGATCATCATAGTAGGAAACAGATTATATTCGTTAGTCTTTATCATTCTAAAAAATTTAGGCCTTTATTTTAAATATAAAATCTTTATGAAACATTGAATAAAACATTTGTATATGGAATTCCTTAAACATTAGTATTTCATTAAAAGAACGAAAAAGACTTCTAGTTATAGCCTATGAGAATACACTAGGGGTGCTCATAATCGAATGGCGATTATCAGATAATTTGATTATTTCAATCATTCGAATTAATCGATTATCGAATTAATAGGTTCCGAGAAACGAATGATCATTAGAACTGACATTTTCAACGATAATCGAGGGATTATAAGGGGTTGGGATAATCGAATGACCTTTTTTTTTCTCATCGCAATTATATGCATATTTTCATTCGATTATGGAATCATTCGATTATTTAAATAATCGAAGTCCGATCATACGATCATTCTATTATACCCACCCCTAGAATACACCAAATACACTACATATATTAAATAATATTATTCATGGTTACCGCGAACAAATTCTAAGCCACAAGACTGATATTGATAAATTTTTCACTGTCATCTAGGGAATACTAAAGGTTTATAAGTAAATTACATTGCAATTCGGTTTTCCTTTATATGAGAAAATAAAATTTTCCGTAATCTTGTCATTAAAAGATAATTCCTGAAATATTAGTATTTATTTTTTTATTTAAATTTTAAATAAACTAATTTGCAATAAAAGAAGTCGTGCCAGTTAATAGCAAGTTCTAATAACAATAAATTTATGATGTTATTCGTAATGTTGTTATGAGGGAGATTATGGTGATTCAGTGTTGCTACCTTATAATATCGTACAAGTAGATTCTTTCATACAGTACTCAAGATTTTAGAAAAAAATATTACCTAACAACCATTATACCAAGTTGTTATAATAAATCGAAAGTTGTTAGAAATTCATAAACTTATTGATATTGTTATTTATTATTTCTACTTTAAAGATTATTTTATGAAAACAGTGAATGAAAACTGAATGGGAATTTTATAGAAACTAAATTTAACTTTTTATATGTATTTTAAATAGTTTATTTGTAAAAATAAAATAATATCTAACCCAATAAATTTGGAACCGTTGTTATTTATGTTGTTTTTTTTTTAATATATGGTTTTATTTATAGTTTAGGACATTGTTTCATGAAGGTTTATCAGTACAATACATTGAAATTAGGTTTTTCTTTAGATGTAAAATCTAATGTTCTGAAATCAAGACAGTATAAATTGTTGGTAATATTTGAGAATACTATAGACGTATGATAGACCGTTGTTTTCAACAACAAATATGGGAGCGGCGTGGCTTAGTAGAGAGAGCATTAGGCTACTATTCTCCAGGTCCCAGGTTCGAATCCTGACTGAGGAATATGAAGGTATAGAGACCCTCCTGGGGCACACCCATCCTCTATAAAGTGGGTAACCAAAATCGGGGGAAAAATCCTGGCCCCGTACAGAGATTCCTCCTTGTACGACGGTGAAACAGTACAAGTCCCTATATGTATTGAGAGTCCTGAGACCCTTCATGGGTTGTAAAGGAACAGGATTTTTTTTGGATCAAAAAGAAAGAAGCACATTAATAGAAAGTTATCATAATCCTATTAAGTTATGAACGTCTGTTCTCAAATGACTAATTATCGCCAAGCTTTCAACTCTATATCGGTCGAAAAGCGATTTCTGAAACATAAATGACACTACATTCAAAATGTAACGGTGCTGCTCACTATTACACTAATAAAACAATTGAAATATGTATGTGGTTAATATTTTATAAATATTTATGGGCGAACTAAGGAAGCCACTGCCAATCCTATTTTAGGAATATTATGTTAATTCCGTTAGCAAAAGTCTTCCTTATCCAGGCTCGCTCTTGAAAGCCAGTAAACAAAATGATTTGATTTGTAAGACAATGGCTGAGCTGGAAAGAGGATTCCCTTCCCCTTATTAGCACTACAGTACCCGGGAGTCGAGCCTCATAGCTGTCATCTCCCTCTGCTCCTCCTTTGCATACTCTCCGTCTTCTTTACCGTTCTCTCTCTTCGATCGGGCCTCCAATTGTTTTATGGATGAGATGCGGTTTTGAGCGGTAGATCTGTTGATGCCTATGAATAAAATGCGAGTAAAATAATTCTACGATGTCATTAGTTAGTGATGTGTCTAGGGTTCGATTAATTTAAATAAACAGGTCCTTCAAGGTGTGACTAATCTAAGTTCCGAACTAAGATCGGACAAAACTAATCCAGATTTTCTTGTGCGTAGATCTCCAAAAATATGGATTCTGAAAGCTTCAGATTTAGCCTATAGATAAACTTTTTTTTTCTGTTGTATTATTAATCGTAGTGTCATGCTCCTAAAACTCTCTACATGTTTTTCCTATCTTCAAAAATGACTGAGTTATTGAATTAAAACATCAGCTGCCATTTTAAATCTAAACAGATATTGTTAACGTCAAGATGGTGGTTGGATGCCCTGATATTTTTGGACCTAATTTCGACAAAAATGAATTGTTCTAGTTTCATAGAAAAGCGCACGGCAGACAGTTTTTTTTTTTTTTTTTTTTTTTTAATTTTTTACTAAACAAAAACTGCCAAAATGTTCATTTAAATCTAACTGTAGAAAGCCAAGTTGAAAATTAAAGAAATTCTTTTTTTTTCTGTAAGGATTCGTTTTTTGTTCTTTTATATTTTATATTATGTTTTAAATATAGCACCTGATTAAAAAAACGTATTCTTAGTAGAGTTAATAAAATTATTCAGTTGCAAAAATATTTAGCTCGCGGTTTACATCTAGAAACTTGAAGGTTAGAATTTATAAAACTATTATTCCAAAACAAGGTACTGCGTAAAATATTTGTTCCAAAGAGAGATTAAGTCACTGTTAAATAATTAAGTTCTTAATAACTTAACTTCTCTAATTCGTCAGATAAAAATACAACATGGCGAATTACTTCCAAATTCGCTTACTACTCATCATTCATTATCACCTGTTTTATATATATATATATATATATATATATATATATATATATATAATAAATAAATAGGTGATAAGGAAAGGAATGAGTCATTTTATAAGTATGTAATTAGTTTTTTTTTTTAAATACATGGACTAATTAAAGTAATGGCGATTTAAAAAAAATAAAATGATTTAATAATCATTGAACTTTAATAATATTAAATATGGAAGTTATTATTTTTTTTAAATAAAGCAATTTTCTTAGAAACGTTGAAAACTGTATAGAACATGTTACATTCCAGTAAATAAAAATATTTATAGGAAGCGAATTGTGGGTAATTTATTTATATAAAATTATTATACTTTTCATATTACGGACTTTAATGTTTTTATTTCTTGTCCGATTCCTAACATTCTATATCTTTCCATCAAGGTTGTTCTTTTCTCTCTTGTTCTTTGTTCTAGGGGCTATCAGACCCTATTCCAGGCCTTAGGATCTCGGAAAAAACACCTTTGAGGTTCCGGATATTGAATACCTGCTGTGTGGTCAGAGATTTATCCTCCAATACATAAAAAGCCTCGAGCATGTAACGTATTCACTTAATATAAGTAAATTGCGGTTTCAGAATTATGATTGTGCGATCATAGTTTTATTTCGAAATCAGTACTAATTCTTCGCAGCACTCTCGATTTAAACATGTCACGCTTGTCACTTGTCATCTTATTCATTATCCAGGATTCACTCCCATAACTAACAACTGGGCTGATTAGAGTTTGGTATATTCTGATCTTATTTCGACACGAGATTAAGTTACTTGTAATTAAGTTTCGAAGAGCGTAGCATGTTCTGTTTCCTGTCAAAATACTTCTTTTGACCTCTTCCTTGGAAACATCATAAAATATTAACATTTTAAAATAATTTTCTGACAAACGGAATTGAGACGTTGATATCCAAAAGGTACTAAAGGACATTTTTTACGAAATTGATTTTTTACATATTTGTATTCTCGTCATTTAGTTATATCTAAATATTCTATTCTAATGATTTCTCAAGTCCTTAAAAAACGCTATTTAGAAATGCGGTCATTTTCTAAAAGTACTAATTACGCATTTATTTTCGTCCCAAATCATTCTAAAATATTTCATTTCATAACTTTAATGTAATATTATCATTACAGTAAAAACATTATTCTAAATTTTAATGCAAAAAGACCCAAATTAGCTAGTTTAATAATATAGTAATGAACTCAGATTACAATAATAATATAGTAATGAGAGATTTTCGCGCTTCCTGTAAAATTTCCTAAAATGGATATAGTACCGTACCTTTTGGAAATCAACGTCTAAATTCAAGTAAGAAAACAACACGGGTTAATGCGGCTTATATCAATTAAAAATATACCGTATACCATATTAATTTGAATTGATATCGGAAATATGTCTTTTAATTAATGAATTTATTTGTTGATTTTCCGTGTCGTTATGTTTGATTTGGATTTCCTGGTGGACCGGCTTGAATAAATTTTTACTTTTCCGTATCCGTGACCTATATGATTAACAATTCCCTTTTGCTTTGTTTAACCTGGATAACAAATAATTGCTTATCTGTATGTTATTATATTCTGATAATAATTAAACACTGATAATTAATGTTATAATAATTATTTCAAAGTATGCTTTATTTTAATACCACTTGTTTCATCTGAATTCACTCACCCTTTGCGTATTGCTGCAAGTAACATTATATTAAGAATATACTGTTTTTCAGATTGATGTTCCAACTTATATCACGTTAATGCGGATATTACAGTTCTTTGACCATATGTCTATAGAAATAGAAACTTTTTTGTTAGTGAAATAAAAAAATGTTTTGAGTGAAAAAAGCTCTATTATAACTATTGATAATGGTAACATATGATTTTAATATGTATGTTAGTTGCATTTATTATATCTTTATATTTTTACTTTCACTTACCTATGTATGAAATATATTGTAAGGGAAAGTATTGCGAACATGAAAATTTTCGGCTTACCAGTTTTCTAAAGAAATACACGTTTTAGGGTCCCCCGGATCCCAATAACCAAGTCCCTAAAAAAGGTCTGTTCTTTCAAATTAGATAATATCCCAAATGTTTTCAACGCATTTTGGCTCTAAATTGTTAAATTTGGTTTCTTCGGCTTAGATCCAGTTGACCCTAAATTCAGGTTCAGCTTGATAAAACCTAGCTTCTGGGTTTATGCCTTTAAAATAGAAATTTTATATTTACCCAATCGAACATCAATCTTTAAAAATCATTTAGTTTGAGTACCACATCGTTCTTATTTCCATACCTACCTCTATACGCAAAGCATCTTCTTTAACCTCATTTAAAAGTAAACTGTTCCTCATCTTCTTAGCCATCCATCTCCCGATTGATTGTAAAAAAAATGTTAGAATAATGGTCCTATTCCATTCTAAAATGAGGACCACTACAAATATATAAACATGATTTTAATATGTATGTTAGTTGCATTTATTATATCTTTATATTTTTACTTTCACTTACCTATGTATGAAGTATATTTTAAGGGAAAGTATTGCGATCATAAAAATTTTCGGCTTACCAGTTTTCTAAAGAAATCCACGTTTTAGGGTCCCCGGGTCCCAATAACCAAGTCCCGAAAAAAGGTCTGTGTGTGAGATAAGTCCAACGCAAAAATGAAAATTCTTATAAAACTGAAATTTCATGTTTAAGACAAGTATACGCCTGAGATGTTTCAGTAACTTTTTCATCAAAATCAGCTAACCAGAATATCCACTTTATACCATGCATTTTGCATCTTTTTTTATGATTTACTCAAAAACGGCTCTAACGATTTTAATGGGGTTTAATGTGATATAAGTTTCATTCTGATTGAAATAGTCTGACAGGGCTTAAATGCCGATATTTCATCATTTCTTCCTCTAAAGTACCTTTAATTTTGTAGATTCGAAAAAATTAACCATATCGTCTGATGGTATTGCTATGAAAACATAAGTTAAATATATAAATTGAACGAATTCGATATTCAACTAAACGAGAAAACTGCAAATATAATTTTTTAATTATTTTTTTTTTTTTTTTTTTTTATCATAAGAACAGTAATATACATGTATAATATGCCGTTGGAATGCTAAAGATTTTAGAAAACATTTCTTATACATACTACTGTAAAAGTTAACGGAGAGTGATGAAAAGATAAAATTGAAAAGATAATAAAACACATGTTTCTATTAAAATCCAATTTAAATAATTCCTTAACAATTTATTTTTGCTTGTATATTTGTTTAAAAGTTCGTGAATTGATATAAATAACGGAGGTAAGTGAAAGTAGTGTGTTGCGCCCACCAGATTTTTTCTTTTAATGGGATACTTTTAAAGATTCTGAATACGGAGGTGTTAGGTGTTATGTGGCTACTACTGGCCTGGGTTCGGAGGCATTTCGAACCAATCGATATGTCTGCTTAAACAACGTCCTCCCGGGACTTAGTTTGCACATTAAAGGAGTCTTCGTGGTCAACATCGCTCTTCATTAGAATCCATCTTATGGCTTTCAAAATAAAATACCTATGCTTTTTTTTTTAAAGCCATGAGATCGATTCTGTAAATATAAATATATATATATATATATATATATATATATATATAAAATTATTGCTGTTTACATTTTATACCCCTCGCGCGGATCTCATTACCGCGTATGGGGAGCGTCCCACGGGTGGCGGATGTGGGGATGGTCGGTGGAATTTCTTCGGAAGCTCCTCCCGGCTAAGTCCGATGGACTCGCTGACCAACAATGAGAGCGGCCCCCCAGGCTTGCTGGAGGGTGTGACGTAGGTTCGAACGCCCTACTCACATATTTTAGTTCACAAAATATCACCAAAAGTCAT
The DNA here is from genome assembly GCA_023052935.1 of Piezodorus guildinii. NCBI lineage: Eukaryota > Metazoa > Arthropoda > Insecta > Hemiptera > Pentatomidae > Piezodorus > Piezodorus guildinii. The sequence continues at coordinate 90,381,906 of CM041293.1, forward strand.
GGATTCCTCTGAGGTAAAACGCTCATTATCCGGAGGTAAACTAGTCCCCCGTTCGGGTCTCCGGGTGGGGACTGCTTCAGGGGAATCATGGCGCAAGATGAAAATTAGAGATCTAACAATAGGGACGTGGAACGTTAGAAGTTTAAATACGGCAGGTGGGTTAAAGTCGGTCGCGAATGAAGTTAAGGGGTACCATTTAGATATCGTTGCATTACAAGAGGTTCGCTGGCCAGGGGAGGGTTCGTTAACAGAAGGAAAGTATACTATTTGGTACGGGAGGAGCGTTAATTATTGTCTAGGTACCGGGTTTCTGATTAGGAATAGATTTCTTTCCGCATTACGGGACGTACAGTTCTTTAGTGAAAGAATATCGGTTGCTATATTTCAAGGGCGTTGGTTTAAAATCGCGTTTATAAACATTCATTCTCCCACCGAAGACAGTGATGATGAAGTAAAATGCGAATTTTATGATAAACTAGAGTCGGTTTACGATAAGTTACCGCGAAATTACATTAAGATAATACTAGGCGACGCGAACGCAAAGGTTGGAAGGGAAGAAGTATATCATCCTACAATCGGTAAAGAAAGTTTGCACGAATATAGTAATGATAATGGGACCCGACTAATAAACTTTGCCATTTCGAAAAACCTAGTAATCAAAAGTACTACATTTAAACATAAGGATATTCATAAGTATACGTGGACATCGCCGGATGGACAAACACGGAATCAAATCGATCATGTTTTAATACAAAACAGATGGCAAAGTAGCATAATTAACGTGAGATCGTATCGGGGTGCAGAATGCGGCTCTGATCATGAATTAGTAATCGCGAAACTTTGACAAAAACTAAATACAAAAAAGAGAACACCGAACTATATTCGTCCTGAGAATTTTGATTTAGTTAAATTGAACAACCTCGAAATTAGAAAACAATTCGCGATAGAAGTAAAAAATCGGTTCGAAGCTTTGGAATCTTCAGACGAGGAACACGAAGATGTAAACAAATTATGGGAAGGAATCAGGGATAATATTAAAGAGGTCGGTAATTTATGTCTTGGAAAAATCGAAAATAAAAAGAACAAACCTTGGTTCGACAGGGATTGTCAAAATATGTGCGAAAAAAGAAAAACCGCTAAACTGAATTCCTTAAATAATCCAAGCGATAATAATGTGGCTTATTTTCGGTTAGTAAAGAATGAAACTTCAAAACTATTAAAAAATAAGAAAAGAGAGTATCTTAAAGACAAAATAATAGAAATAGAAAAACACAGAAACGAAAATAACGTAAGAGAGATGTACAAAGGTATAAACAAATCGCGTAAAAGATTTGAACCTCTATTGAATGCGGTTAAAGATGCAAATAACAATATAATTGCAGATCCTTCTGAGATATTAAATAAATTTAAACAACACTTTGACGGCATCTTAAATACGGAAAATAATAATGAATCTCCTCTCTCTGAATATCAGAGCGCTGAACCATGGATAGACGCTCCGAGTAAAGAGGAAGTCGAAATGGCGATAGGAAAATTAAAACGTTATAAGGCCGCAGGAAATGATAATATCACGAGTGAATTAATCAAGGCGTGTGGAGAAGCGGGCGTTTCCAAAATACATTTTTTAGTTAAAAAGATCTGGAAACTGAAAAAATGCCAGAAGAATGGAAAGAATCAATACTTATTCCGATTCACAAAAAAGGACCGAGGTCGGATTGTAACAACTATCGTGGGATCTCTCTTCTCCCAGTATGCTATAAAATATTCTCGTCAATTCTAACTAGTCGAATCACGGAATACGCTGAGGAAATTATCGGAGATTACCAATGTGGTTTTAGGCGGAATCGCTCGACTATTGACCAAATATTTTCCTTACGTCAAATATTAGAGAAAAAATTGGAATACAACGGTGTAGTCCATCAACTTTATATCGATTTTAAAAAGGCTTATGATTCAATAGACCGTCAGAAGCTATATAACATCATGATTGAACAGGGAATGCCCAGAAAGTTAGTAAACCTAGTAGAAATGTGTTTGTCGAAAACACTCCATAAAGTTAGAATCGGTCATAATTACTCCGAGAGATTTGAGGTGCGATCGGGTTTGAAACAGGGTGACTCCCTTTCACCTGTGTTATTTAATATAGCTTTAGAATATGTCATAGAAAAGGTGATGTGTACCGAGAAAGGCTTAAATATGGGTGACAAGATTCCGGTTTTGGGGTATGCCGATGATCTGGTACTGCTAGGTGAAGACACGGAAACCATACAACTAAATACAAGTGTGTTAATAAAAACCGGTAAAGAAATAGGACTCGAATTAAATACCGATAAAACGAAGTATATGATTAGTAGCAGAAACGGTGTCGATCTTGGTGATATTGATGTATCAGGTCATACTTTTGAACACGTAGAGAAATTCAAGTATTTAGGTTCAATTATAACTAGAAAAAATGAAATCCAGGAAGAAATAAAGTCCCGGTTAAAGGTGGGAAATGCGTGTTATTATTCAGTTGCTAAGTTACTTAGATCGCGGCTTTTATCTAAAAACTTAAAGATTAGAATTTATAAAACTATTATTCTTCCAACGGTGCTTTACGGATGTGAAACGTGGCCGCTTACTTTAAAGGATGAACAACGGCTTAAGGTTTTCGAGAATAAGGTACTGCGTAAAATATTTGGTCCGAAGAGAGATGAGGCCACTGGGGAGTTTAGAAGGTTGTACAACGCGGAGTTGCGAAGTTTGTACCCTGTGAATATAATTGAGTTGATAGCATCGCGGAGACTCAAATGGGCGCGTAAAGTTGTTGGGCTTAGTGAGGAACGGATTCCGAGAAAGTTGGTATTAGCTGAACCGACTGGTAGGCGTCCGAAAGGTAGGCCGAAGCGGAGATGGGAGGATTGCGTTAAGGCTGATCTCGGGAGCTTGGGCTTGAATGGTGAGCATTGGACGATTCTGTGTAGGCGGAATTTGGTGGTATCGGCATCGAACCTTCGGGTTCGCTAAGCCTATTATTATTATTATTACATTTTATACCATTAAGGTATATAACATGATGTAATCAAATAAACTGTCCTAATGTGGTGTTATCATGAAATCATTAAAAAAAAAATTTAATAATAATGAAAGAAAATAAATGTGTACATATACGAGTATACATGGTGACAGTATATATATGAATAACAGAAAAACTCTCAAAATGTAATTTTTCTCCCCAACCATTGATATTCGGACCATGGGTCATATGATGTTTTTTTTTTTCTCTCTTGAGATATATTCAGATTAAGCGCAAATTTTTATTTTTTTTTTTTTATTATTGCCTCCTAGCATCCATCCTTGATTGATCAATGAGTGAACGTTTATTTTGCATCATTTTAATGCTAATTAAAGTAGAAACATTTTTTAAGATCTGTGACATTTAAAACCTAACGATAGAAGAGCAATAGCTGCTTGAAACGCCCGAATATTTTGAGAAATATTAAAATTTAACTTTTTGGCTGAAGTTGTGCGATACTTCCTTTCCTATTTGAGAGTTCGACTTCTGGAAAGTTTTTTCTTCTTTGGTTGATATCACTTTTTTTTTTTTTTGCTTGCACATCAAGTAGACATAATTTAAGTTTTTCTGAGGAACCAGCCAAAACCTCAAAATTTAATTTCCCTTCCTAACCGTTGGGAATCGGACTATGGGTCATAAGTAGTTTTATGTTCTACGGTGTTTTATTTGGTCCCACAATATGACTAGATATTTATGAGACACCTTGTATATGGTTACCCAAAAGAAAGAGAATTAATTAATTATTTTACATGTTCCATGCCTTTTACTTAGGCACACTACACGTATTATCATCTTATATTTGTATAAATGATTTATAAAGTTTGCAGCATTCTCATCTACAACGTTTAAAAAAAAAAAAAAAAAAAAAACCTTTACCACTACAACCCATGAAGGGTCTTGGGCTCAGTACATATAGAGATTCGTACTGTTTCTAGGCCAACGGCAGTGCAATGAGGTGATTAGGCCTTAATCACGCTCAGCCGCCAGATTTTTCCCCAATTAATTTGGGTACCCACTTTATAGAGGCTGGGTCTGCCCCAGGAGGGTCTCCATACCCTAGGGTCCAACCTTTTAAACAATAAAATATATCAAAAAGAAAAAAAAAATAGCACTCATAGAAAAAAATAATATATTACAGAAAAGAGAAATATATATCAAAAGGGAATTGTGTTAATTAAACTATTCAATATTTAAAAAACAAAAAAAATAAAATAAATTAAGCAAAACAAAATTACTTCGACTGAATTATTTACAAATTTATTATTTATTTATTTACAAATACAAAATTATAAGATTGATCTGCCTTCATACAATCTATTGTAAGATGATTGAAGTGTGTTGTTTTTATGAAATTTATAAAATAATTTTTTCAACGGACTGCTTTACAAACTCTGAAAATTCCTTCCTCCAACGTATGTATTTCCTCATCATCTAGTCTCATCTCACTGACAGATCCTTCAAAATAAATCGTAATAGTTCCTATTCATCCTTCTTAGTTCATTCCGCTGCCGTCCCTTAAGGCAAGGCCTCTCCAACCCTACAATCCCACATCAGAGACCTTCAGGTATTCGAGTGTCAGAATTCGAGAATTAAAATAAATCCAGGCAAATCCCACCAAATAACCTTTACCCTCCATCATAAACCAATGACATCATGTCCTACAGTATCCTTTAATAATATTCCATTTGTCCCAGTCGAACAGATCCGCTATCTGGATCTCCTACTTGACAAACGCCTCACATGGAATCCGCACACAAGACTGAAACGACAAGAAACTGCACGCCGCTTTCGATTACCTCAACACTTACTTGACAAACGCTTCAACCTCCCACTTAACTACGAAAGACTCCTCTTTATGACTATCATAAGACCGATATGGACATAAGGAGTTAAGCTTTGGGGACAAATAAACTCATCCATAAAGACCTAAATGTTCTATTTGTTGCTGATCTGGCACATCTGGCAAGATGACCTCGTGATGACCATTGGGTAGTTCTTCTGCAAGTCTTTTTCTTTTATCATATTTACTTGTTGTATTATGAAGTGCAATTGTAAATTTCTGTAAATAATGTTTTAAAAAAAAATTGTCAACAGTGACCAAGTCGAATTCTGTCTAATTGTTTGTAGTCTTAAAGTAAGTTTCGAAAATTGGGTACATCTCCGTCGTCTTTTAGCATGATAAAGCGTTACAGTACCTTCTTTCAGTGGCTCCAAACTTACTCTATTTTTCAAATATTAAAAAGCTGATAATACATAGTAGTGTTATGTGTAAAATGCTGCTCTTTTAAACTCGGTGGTGTAACCTTCTTTTGAAGTAATAAAATTAACTTGTATGAACTTGAAAGTTGCAACTTTCTTTTTTTTTGCTCGATTAAAATGTCTTACTGATATTTGTCCTGATACATAGCTCAGCCATAATTCCAATTTAAATTCCCTCCGGAAAGGTAAACAAAGGATTGACTAATATTTTCCCACAGAGTATAGACTTTCCTCTCCGCCTCCACTATTAAGGTAAATTATGCACCTTAGAGAGGTCACGCAGAGTTGCATAAAATATAATTACCAACTTAATTGCATGGAAATTAATGGTTAGAAGGTTTAATACCATATCCAGTAATAAATCCCTGATTTAAATTTTATTTATTTGCATATTTATTGGGTTCATTACTGGTGATTTCATTAAAACTTCAGATTCTAGTAAATATTTTTACATTTTGCGTTTCTGCGATTTCCTGTGTCGTAGAGCGAGGGTGTGTGTGATCAATACTTGAATTTGGTCATCAACAACAGTTGAAATTTTGACTCTTCCAAGTCAAAATGTCCGGTTCTGAACCGAGTAAACCACTTACGGACGGTGCTTTTTAATAAGGCATCATCGCCATACATACCTCAATTTTTTTTAACGCGAAAGTCACCTGAAATCAAAGGTTTTACTCCTGCAATAAATCGAATGCAGCCCATAAAGTATTTTTCACTTTAAAAAAATATATTGCTGTATTTTTGATTGAAGGATACTGATTTCTTTTTTTTTTATCCATTAATAAAATCTCAAGAAATATTATTTAAATATTGGATTCAATTTATACGGTGTATCTTCCCGTGGTACACGCACCAATATTACTTTGAGACCATCCCATAACATTTCTTCGATGCTGCTTCATCAATTTTTATTCTATGCCGGAAACCCTTCAGTCATCGCCAATGGACACCGACTGCAAGGAGTGAGACTACCTTGGTCTCATGTCATGAATATTGAAATACTCAGTTGATCCAATACTCTAGGGCCCTTGGATAAATAATCTAACAAAGACAAACCTGACGGAGAAATGTGTGGCCCTTTGTGGGAATAGAGTGTGTCAATCGCCTATACATATTCCCTGTAAATCAATATTTTTCGCATATCCAGTCTTTTCAGATTCTAAAAGAATAGGCTGGCTATCACAGATTGTATATTGTTCCATTTTTATATAATCTAAGAAAAAGAAAAAAAATGTTCAACTTAAAAAGGTTTTTCGGTTCATTACATTATAAGGATCCGTACTTTTTCTACGCCAAGGATTGTTCAAGCAGGCAGGCGATTTGACTGAAGCCAGGCTTTACAGCATTTTTTTTTTTTTCACAATATTTTAGTATTCATTTTATAGGGCATGTGTGTACCAACCCACAGCTGATGAATTAGAATAAATAATTATTCCGAAACAACCAGACTCGTATTTAATTCATCTATCAATTCCTACTTTATCAATGCGAGAATTACGATAAGTTTTTTTCCCTCACTTGGCTAGTCAATTGTGGCATACGGGGATACAAATTTTAATAAAAAAATACACTATTTTTTTCATTGGTAGCTCTGAAAGTTCAGAAAAAGAGTTCAGTACTATCGACATAATTTTAAAACATTTTCATTTATAAATTCCGCTTCAATTTTTTTCTTTTTTTAATGTATGTAGGTCCTTAATAAATGTAGAAATATAAAAAATAAACCAAATTGGGTTCTATAACTTTTTTTTTATCTTAACGATACCCACTACTCAACTCCTAATCAGAATTGGTTAATCTCGATCATTCAGATTTTTCAAGATGCTTTCTATTAGGATTCCTGTCAGAGTTTTTGAAAAAGGGACTTTTTGATTTTTCTGAACGAAAAATAGTTACCTGTACCTCTAAATAATATTCTGTGATGGCGAAAATTTGGTAGAAATGGTCTCTGATTTAATCCAACTTGGACCCTAACCAAAATAAATCTAGCAGTAACTTGTGAAGTAATTCAGTGTCTAGAGTTAGTCCTGCTACCTGTTATAATTGAAATGAAATGAAAAAAAAAAAATAATAATCTGGGATCAAGTTAGAATAACGAACAATGAACAAAAATAAATCCATATGGTCTGGTTACTTAAAGAAAAAAAAAAACTATATGTATATTATAATATATATATATATATATATATATATATATATATATATAAACGATACTTTAAGAGATTTCAGATGTTACGTATCAAGAGATTATTAACGAGAATTTTATATTCAGGTGTTTCTTGGGTGATGAATGAATTTTTAATTTATTACGCGCTCTCCCTATTAACATGTTTAATGTTAGGTAGTGAGTCAATCAAATAACTATTTCTAGTTTAGAATTCCCAATTTTTTTTTTTTTTTTATGTGTAGGTGTGGCCAAAAAGAAATTCTTAACTAACTGTTATTTAAATAAAAAAATAAGGGGAAGTTGGAGCACTTCGAAAAGGTTTTAAATTTTATCTAGATCCCATATTAGGAAAATATAAACATAATTCACAACACAACAACCTCCCCTCAATCTTCCGTTCCAATGTAAAATATAAGTACATATAAGTCTATATAAGTATATATATATATTGTATTATTATATATATATATATATATATATATATTTCGGCTTTGAATTAACATTTTCATTGTTATAATTATATTACAATTTCATGAATATGCACATTAATTAATTTAGTTTAGTTGACAAAATATTTAATTTTATGTGTATGTTAATAACTTAAATAAAATTAAGGAATTTTAACTTTAGCACAATAAGTGTATAATTACTGTCAAGTCTTTAGTTCAAAACATTAATTGTTAAAAATAAAAATATTGACATTGAATGTATATTGTATTAGTTGAGTTGTATTATTATGAAATTTTAAAACTCCCAAAAAAAAAAACGCTGATGTACACTTTATATGTAGTTAATAATCATTTTTTTTATAACATAACCCTTATGTTTTGGTGTCCTGACCGCTTCAAGCAGAAGTAATTACAATAACTTACCTGAACTAATCTGTCTAGTTAACTGCCGCAAAGAGATCTCTTTTTATACACTGTTTATCTCCAGTAGACAATATAATAATATATAAGTACTAATAAAATTTATATATTATTTTTCTATGACTCCCTAATTAAACTTTAAATTAATAGAATGTTTAATGTAATATTAAAATCGGGGAAAAAATCGCTCTTTTTTTAAATATGCTTTTTGATGTTTCCACTAATTCACATCTCTGGTCTTCCACAGTTAGTTTTTACAGAATTTCATTAATAGTTTTAAACGTAAAATATTAAGAACGAACTGTATTGTCACTAAATTAATCTCTAAATTTTGAACTTATTCAAAGTCAGTATGAACATTTTTTTTTTTTTTTTTTTTTTTTTTATCACATCAGTATATCATTTTGTTTCTCATTATTTTGTTTTAATTTTAGACATATTTTTTTCTCCGCAATTCGTTTGAAATAATCGGCTTTGGACAAGATAGATCACACAATTTGAGCTATGTGCGTGGGTAGATGGAGGTCACCCACGTGAAGGAAAGTTTAATATGAATACTTTATTAAATTAAGGTTGTTTTTTTAAAATTTATTTTTATTAAAAAATCAATCAAGAATTAAATAAAGAACGGTATATTATAAAAAATTTAATGTCTATTGTTTGATTTGTGTATGGAGTGTTTAAAAGAGTCATTTTCTTTTATTTTGAGTTAATGTTGTTATAACTTAATAATTATATAAACATCATTTTTCATAATACATAATAAAAATGTGGTGCGGGCAACACACAAATTTCACTCACTTCGACTTTTGAAATCAATTTAAAAACTATTAAATATACATCTATTTGAAAAATATTGTAAGTTGATTTTAATGAAACGTGTATTCATGTTCCTTGGAAACATATGATTTAAATTAAATAATGTAACTACATTAAATTGTTCATCTGTAATAATTGTATTAGTCACCTTATATTACCTTTTACAACTTTGTGCATCAGATAATATTTTTTCTATTATCTTTCTCTTTTCAGTGGTATATAATACCTCTGTATTATTATTCATATCATCAAAAAACAAAACCTTAAAAAAAAAGTTTTCTCTTTTATCCTTTAGTTGGTCATCAAACTCGTCCAACTTGTATCTTTAGCCGTCTTTTATCAATGTTATTAGGATGATATGGTTAATCTTTTGGAATGTACAAATTTAAAGGTACTTTAGTTAAAGACAATTTAAGATTTCGGCATTTAAGCCCTGTCAGGCTGTTTAATGCAGAATTAAACCAACATGATCTTAAAGTCCATTAAATTTTATTTAACTTAATTCATTTTACGGCCCATCGTTAGAGCCGTTTTTGGGAAAATCGTAAAAAGGTGCCAAAAGCATGTTATAAAGTGGCTATTCTGGTTAGTCGATTTGGATGAAAAAGTTGCTGTAACATCTCGGGCGTATAGTTGTCTTAAATATTTTTTTTTTTTTATTTATTTATTTAAAGAAATTTACAACTGTATTAAATAAATACAACAAGTAAATAGGCTTTATATATGATTAGTACACATGATAGTCCTGAGAAGAAACTACCCATTGGTAGCACTCCAATGTCTTATGTTAGAAGGTCTCTTGGCCATCTTCTTTTAAGGCGCCTCGGTGGGTTGTCGGGAATAGATATGGAGGAGAGGTCACGGATAAGCGGGTTTGAGTGGGCAGGTCTTAAATATGAAATTTCAGTTTCGTACGACTTATCTTTTTTGCGCTAGACTTACCACACACCCACAGAACATTTTGCGGGACTTGGTCATTTGGATTCAGGGGACCCGAAAACTTGTATTTTCGTTGAAAACTAGATTTCGAAAATTTATAACAATAAATCTTGTTAAAACAGCAAAATTTGTTTGTTTTTAAATTTAAATTACAGAGCTTATGTTTTTTATTATTTCCTTAGTGATTAAAAACTTGAAATAGGTGTGCCCACTTGTAAATGGATAATATTGAGTTGTTAGTTTTTTTTTTAAAGAGAATCATAAAACCATTCTTAAAATAAAGTACCTATCCCTTTGGCTCCGTAAACACTTCTAAAATCCGTTGAAGATACTTAAGTAAGCAAAAATCAGCTGACGGTGTGCTAAGTAAGTGGCTTCTAAGAGACCACTTCCTCTGAGGGGCTTGAACCAGGCTAACGCACATCTTCAGTATTTAATTTCTTCATTTATTTTTTTATGGTAGCTGTAATAATTTAAATCACATATATTCCTCTAGTATTAAATTTAACTAGATCTAAATTCTGTTTCAGATTTTCTTATAGATTTAAAGGACAGTTGTGATCTAGAGTAAATCATGAAATGGATTTCGTAAGTTAAAATTTTTATTTTATAATATGTCTGTAGGATTATTATATAAGTGATGAGATGATTTCTGACAAATGTTGTTTATTGAATTTCACAATTTTTAAGATAATTATTGTACAGCATACTGAAACCTTCACATTTGTTCTTAACAACTGGTTTAGTGGTATCGATATATCGAATCCATTTAGAACATTGACTTTAGATAAAGTAGTTATACATTAAATATTTAATGTCTCCTACATCACTCTCCTCTCAGAAACTTAACACGAAGTAACGCAAATTCGAGTTCTTTCAAATTAGATAATATCCCAAATGTTTTCGACGCATTTTGGCTCTAAATTGTTAAATTTGGTTTCCTCGGCTTAGATCCAGTTGACCCTAAATTCAGGTTCAGCTTGATAAAACCTAGCTTCTGGGTTTATGCCTTTAAAATAGAAATTTTATATTTACCCAATCGAACATCAATCTTTAAAAATCGTTTAGTTTGAGTACCACATCGTTCTTTAATTCCATACCTACCACTATACGCAAAGCATCTTCTTTAACCTCATCTAAAAGCAAACTGTTCCTTCATCTTCTCAGCCATCCATCTCCCGATTGATTGTAAAAAACATGTTAGAATAATGGTCCTATTCCATTCTAAAATGAGGACCTCTACAAATATATAAACAATTTTTTGTTTATTTTTTCCTTTTGGTTTTTCTCTGTGATCTTATCATACCATTAAAAGCACAATTATAATATCTCTTCACATACACACATATGATTATATAATTATAGACGTATATATACTAAGTAGTCTTATTTACTTTTTTTTTATAAATAATATATGTATATCTTAAGTTTGTATTTTTTTGATGTTTTTGTTTATGTGCCAGACACAAGTCTCAGTTTCTGTACTTTCTGTTATTCTTAAGGACGTGAAGGTCCCAGAATAAAATCTACTTTTTTTCCTTCAATCGATGAATTTCTTTTCTTTTCTTAGTATTGCTGCGAAGAAATATTATCTAAAGGGTTAGAATAGGCCACATTCTCGCGATCAAAAATTTTAACCTAAAATTTTAAAAAACTATCGCAAATCCCGGAGGGGTCGACAAATTGTAGGGTTTAATTTATCAATGACGAAATGATTTGTGACAAATATTATTTATTGAATTTTACAATAGGATCCCAATTTTTACTGTGGGATGTCAAGTACTCGTTAAATATCCTTATCCCAACTAAATCTGGATAAGTAACTAACTAGATTTAGTACTCCCTCTGCTGCATCGTCTGATTAGCCACAGCAGTATCAACTGAGTTAAATGAATAAACTTTGCATTAACTGTATATAAAGATAAATTAATAGAAAAATATATAGATTAAAATATATAGATAAAGATAATAGAAAGAAAAAAAAAACATATTGTAGATTTACATTTATAATATTAACTATAAACAGAAATAAAAACTAGAAAAAAGTTCAATTTTTATTCTAAGAAAAACTTTTAAAATCTGACATTGCAGTCTTGAATAGAATAATCTTTTAATTTAACATTTTCATTATTTTTGCATATAAAAGAAGGAAATTACCTTACATTTCATCATTTACTTTCTAAAAGCTCTGAAATTACATTTCTTTCCGTTTTTTTGCCCTTCCACTCGCTCTTTGTGGAGAGAAAAAACAAAGTATAATACCCTCCCTCAAGAGCCGGATTCTCATTTTATGAACCTCTTAGGCTTCGTAATATTTTAAAGGTAAATAATTGAGTTTTAGAAATCGTTGTACAATAGCCACTATAATACTGCTGTTTTATTATTATTATTTTTTTTTTTATTTGTTTCATTTATATTCAATAAAATATGAGCATGGTCATGAGCTGTTATGTTATATAAATATACCAATATTTATACAATTTATATAGTTTATATCCATAAAGTCCACTGATCTTAAATAATATGCCAAAATAATGACGTAATTTCTTATCTAACTTTAGTCAAGATAATCTAAGAGAGGAGAAAGACATTTGACAATAATTTGTCTAATTATAAACTGTTTTCGTTTCTTTCTATGACATTAAAATAATAAATGATTTTTATTATATTTTACTTCTTTCTTAATCGAGTCCTCTTTACCGCCGAGCAGTGTAAGGTGCTATCTTTTAGAGCCCGACCAAAAGTTCTCTATTCTCTTTTTTGTTTGTTCATTTAACGTCACTTTATGCTACTGTGGCTAATCGGACGAAGCTACAGTGGGAGTAATAAATTTTGCCTACTCTGGTTTTATTAGGAGATCCCTATCCTAATAAAACCAGAGTAGGCAGTAACGAGTACCTGACATCGCACAGGCTCGGAAATACCTTTTTACGTTCCCTCCGAAGGACGGCATAACTAAGGATCTTTTACTCTCATTAAATGAAACTAGAGCCACCAGCAGGTATGAACCCACTACCTTTGGCATAAAAAGCTGTTATGATAGCCACTATGCTATGGGTGACACATTCTCTATCCTGTGTCAGCTGCTTTACATCTTTTACTTCAACTGACATTTTACTTCATTCAAATATCCAAATAAGGTTACTCTCTGAGGAAAAATGATTTTTAAATTTAATTTAAATTTACTTAACCTGGAAAAAAAAAACCGTCGTAAAATAGTATAGTGGACTAAACATTATGAAAGGTTAGCAGTTGACTATACATGGAAGGTTCTCCACGATACCTACTGGGACAACCCATGTTTACACAGTTATATTGCTTGTATCAAAATTTAATTACCTAGTAGAAATTATTTAACACTCTAGACTAAATCTTGAAGTGAACAAAGAGATAAATATTAAATAAAAAAAATAAAATATAGAATAACATGTAATGAATGCAATAAAAAATCACTATCCCTTAAGGCAAAATTAAAATATTACGTCACATTAGCTAAACCTGAAGCGGTATATGCATCAGAGGCGCTAATCATTGGAGGAAGAATATAACTAAATACATAGATAAAAAAAAAGAATGGAAATTTTTTATTCCAATTGTGTTCAGGGAACTTGGATGAGTACAGAAGTATAACGAGTTACCTCCTTTAAATTTGGAGAAAATCTCTGACAATTATAGAAAAGAAAAAAAAGAGAAATATTTTATGACCACATTCTCATAAGGAATGATAATATACTGGCCGAAAGAATTTTCTGCCTTACCCTCTTCTCTCCTTTAATGAAAATTAAAAAAAAAAATTACTTGAAATTGAAATCTATTATCAGGAAATATGCATCAAAAGTAGAATTATATAAGACAGAGACATAAAAAAAAAAAAAAACTTGTACCACTACAACCCATGAAGAGTTTTGGGTCAGTACATGTAGAGATTCGTACTGTTTCTAGGCCAACGGCCGTGAAATCAGGTGATTCGGCCGAGATCACGCTCAGCCGCCAGGTTTTTTTTCCCATTTTGGGTACCCAATTTATTGAGGCTGGGTGTGCCCCAGGAGGGCCTACGTCCCCTAGGTTCACCCCTCGGCCGAAATAACAGAATAAATAATATTCCGTAACAACCGGGATCCAAACCCAGGACCCGGAGCACAGTAGACTAGCACTCTACCCACTAGACCACGCCGCTCCCTATATAAGACAGAGCTGCATTTAAAAATTGAATTGACAAGCATCAGTTTAAAGTTAGACCGAGTGTTACATCTAGGAGAACATGTACAGAAGAACTTTAAAAAAAAAACCACATTGAGTAGATGAAGATAATCACCTTGAATACGTAAAAAATGTATATTGTAAAATTAACGAGAAATGTATAATCTAAATATATTATATCTACATTGCAGTAGAAATTCTTTGAGTAATATTTTCGTTCGTCTCAGTAGTTAATTTTAATAAGCTGTATAAAGCTCCCAGTAGCATGAATTTGGAGTTGATATGATCGAATTTCGACTCCGGTAAATTTTAATACACTTCTCCGTAGGGTGGTGAAGGAACCCCTAACCTTTAATAACCACTAGTTACCGGTTTAATAAACTTATATCCTGTCGTGTCCCAATTCTCATAAATCACCTAAGTTAGGAATTTCTAGGGAATTGAGTAAGTCTACATTTTTACTTAAATGATTATTGTTTATCTTTTACCTATTTGTGGAATTTTCATAATTTGAAGCTCTTCCTTTCATAAGGAAGTATGGAATTTACGAAATAACTCGTATTTATTTTAAATTTTCTTTGAAAAATATATAAAATATTTCAGTCCTTAAACTCACAAAAGGATTTAATGAATTTTGAAAAATACATTTATCCTTCATATATATGGAAATAGTGCTCACCCAAAACACAATTATGTTAGTTATCGCCAGTAGCAATGCAGAATTTTGAGTTATCTCTGAAATACACCTCTGTATAACAGACCGTCTACGTTTACTGGATTATTCATTTGTTTAGGTATCAACATTTATTTCTCCTCTTCCAAACGATGGTGTTTGCATACCTCTGCAGCATTATAATGACTTTTAAAAAAAATTCAGTCCTAAAAAAAAGGATAATACGTGAAAGTTTTCTAATTTTGTTTCGTGAGTTTAAACTCGGTCGTAACGGTCCAGACAGCCAGAAATATCAATACCAATACCTTGGTGAGGGCAGCATTAATCAGTGTACTGTTCAACACCTGAACCTCTATTTACGAGGAAACTAATTTAATTGACCAAGAGAAAACGCGTTTTTGGAATTTATTTATTATTTTCCAAGGGATGGAATAGTTGCCAAAACATTGGCAGACATTTGTAGATAGTTTTCGAGACTATTTTTATTCAATAAAAAAGTTGTAAATATTTCTTTTTAAACCAAAATACTTCATTATTTTCCTGAAAATCCAATAGTAATTGAGTACATGAGAAGAACCTAATTCCATTGATTCCTTTATAAAGTGTTTCATAGAAATATAATCAAATTAAATAAAGATTACTACAAAAAAAAAAAGTCGCTAGCTAGGGATGGTACAAAGCGAATTCGCGATAGAGATTGTCAAGAATGGTTTTATTGACGCCCGTAGCCATGGCGACCGCTGGCGAACGTCACTCCGCACCACTTTTTGAATGAACTCAATCACAAAACTACTAAAATTCATAGTTCAATAGTGCGATTGAATATTTCAAAAGCAAACACATTCCAATGCTCTATCCTCAAAG
Source organism: Piezodorus guildinii (assembly GCA_023052935.1). Classification (NCBI taxonomy): domain Eukaryota; kingdom Metazoa; phylum Arthropoda; class Insecta; order Hemiptera; family Pentatomidae; genus Piezodorus; species Piezodorus guildinii. The sequence goes on from CM041293.1 coordinate 90,397,751, forward strand.
GTTTGAACTAAAGAGGATATCAGTAAGAGATACTTTTCGAATATAGGTGTGTCTTAAAAAATCAATAGTTATGTCCGTTATATGGATTTGGCTGCGTATATTTTGAAGCTAAATTTTATCCTTAATGTATAGAACGTGAAATGAGATTGGACTTTTCCGGTTATTATTGTTTTTTATTTATTTTTTAAATAAAAGAATGCGTTCAACCTTCCATTCAAAGTATATCATAATTCTACAAAAAAGTGTTACCTAAAATTATAGATCATACTCTTACTAATTTACTTACTAAACGTTTAGAAAATTTAGAATTATGATGAGTTTCGAAAATAATAATTTTATAAATAAACTATATGATGTAGACGTCACATTTCTACTTTCACACGACTTAAAATTAAGTTACCTTTTGATAAAAACTAAAAGTGAATATTTTTTATTATTATGTAAATTCCATATATTTTATATAAATATCTGGAAAAAGCACAAATTAATTGTCAGAATAATAATTTTAGTGTTTGAGAATTTTATCTCAACCGTATAAAGCTTTCCATCGCTATATTATACACATAAAAGTATAAGGAAATATTTCTCCTTTTGTTGATCATAAAATCCTTTCTTAGTTCATCTATCTACATTTCTTACTGGTACTAACAGGGAGAGATCGTTAATTATTGCTAGGAGAAATAAATTTTGAAAACTCTCTCTGACAATTTCGAAGAGAATAAAATGGATAATGTGAAATCACATTCAATTTTATATTGTCGTAACGGAAAAGACATCAAATCATGATTGCCTTTTTTGAAAAATTCCATAACAATTGTATAATCCATAGTATGAAGTGTCATATCGGGCAAGCCGAAATAAAAGATGAAAATTTATCATCTTTAGCACAGATCTGCTTTAAATACGCAATTGAACTAGACTATCACACACACAGATACACACACACACACACACACACATACACACAGAAAAGTAAAACATATTTTTCGGGAATGCTAATTTCGACACAAGAAATACTATAACCTTTTTGACTTTTTTGATTATGGCTTTTTTGACTCAAGCTTAAGAGATCAATTTAGTGTCGAATAAATAATTCACCCTATTTTTTAGCTTTTTAATTCAAATGGTTTTCGAGATTTTTCAAAAAAACTCTTTTTTTGATTTCATTTTTTTTTAATAGTAAAATTTGAAATTAATTAATACTGATTTTTTCTCAAATTCTTAGGAGTCAAGGGCATGGAAAAATTACATGGTCATGATTCTTAAAAGCCAATTTTTAGCGGAAGAAATAAAACAGAAATATAATTTTTTTTTAACATTTTTGAAAAGTGTCAATCACCGATTTTTTTTGTTTTCAGAAAATGTCTTCTATACTCCTCTAAACACAGGAAGTTTTTCGAAATTTTTGAAGTGGTGGAACATCATGAAATAAAAAACTTATTTTTTTTCTGAGATCTCACATTCAACCTATATTACTTATTATTATTTAACTATGTATAAACAATTATTTCTCACGAAAAATTCAGAATTACATTACTTATTAAACATTGGATTAAAGCTACGTTTTTTCAAAACACGCGCCAGGCTAGCGCTCTGTAACGTCGTCTATTTAGCCTCTATCAATCATTTCGTATAAGGTCACGGTTATTCAAGTATTCTCTATGGATTTCGTCACGAAGGATGTATTTTCGGTTAAAGAAATAATTGTCTACACATTTTTCGATAATCTAAAAACTATACGTTTCTTACAACGCAAGATTTCGGAAAAAAAAACAAAACAGTTTTTGTTTTTTTTTTCATATCGTTCCACCACTTCGAAAAATGCAAAAAAAAATTCTGCAGCAGAGAGGAGCATAAAAAACACTTTCTAAAAAAATTCGGTGATCGACAAAAAAAAAAAAATTAAAATAGAAAAAAGAGGTTTTTTGAAAAATCTCGACAACCATTTTAATTAAAAATCTATAAAATGGGGAGAATTATTTTTATTCGACACCAAATCGATCCCCCAAGTTTGAGTCAAAAAAGCCTACCCTTTGATTAATATTTCCATTCGTCTTAGAGCCTAATTCAAATAAGCAGTATAAACCTCCAGCAGCATGAGTTTGATATTGATATGATAGAATTTTGACTCTTTAGAATATTTAGAATCTATCGAAAATTGAAATAAAAATCCGGAATAATGCACTTCTCTTATGGTAGGTGATGGAACACTGAGCCTTTAATAACCATCAGTTTTCGTTTTAATAACTAAACATGACTTTATCAGACACACGCTACTAGAAAGGAAAAACAGAAAATATTTTGGGCTGCACATGTCGACACAATAACCCTGTAAAATATATTTATGTTGAAAACTCGGGATCGAAGATTTCTTGGTTCACTATATTACTCTACTTGATCTTACTAATATGTATTTCACAAGTAGGTGAGCGAAAGTAAAATTACAATAATAAAAAAAATGAACTTGAATAACATTTGAATTCAAAAATAGTAGACAAGCGTCTTCTTGTTCTATTAGGAAGTTACGTAGGCGCTCCAGAAACTATCAGTGTGCCTAGGATATCTCTGACAGGTGCGTCACATGCGTGTGTTATGTACAACAATGGTCCAAGGATCGATACCAGAGGAGCTATGGACCTAATTATACGTAACATGTACTGTCGTGGCATCTCACCTCTGTCCAACAATGGGAGACTTGTTGACTCCAAACTGCCAGATGGAGATGTATTCGTACTTCGAATCTATTTGTTCAAATTAGAGTCTTGATGGTTTGACGAAAAAAAAATTAAAAACGATCCACGAAAATCCGTTTTCTCATGCATCAAAATGGTTGAATGGATTTTTCGTTATGGCATGACACTTAAGACCCACATCTTAAAAAATCTAGTGCGGAAAACACACGTCTTTCACTTACCTTGGCTGTTAAAATCAATTCAAGAACTATTAAATAAAAAAAAGTAAAAATTGTTAAAGTTAATTTAAACAAAAAGTTTATTCAGTTTCGTTGGAAACATAAGGTTTAGATTAAATAATATAGCAATATCAAATCTTTATGTATAATTATCAGTAATAATTTTATATCCAATTTGTCACTTTTCGTTACCTATTACAACTTTGTAAAGAAGATAATATTTTTTCTAAAATATTTGCCTTTCCATTGGTATATTATACATCTATGTTGCTGTTCCTATATTAAAAAATCAACACAAAATTGCATTAAAAATATATTATTTTTGCTCTTTTATCCTTTAGTGTATAAGGGGAGCCCGTGGCTAAGTGGCTAGCGCGCTAGTCTCTCATGCTACAGGTTCTGAGTTCGAATCCCATTCCCGACGGGGCTTTTATAAGGATGTACATAATGTGGATCCACTCACAACCTCTCCCCCGCGTATGTGAGACCCGTCAGCCAAAGGGTGGCCACTCACAAAATTAGTCGTAGAGAGTGATGACCCTACACTAAAAATGGCATCGTGAAACGTGAGTGTAAACTCGCAGGAGTTCACACCGCGAGGCCCAATGCCTACACGGCCTGTCGCGCCACTGAAAGAAGAAGAAGATCCTTTAGTTGTATATCAAATTCGTTCAGCTTTTATATTTAGCCGTCTTTTATCAATCCTAATAACATGATGTGGCTAATTCTCTAACTCTATAAAATTAAAGGTAGTTTAGCCGAATAAAATTTTAAATCTCAGCATTTAATCCCTATCAGAATATTTCAATCAGAATAAAACCTACATAATATTTTATTGATATGAAATTTTACATCGGTATGGCAAGCTTAATCAAAATCGTTTGAGCTGTTTTTGATAAAACCGTAAAGAGGTGCAAAATAAGTATAGTTGCCTTAAATATGAAATATCTGTTTCGTACGAATTTTCTTTTCCGTGCTAGACTTAACACTTACACACACACGCACAGACCTTTTTTCAGGCCCTAGTTAGACCCTGGGAACCCTAAAACGTGTATTTCCTGAAAACTGGAATTCTAAAATTTTCATGATCGTAACACATTCCCTTACTATGTATTTCATATATAGGTAAGTGAAATTAAAAATTACAATGAGTATTATAAACAATGGTTATTTTCAGGTTGCCAATCAGTTTTCTGTTGTTGTTTTTTTTTTAATAGTGGAACATTTGTGGATTAATTATTAAATTAATATTTAATATAAACCCTTACTATACGCCAAGTTAAGGTCGATTCAGGCTGTAAGTTCTTTGATGTTTTGACAACTTTTTTTTGCAAGTTTAATAACCCAACTTACTATAATTTCGTCAGGCAATATAAACTGATTCTTTCTAACATAGAGGAAGTTTTTAAATTTAATGAAGTATTATTTGTGTGTTTGTAATAAATTGTAAACATTTATGGGCAATGGATACTAAATAATCTGATATTCCTAACAGCGATTAAAGAAAATATAGACCATAAAGCAACCTTACAGGCGACCCACTTGCAGAGTGGAAAAAAAACAACCTTAATTGGCCATTTCCCCACGGCGTAAACGATAAAGCCGTAAATGGATGTTATTTATTTCTTTTAATGAAAACAACAAATTAAGATTTGATTGACACCTATATTTTTACCTTTTCCTACCTAATTTAAAATTCTTAAATTGATTTTAATAACGGGGTTAACTGGAAATCGTGTGCTGCGCACACCAAATGTTTTATTCTCAATTTGAATTTCAATATTATATTTAATTTTATGTATTAGAGCCCCTAGGGTGTCATAATGGGTATTATTCTTCTGATTATATAATTCATTTGATGTAGAACTTTATATACAATTAATGACATAATCTTTTTCATATACACTTTATACTTAGTTTTAGTAATTAAATTCAAATTTTACCTGCAAATAATAGTCATAAAGTTCAATTAGAGATAAGTAATATGTTTTATGTTCTGAGAGCTAAATATATTATATGTATCTAGATGGACGAAACCACTAGAAACTTGTTACCCTATAATTAACTAATATATTAGCTAGAAGGGAAAGTTCATTAAATTAGAAGCCAACCGATGTTAGCACCTGTTAGGCCATGTTGCTGAAACTATGTTAGGGCTAATATGATCAGTTGTTTAGTTCAACTTTCGATAAAGCTCCTACAAAGCTTAGGAAAGCCACGGAATAAGTTGGGAGTGAATAAATTAAAGGCAAATAATGATAGTTTTTAACACGCCAATGACCCACGGGAGTAGAGAAAAACGAACAAATAAAAACAAAAAATTATAATTTTAAAGTAAATAGGAAAATCTTTTAATTTTCTGTTCTTTTTTTCATAAGATAGATAAAACTAATAGTTATTAGTGTTGAGAACATATTTTGTCCTTATTTTTTTATACCAAGGCCTAACAGCCTATTTTCATGGCCAAGTGTTATAGTCTCATTTATTTTTTTTTACAATTCCTTACATACAAAAGTTGAAAAGTTTAGTTTCATGTTGAAATGTAAAAACGCTGCAAATTATTACACAATGGTTTATTATTTCCAAATAACAATATTAGGGTATAACTGTTTATATAGGCTGTTGATAGGCGATTAAGTAATATGAAAAGCCTTTATTGGTATTTATTTATTTATTAGGAGAAACGGATTTTTTTTTTAATCTCATTAATTATTATTGAATCACTTCATTTGATTCTGTTTGCGTTGAAGTATAGATTTTTTTTCACGCTAAAGCCGGAAATGTTCATGTATACTGTGTATTGACATTAAACGTTTACTCAAAAAGTAAAGTTACTGAAAATGTAAAGTTAACGTAAAGTAACTTAACTTTATGAAGTGACAATGGTTGACTGTGTGTATATATGAGAGAAGTTGGTTGAGGGTGCAGTCAATTTAACACACAATTAAGCGTAAATTTAATTTATTGGTGACGACGTTTCGGCCTAAATTATAGGCCTTCTTCAGGTTGGTTGTGTGAGCTGAGAAGGCGTCAGTCAACAACCAAACGAAACGTCGGCACCAATAAGTTAAGTTTGCGCTTAATTATGTGTTAAATTGACTGCACCCTCAACCAACTTCTCTCATATATACACACAGTCAACCATTGTCACTTCATGATGATTTCTAACAGGTTGTTGACTGACGCCTTCTCAGCTCACACAGCCTCCCTGAAGAAGGCTTATAATTTAGGCCGAAACGTCGGCGCCAATAAATTTAGTTTACGCTTAATTGTGTGTTAAATTGACTGCACCCTCAACGAACTTCTCTCATAATTTAACTTTAGTTTTAAATGCGCTTTTAGAGTACTAGTGTGTTCATTAGATACAATTTAATGACAGATTTAGATAAAACTAAATTCAAACTATCAATATCGAAATAATATCAAAAAGTAATAACTTCTGAAATGAGCATCTAAATTGTCTAATTTGTGATTTAACTATTCATCTCCAAACTTTATACTGTATATTTTCGATATATAACTATAGAATAGTCTTAAATATAAAACCTTTTAAATTTGCGACTTTTTAGCTTAGGTTGTTTTGCTTTTTATTTTTACTGTCACATTGAATTCATATATGCGTGTATTGTAAATATTGTATTTCCTGTGATATGTTGTTCAACATTATTAATTTAGTCTTTTTTTTTAATTTTTCAGCCTTCTTGAACCTATAGAATTTATTTTAATCATTTCGCGATTTTACCAAATTTAGAACTGATAATCGTTATAGATTTCATAAAGTCTAATTTTACTTTACCAACGCCTCTAAAATAATAATTATATAATTGCAATTTGTCTTCATCTCCTATTTTATTTTCACTTACCTATAAATAAACTATATGGAAGGGAAAAGTATTGCGATCTTGATAATTTTGGAAATCCTTTTTTTCCCCGGAAATACATTTTTTAGGGACCCCCGAGCGAAAATGACTGAGTCTCCCCAAAAGGTATGTTTGTTGTTAGCTCGAAAACGGTAAGTCGTATAAAACTCAAATTTAATATTTTAGGAGCGTATATGTCTGAGACGTCACTGCAACGCTTTTAACAAAATCGGCGGACCAGAGTAGCCTCGTTATACCTTGCATTTTGCACTTTTTCTCAAAAACGACTTAATGATGATTTTGATAAGAGTCTTTATATCGATGAAAACTTTATTATAGGTACCATTCTGATTGAAGTAGTATGAGAAGAATTAAATGACGAAATTTTATATTTTTCTACTCTAAAGTACCTTTAATGTTGTTGATTATAAAAAATTAACAATTTCATGTATATAGCATTGATAAAAAGCGAATAAATATACAATACTGTATAATAGACAGTTGAAAACTATTATATATATATATATATATTATATTATATTATATATTAAAAAATAAAATTTCGCTGTTGATAATTACTTGTAATATATTGTAAAGGAAAGTATTGCAATCGTGAAAACTTTTAGATTTCAGTTTTTGACGGAAATTCACGTTTTAGGGTCTCCTGCGTCCAAATTATCTAGTTCCGATATAATTTATGCGTGTTTGTTAGTGTGTGTTGGTAAGTCTAAGTAAGGACATAAATGGTGATAATTTAAACTTTAATTTTGTATATTCAAAAACATTAACCGGGACCTCCTAGCCTGAAAAAATAGTTTGTTTTTGAATGTCAGGAGGATGCACCACTGGGTACTATCTCCCTCATGCCAACCCATGCTATGTTTATCATATATAACTCATTTGCTGATTGTAACATATACAGGTGCAAATAAAAAAATATTAAGTTAAAAAAAAAACCATATCATCTTGTAAGAATTGATAAAAAATTAGTAAATGTATAAGTTCAACGAATTCAGTATTCATTTGAAAGAGAAAAGAGCAAAACAATATTTTTTTAATGCAATTTTTAGTTTTTGAACATAAGCACAGCATAATATAGATGAATAATATACCGTTGGGAAGCTAATGATTTTAGATAAAATATTATCTTATTTGCGAAATTGTAAAAAATAACAGTTAGTTATTAAAAGTCGATAAAACTAACTGATTTTTGTTGATAATAATGTAGTAGATTATTTAATAAAACACATGTTTCTGTCGAATTATAATTTAATTAATACTTAAACCTTTTACTTTCACTTACATTTATGTTTCATATCTAACTGTATTTTAAAATTCTTCAATTGATTTTGACAACGGAGGTAACAGATGACTCACTCAAAATTCAATGTAACTCTTTATCGACTTGACAACGGAGGTAAGTGAAATTTGTGTGCTCCGTTACTTTTCATTAGATTTTCTTTTATTTATAACAGAAACGCAATACTTTTTGTCAACATCCTTATAAAGACGTTATAGACCCTTCTGGGGCGCAATTAAATTGACGTAATTATTCCCTCTAAAGCGGTTACTTCTGGCCAGTGGCTCCGGGACGCTTTTAAATTGCCACGTTTATCCAGGAACTTGAAAGGCTGAAATAATGAGATGATCAAAGGCAGAAGAAGATTATAATTATATTCTGTATTCTTCAAAGTTTTGTTTCCTTCCTTTACAAAGTTTAGGACACCTCGGTTAAAAATTTATCTCTCAGGATACCTCCTTTATTTCTTAAAGAATGTCTTGATTAATGATATGTTTGCATGAATAATAATTCATTAGCTAATTATCAAAGAAATGGACCGTTCTTTGTGAATTTTCTTTGTAAAATCATTGAAGTAATTATTAAAAAATAAAAATATTTAAGAATTCACATTTCTAATTATGTAATAACGATGCTCCTACGTGATAAAAAATAAAACAGAATCAGAGCTCGGGTCATATTCAAATTGAGATAAAGATACATATTTTATGTGGTAAATGTAGTTAATCTATATGTAGGTTTTTGTATAGTTTTCCCTTCCACCATAGTTAATATCATCTTAATTTTACCACATATTTAGTCATTAGGCTAATAGATTATAATTACAAAACGAACAAAACATTTTGCCGATTGTAAGGATGTCTCATACGAAATCATTTGCAAGTATTTTGTCAATTTTTAAATATGTGAATAAAGTTTATTTTCTTTCTTCTTCTCTAGTTAATTAAAAACACTTAATCTTTCTAAGCGAAAGTCATATATTTAATGGTTTATTTTAAAAAACAGACTTTTCGACTTACATGCGTTTTTTCAACAACAATATACTTAAACTATTTCGAAATATAACGATCTCCCACCCTCCAAATCAATGATTCACTAACATTATAACACTAGTCATTCAGATCTTCTTCGAGTGAAGGTTTCTGTTTGTTTATATAACGTCACTTTATGCTACTATGGCTAATAATCGGACGATGCTATAGGCTGTAGCCTACAGCGGGAGTCTTAAATTTGGCCTATCCAGGTTTTATTAGGATAGGGATCTTTAACGAGTACCTGACATCGCACAGGCTCGGGACCACCTTTTAACGTCCCCTCCGACGGAGACATAACTAAGGATTTTTTACTCCCACTAAAAAATCCTAGGACCACCTGCGGGTTTGAACCCGTGACCTTTGGCATAGGAGGCTGTTATGCTAACCACCCAGCTACAATTGATCCCGTGAAGGTTTCTTCTCTCTTCATTGGTTCACCATTCTCCTCTCTTCTTTCCCCTTGCGCTGGCCTTATGTGAATACAGTTAATTAAAAACAGTAAACCTCTCTTAGCAAAAGTCAGATTATTATATAAAAACAGACATTTCAACTTAGTTGTGTTTTTTAACAACAATATACTTGCTAAATATAATATAAACATCATAATTGATCGTATAACTCATAGACATTTATGATAAACAAGCTTCATATTCGAATTTTCCGAATTTGAATGATTTTTAAATTGTATACACTATTATGGAACTATGTCTAATTTTTATTCCATAAAAATTCTTCATATTAAGCAAAATATTCGTTTGAATTTATTTTCTTTTTTTTGAAACCCGTTACAGACCTACCAAGGTATATTACAAATTGGGAATCATAAAACGACTATAAGAGCAAAATTTTGAAATTTCTCGTCCCAATTTAAAAAGAAAATATTTTACTGTATACTATTTTTACTTTCACACACACAAATATATAGTAAGGGAAAGTATTGAGATCGAGAAAATTTTCGAATATCAGTTTTCAACGGAAATATACATTTTATGGTCCCCTGAGTCCAAATAAGCAAGTCCCGCAAAAAGGTCTGTGTGCGCGTGTGTATGTTTGTAACTCCAACGCGTAAAAGTCCATTGAAACTGAAATTTTATATTTTAAACAACTATGATGTTACAGAAACTTTTTCATCAAAATCAACTGACTTTGTTATCTCTAACTCTATTTGAAAATTCTTTAATCGATTTTAACAACAGATGAATGTGAAAGTCATGTGTTGCACGCAACAGATATTTTTTTATTGTTATTCTTCTTTATTTAAATGTGTGAGTATTTAAATCCCTAATTTTTGTTAATTAATTTATTTTATTTTTTTCGGTATAAAAGTTAAAAATGTATATGCCTTAGGGCTTCGCATTTCTAAGACCTAACACACCTGTAAAATTGTTTTGTTTTTTATTTAACGTCACCTCCAGTTACTACTGCTAATCGGACGATGCTACTACAGTGGGTGTCCTAAAATTTGCATTTTCAGGTTTAATTAAGATAGGGATCTTTAACAAGTACCTTACATCGCACAGGCTTAGAACTACCATTTCACGTCCCCTCCGAGGGAAAGCATAACCAAGGATTTTTTACCATTGAAAAATCCTTACACCATTTTCTGGGTTTTAACCTGCGACCTTATGTCGTTTACTGTTGTTGCAGCGGCTTTTTGGCTTGCTTTGTTGATTCTGTAACATTAAAACGCCATTTATATGCGTTATATTAAAAATAAGATCTTCCCCTAATTTTTTAATTTAGATGTAAATTAGGAAAAACAATGTCATATTTTTTTTTTTTTTTGTAATGCGTAATCGTTCATAGATTTGGTTTAGACAGATTGAATGATTGTTGGTGCATTGAAATAGCAATATAAGAACGAACATATTATGTAGCTTCTGGAAAGCAAAGTGACGATATGTTTGAAAATGTCTTTAAACTAAACTATATCTGACTGAGTGAACTGTCAGATCAATGTTTGAAACACTTTAGCTTGATTGATACTGCTATATTTCTACAAAGCAATATAACTATTTAAACTGTTTACCTCTTTCAACTTTGTTTAAATTGAAAAACGAATAAATTATTAAATGCTGTGAGTGTCAAAAGTAATCGGAATTCGTATTTCCTGTCGTTTGATAAGTATCTTTCACAGTTATTAATTTATATAATTCTTTTTAATTAATAAATCTTTAAAAGGGATTCCCATGAAACAAAATTTGTAACCAGATAACCGAAAAACATATGGGTATAAAAAATATCCGATTTATAATCTAACATTACAAGATCATTCAGTGTCAAAAGTATTAGGAAATCATCCTGTTGGTTAATGGTTTCAAATGTTTATATTCTAACAAATCTTTAAAATAATTTTAATTTCTAAACTTAATCTTCACCCTAATGTAACTGATATACAATTTCACTAACTAATCTTTAAAATAATTTTAATTTCTAAACTTAATCTTCACCCTAATGTAACTGATACACCATTTCACTAACTAATCTTTAAAATATTTTAATTTCTAAACTTAATCTTCACCCTAATGTAACTGATATACAATTTCACTAACTAATTTTTAAAATAATTTTAATTTCTAAACTTAATCTTCACCCTAATGTAACTGATACACAATTTCACTAACTAATCTTTAAAATAATTTTAATTTCTAAACTTAATCTTCACCCTAATGTAACTGATACACATTTTCATAAGAAAAATAAAAATAAAGTTAGCCAATTTTTTTTTTTTTTTTTAATACTTCTGGATGCGCAATAAGTGTTACAACTGTTCGCCCAATTAAAATTCATTATTAGATGATTATTGAATCAATTAACTTCTTAAAATTGTTCCAGATAAATTTTGTTATCATGTGACACTCTTGTTGATAAATTTTAAAATACCTTAGTTCGCAGTATTTTCAAACAGCCTGAATATTTAATCCGATTGTGCTTTAATCAAGGCCCAGCTTGAGCTGAGTACAATTTATCACGTCGAAAAATTTTAATCAGAAGCGAGTGCCTTGGTCTTACGTGCTCTCAACTTCATGCACGGGGAAAAGATTAAATTTGGCTGAGGTGTTTTCTTTATGACAGCAAAGATTGTTCGAGAGTTTTAGGGATAAATTTTATTTTATTTTCTCCATTAAAACAATAAAATGTTACAACGTTTAATAATTATTGGAGAAAAATAACGGTTTAAACGTTTTGCGACTGTAAACTGTAAAGATAGTTCAGTAACTTTCAGATGTAATAGTTTTAAATTAGTAATAATGAACTGTGATAAATTCAGAAAAAAGTGTTTATTAGTTTTTTGTTTTTCTGAGATAAGAATAAAGTTAGGTCGGGAAGCGGACAGACCTTTTCAATCTATTTTCCTTTTACAACAATAAAAAAAAACTATTTTTTTTGCATTTATAATAGGTAAATTGCATATAATGTGAAGAGAAAATACTAAAAAAGACATACCATGTGTTTAGTTAATCAGGTAAAAAAAAAAGAAAAATAAATAAACTTTTTGTATAAATGTTATAAATCCTTTATTTTAATCATATCGTAATGACACAGTTTCTGTCATAACTTTCAAACATCTAACATTTTGAGTAAAATAAGCTCATTAAAAATTATGCCTTATCTACTTAACCAAGGTTTGTAACGTGTGACAAAGATAAAAACTTTAATTCAAGATCTACATCTTTTTCTCTGGAACTTTAGAGTGGATTATTCTTATAGTCGTGAATAGCTTTTGATCACTTTTCTGCTTAACACTTTTGAAGAAATACTTATTTAACATTTTAATTTCAGTCGTTTTTCTCATTCTTCTCATGATGCCTTTTTCTGATTACTTCAATGGAACCAAATGATTATGTCTACAGAAAAATGAGAATTTATATAGAAGGATAGTATTAGAAACATAATAATTAGTTATGCCGTCCTTCGGAGGGAACGTTAAAAGGTGGTCCCGAGCCTGTGCGATGTCAGGTACTCGTTAAAGATCCCTATCCTAATAAAACCTGGATAGGCAAAATTTAGGACTCCCACTGTAGCATGTATATGTATATGCATAGCATCGTCCGATAAGCCATAGTGACGTTAAATAAATAAACAAATATACAAACAGAAACGTAATAATAAGATTATAAAAATTATTAAAAGAAAAAAAATCCACTAGGCTGGTTGTTCCAAGTTTTCGTTTGTAACCCTAATTTCTTCATAATAACACATCATCTCAGATTATTTCTTATAAAAAAAAAAAACATATAGAATAAAATATTTATTTTTAATAATATTATTATTATTAAAGTCGTATTTTTTGTTGTTGTTTTTTAGTACTATTGGAACCGATAATTATAAAAATATGTAATCATAATTAAATTAGCTACTTTTATATTAAAATACGTGAAAATAAGCTTTGTTATTGATAAGATAAAATATATTTAAAAAGAAAATTACTATATTTTTTTTTAAACATATTTATTGATATTTACAACTGGATTAAATAAAAATACATCTAGTAAATGTGATGGTAATATACAAAACTGTCATGAAAAACATGTAGAGACACTACCCAGTGGCAGCACTCTAAAAAATATTTTAAAACTAGAAGGTCCCGGGGCCATTTCCTTTTCAGGCGCCTCGGAGGATTATCCGGAATTGAAGAGGAAGACAGGATTGAAACTAGTGGGTTAGAGTGAGAATGGAGTTTGTCATGAAAGGATTGATACCTGGTCTGGGCCAAATCAGTAACATAGGGAACATTAAGGTCTTTATGGATAAGTTTATTCGTGACAAAGTAAGGAGCGTTGAGGATTTTACGAAGGATTTTGGATTGTAAGGATTGGATGCGGGAAGAATTTGATGGTTTAGTAGAGCCCCAAAGCTCTACTCCGTAAGTCCAGATTGATCTTATAATAGTCATGTAGATGAGCCTTTTGTAGTTAAGAGGAAGGTTTGATCGTTTGTCTAGTAAGTGTTGAAGTAGCCTAAAGCGGCGAGCAGTTTCTTGTCGTTTTAGTCGTGTATGTGGATTCCAAGTTAGGCGTTTGTCAAGAAGAAGTCCTAGGTATCGGATCTGTTCAACAGGAACTAGTTGAGTGTTATTAAAGGATACTTTAGGGCAGGAAGTCAAAGGTTTACGGCGAAGGGTAAAGGTTATTTGATGGGACTTGTTGGAATTTATTTTTATTCTCCAGTTCTGACACCATACTTCTAGGTCTTTGATGTGGGCTTGAAGGGTATTTGAAGCAACAAATGGATCTTTATGAACTGATAACACGCAGGTGTCATCAGCATAGGTAGAAAGGAAAGTGTTAGGATGGGTTGGGATATCAGCTGTATATACTGTGTATAGAATGGGTCCTAGAATACTGCCTTGAGGAACACCAGCAGTCTGTGTATAAAGGGATGAATAGGAACTATTGTGATTAATTTTGAAGGATCTATCAGAGAGGTAGGATTGAAGAATCAGGAAATATGTGGGAGGAAGGAATTTACGGAGTTTGTACAACAGTCCTGGGTGCCAGACTCTATCAAAGGCCTGTTCTACATCGAGAAAGGCTCCCGTGCAGTACAACCCGCGCTCCAAAGCAGAAGAGACAACGTCCACCACACGATGACATTGCTGGATAGTGGAATGGGATGTTCGGAATCCGAACTGATGATCAGGGATGATATGATTAGAATCAAGGATGGGATATATTCGTTTCAGAAGGAGTTTTTCAAAGATTTTACCCATAATAGGTAATAGAGAAATTGGACGGTAAGAGGATGGATGTTCGGGCGGCTTTTGGGGTTTGGGAATCATCTTAACAATGGATAGTTTCCAGGAATCAGGAAAATATGTGGTCCGGAGGATAGCATTATATATGTAGGTAAGAAAACAGATGGATTTTCGAGGAAGCTGTTTCATTATACGGGAAGTAACTAGGTCATGTCCAGGAGCTTTGCGGGAAGGTAATCTGTGAATGATATTGGCTATTTCTGAAGGATGAAATGCTTTAGGTGGTAGGGTCATTTGGAGAGGAATATCGAGTTCTGTTTCAATACATTCAACATGGTTTGAATTGAGTATTTCAGGATGAGGATTGTATATTTTAGAGAGGTGCTGAGCAAATATCTGGGATTTTTCTTCGTCGGATCGTGTCCAGGTTCGGGTTTCATTAAGGAGTGGATGGTTGAAATTTTTAAACTTCAGGATTTTTTTAGTAGTCGTCCATAGTGATTTGTCAGCAATCGTAAGATTTTCCGTCAAGTTTTGTAAATTTTGTATTTTGTATTTTTTGAGTTCTGATTTTAGTTTGTTAGTCAGTTGGGTGTAATAAGTTTTGTCTGTTGGGTATCTGGTCCTGTGCCACTTCGATCTTGCTGTGCGCTTTTCTCTCAATAAGATCTGAATGTGCTGTGGTAGGTTACTTTTCTGAGGTTTATTAGGTTTGGTGTTAGTTGTGTTGTCTATTATGGTGCTACTTATTGAGTCAGTAAGTTTTTCTATGGCTAGGTCAATATCTTGTTTGGTCTTTAGTGGAAGTTTTAAGTCTAGTTTATTTTCTATGTCATATCGAAATTGGTCCCAGTTTACACGTCCTGTAATTAATGTAGGAGGAGAGGGTTTAGGAACAAAGTTTGAATGCAAAGAAAGCAGAACAGGACTGTGGTCAGATGAAAGGTCATTCAGGGATTTGATTTCGGCTTGGGAAGTAGGGATTTGAGAGGTAACAAATATATCCAGGATATCAGGTTTTTTTTTTAGAGATGTAGGCCAATATGTGGGATTCGTAGGAGCAAGGATAGAATAACAATTGGAGTTTGTGACGTTAGAAAGGATACTACCACGGGAGTTGGATGCTCGACAACCCCATTGTTGGTGTTTAGCGTTGTAATCACCTCCAGCAATGAAGCGCGGCCCAAGAGATCGGAATAAGGAATTAAGAAGGCTATAGGAAACGGTGTTACCAGGAGGACAGTATACAGCTGAGACTGTGAAATGGAAAGGACGAGTTGAAATTATTACAGAAGAGGAATGTATGGCGTCAGTTGGAGTAGTAGGAATAAGGGAATGTGGAAGGGATTTATGGATAAGAACGCATGATCCAGCATGGGCAGTGTTGTCTGGGTGGTCTGTTCTATAAGTGATGTAGTCTCGTATGTAAAATTTTGATCGTTGAGTGAAGTGAGTTTCAGTTATTAATGCAATATGTATGTGATTGTCATGTAGGAGTATGTCGAGTTCGTCTCGGTGGTTGAGTAGGCCATTAGCGTTCCACAAGAGGATAGCTAGGGGCTTTACACTCATCGTGGGAAATTAAATGGGATTTCGGAAAGAATACGAGTGAGGAGGGAGATAAGTGGCTGGATGGTTTCTTTGAGATCTAATAGGAAGGAATTAAGAATGGAGTAAAAGTCGGGTGGGGGTATATTATAGGATTGGGAAGGATAATTTAGTTGAGCTGGTACATTGGCTGGAGTCTGCACCCGTCGAGGGGTACAATGATATGCATTTTGGGATGTTTGGGGTTGAGGATTGGGTTGATTTGGCTGTACAGTAGAACGGGGTGGGATCGGGTGAGGTTTTTCTGGAGGTAATTTAACCCTAACAGGTATCTGATGAAGAGGGGTTGGCTGGTGTGGAGCTTCAAGCTGGGGATGGGAAATCTGGGTCATGGGTTGGGAGTTCGGAGGCGCCTGCCGTCTAGGTTGTTGAGGCTGCGAGTTGATAACGGAGGAGGGCTTCTTAATGTTCCGTCGATCTTGATTTCCAGGTTTTGGAGTAGTTGGCTGTGGAGTCATGTTAACAGCAGGTTTCTGAATTTCTGGAAAATTTACCAGGTTATCCAGTACAGGAGGTGGTGCAGGTGTATTACTTTTCTGTTCCAGACTTTTGGGTAGAAGGTTTTGTGATCTCTGTCTGAGCAGATTTTTGTAGACCGAACAGCCTCTGTAGCTCGCTGGATGTGCTTCACCACAGAGAGCACATTTTGCTGGTTCATCACGAGATTTCGGGCAGGTCTCTGTAGCATGAGGGCCGGCACATTTGACGCACCGGGCCTGGTGGTAACAGTAGGATTTAGTGTGTCCCAAATTTTGACATTTAGTACACTGTACTATTGTAGATGTCGGCCTAGGCTGTTCAAATCGCACAATGGAGTATACCAGTCGTGTTATATTGAATATTTCTGGGTTATTTGTGGCAGGCTCTAGATCCACGAAAAATAGAGGCAGTGGATATTTTCCCTTTGGATGGAAAACGGGAGAGACCTTTCTGACATTGTAGCCTATTTCTTCTATCCCTCTTTTGATAGCATCTGTGGGAGTTGATGAGTGGAGCCCTCTAAGAACGACACGATATGACTTTTCTTGTTTCAATTGGTAACAATGGAAGTCGTAGTTTTCGAATTCAAATGGTTGACAAGCTTTTTGTAACTGTCTTTATTTGTTGTATTGATCTTAATATCATTTGTTCTCGAGTAACAACGAAAGTTGGGCTGTCCGATCAAATCTGCAATTTCTTGACCAAACGACATAAAATTTTGTATGTTGTTGACAAATATTGGTGGGGGTTCGGGATCACAAAACCCTTGAGAATCTGAAATTATGTTGGCTGTACCTGACGTACTGGCAGAGGTAGATGGCGCTGTGAAGACAGACGGAGCGGCTGATGATGATGGAACTGGTTCTATTGTGTTGGCTGCAGTGAATTTACTACGGGTTTTTGGCGGTGACATATTTTGCTCAGACGCCTGCTTATTTTTATTTGATTTATTTTTTTTTTTATTTGGTGAGTTACCCCCAGATCCAGGAGGAAGGGAGTTCCGATGCCGCTTCATACGGCGAGTTAAATATTGAGAGTCCGTTTCACTTATTTCAGAGAAAGGGGTCTCCTCTGAGTCGTCACCGGACGTATTTCTATCTAAGTCCATTATTAATTAAAATTAAAGAAAAGAAAAAAAAAATCTATATACACCTGCGTATTAAAATAAAAAATAAATTTTATACAATAAATACTTAAAAACTAAACTATTCACATGATTATATACAATTAATAAAGAAAACATATCTAAGAAACAATTATAACAAATAGGAAAAAAAAAATGGTCTTTAAAAATTTAAAAGAAATGAATGAAACTAAAAACAAAATAAAGTCCTAGACGAAAACAGATGACTGAGTTAGTAAACTTGGCCTAGCCCTTTAAAAATAAAGATAACTGTTAAGGATTAGGGCCACGTTGCCATCTCAACCAGATAGCTATCAGTTTATAAGATATCGTGTATCGGTACAAATAGTCACTCACCTCACTATACGTGAATATTAAAGTGTTTAGTTGATAGTAAACTCACTGTTCACAAAGTTTTATAGCTGACATGTTGATAGAACCGTGGTGAAAGTGTGACAAACACAGAGCTACGAAAGAATAGAACTGCAGTTGCGGCCATTAACCAAGGTACTTCGAAAATTACTATATAAAGACGGAATATCAAATGATGTTATTAGATTTAATTTTTTGAGTTTATATTTTTACAAGAACATTATTAGCCTGGTGTTATGGAAATGAATGTAGTTTATTAAAAAAAAATTATGTGATATCTATTATATAAACTTATATATACATATGTGAAACACACATAAACGCCACCCACTTTTCACGTTAATGTGCCCCACCCTTAAAGTGACCCTTAGTGCTCCCTACTGTTCTAGGACCGAGCATATAAGTGAATTTAAAACTGAATTTTCTAAAAAGGCATTTCAAATTATAATTTATTTAGATTAGATAATTCTTAATAAGCTATGCTTTGAACTTATTTATTACTTTGCTTATTGATTATTATATTAACTAAAATATATAATTAATAGTATCTACATATATTAGTATTATATAAATAAATACGTCATATACGATATTATGTATTATTATGGTATGCGATCTAATTAATGTCACCTTTGAAATGGCCCTAATTAACAAAGTAAAATAAGGTTTTAAGTCAAACAGAAACTATCGTTTATTGACGTTTGATTGATAAAAAAAAAAAAAAAAAAAATTAAACGGGGTTCTAACTCTACAGGGATAAACTATTATATGAAAACTTTTTTGTTGAATATTCTATCTTTCACTGAAATCGTGACCAGTATACTAACTCTAAAGGGGAAAAAAATCCTATTTAATTGTCTCTTCTTTTCAATCGCCTAGTAATTAAATAGACGATCAGCAAATGTGATTTGCCAATTCTATCTAGAAATCTATATTGAATGAATGAAGATTACTGTTTTCCACCCAAATTTTAATTTCATTTTTTTTTTTAAAATAGATTTCATTTTATCAGAAGACAAAATTTTGAAGATATACATATTTTTATTTTATCTTAATTTTTTTTTTTTTATGTCTAGTGTTTCTTCTTATTTTACCATTATAATTAATCATGTTTATTTTGTCTATTAACCAGACGTAATATATATTTCAATTATACATAACTGTTATTCCTAGGGAACCTAATCCTAGAATAATTGTTTTCTTCTATTCTATTCTATTCTCACTAGTATAGTCATAGAATTAAACGCGATACAGTTATATGTAAAAAGTTGCATTATAATAAACATTGTTCTGAACACATAGATTTCAATTTTAATGGGGCGTTTAGTTTTATTTTATTCAGAGAAAGGGCTTAAATAAATTTCTTAGAATCATTTTCTTATTGTTGCTTGAAAAACAACTCCTAATCCTCGAATCTATTTTGTAGATTTCTGCAATCGTTTTTAAAACTCAACAAATAGAATTTGTACAGGGTAAAAGCGTCTTTATCTAGACAATCTTTTCCTTTTTTTATGAATTTTCAATACTAACCGAGTTTTGGGGAAATTACATCGTTTATAATGTGTGACGACCATAAATATCATTTTTCTTTGTATATCGCGGTTTACTGATCTAAAATCTAATATTTTTCCTATTCTAATAAATAACTATGTATGGTTATACTTATGGGTAAAATTTTATTTATTTTTGTATGTTATAATTAATCGCGGTTTCTCGATTATAAAACTCTTCACAATTTTTTATCTATTTAAAAAAAAAATTGAGTTATTGAATTAAATAATGTTTATTCTGCCATATTTTTAAAACTAATCTGCGAATATCAACGTCCAGTTGGTTGGATTATCGTCCGATGCTCTGGTATTTTCTTGCTTAAATTCGAAAAAAGAATTGGTCCCGTAGTTATGGAGAATAGGCGGAGGACAGACGGATTTTTGAAAATTCTTTTTTCGGGTTCTACCTATCTTGTAGCGTAATACTTCAAATTTTGGGTGTCCTATTTTTGGTCGATTACAAAGGTTTACAATTGAAAATGAAAATATCTGTACCACTACTCATTATAAGAGTCTTGGATTAAGTAGTGATTAGTAATTAGATTGCCTAACATATCTGCTATGCAGGGAGATGATTTGCCTGAGTTCACGCTCAGCCGCCTGTTTTTTTTCCTGCGATTTTCCTAAAATAATTTGTTCTGGCAATATTATTGCCATCCACATAGATAATCAGGAATATGTTTTTCATAACCATCTTCTCCCATCTAAAATACCTGACTTTGATTCCCTTTATTTAGTTTAGTAGAACACTTATTTTCCAATATAAATTAATTATTGTCAATTTACATTTATAATCTTCATTTAAGAACTTGACCCGTTAAAAAGGCTATGTCGTTATAACCTCCAATATACCAATGCGCTCGCAAGTAATGCTATCCATTTGAACACTCACGATGTATGCTTTACTCCTACATTCCTATCGAGATACAGAAGAGAATGGTTAATCCAGACCGTATGGAGAGGTTTCAACCCGCATGTCTGGTTCTGAAAGCGGCAGAGGTTGAGTGTGCGATAACCGCAGAGGCTCAGAGCAAACAGATAGCCTTGCCTTTATTAGAGATAAACAGTTCCTCGTGTTGGTTATTGGTATAAATGGTGGTTCCAGATTCCACAACTGCAATAAGTACTGTAATCTTTCAACTGGATCGCTTCTCATCAATAAATAATCACATACCAGCATGCTCTGAAATCTTCATTAGATGACTATTAAAAAGTTTTGTAAAATATTACTTATCTATTGGTGTTTGGAATATTGTATAATTATTTTATTTCAACCTTAAAAAATATAGCCCAATCCCAAACAGAAAAATAAATTAAAACTTAGCTTTTGTCACTTAAATATATTTGGATTGCTTGTTAAAATATCAATGTCATAGATTATTTAGATAATTCGCAAAGAAAAAACCTAATATGTCGCATATGTGAAGGAAAACCATATAAAATCATGAGCTACTAAGTGGAGAGGAAAACATTGGGGAAACTGCTGAAAGGAGAAACCATCGTATAATAATAATCACGTGTATCCTCCGTGAAGAAGCCGTCCTAGCCAAATGACGCTTCGGCCATACCTCCATTATCCTCCGTACTTTCTGAATGGACTCTACCCACCGACTTGCAGGACGTGCAAGACTCCACTGATGGTGGAGTACGTCATACTGCACTGCAAGGAGTTTATTAACGCATAGAGGAACTGAAACATCAGTAACAGGATGGGTGTCACTGCTAGTGTCAGTGAGGGTAATGTTCAAAGTTTATTGAAGATTTTATAAAAAAAAAAAGTATAATTTATTACCAGATATATTTTAATAACAATGTAAAAAATATATACATATATATCTTTTACAAACCATTGTGTAAGTATTAAGTTGTAATAATCATGCATGGTATATGCTAATGAACCTATGTAAGTAGCTGCAAGTAAACTATGAATAAATAATAAAATTTCAACTCTAACCTAAATTGTTTTTGTAAAAAATGACTTGGTTTGTATTCCACATCACATGGAATCCAGTCCGTCCTTGGAACAACCTAGAAAAGTATTTGTGTATCAGAATTCGCTGTAATTATGATTTTCAGGCGATCTATTTTGAATATGATTAAGTTTTCTTTTTCAAAAGAGTTAGAAAGGCAACAAATATTTGGATAAAGCAAAATCTTTTCTATCACGAAAATATTAAGAAATTAAATGCATTCAAGCCGGATCCTATCATAGTTCCGGATCATATATTTTTGTTTTCTTTTATATGAAATAACTTTTTTTTATCTACTACCGTGCACAGTTAGAACACTGGAGTGTTGTGTATGGCCATGTTTTCTTTTTTATGTAATTATTTTTTTTTTTTTTTTTATAAATATGTTCCCTTATTTAATTTTTATATCGTCCTTGTCAACAGAGGAGAGGAAGAAAATTCTAAGTTCCGACAGTAGTAATTGCAGTTTTTAGCACATAATGGATGTTACGGGATAAAATATAATAAAAATAACACGAGTTTTCGTCTCGACTTCCGCACTCTATCAACAGTCTTTCAGCTGTCGATGAACTTTTTGAACAGCAGTAAGTTCTCCTCATTCACCAACCTAAGAAACTCCTCCTAAGTGAGAACGTGAATTCCCGTGGCTCTCATCTATGTGGTCCTAAACTTATGGGATGCGGTAAAGATCGTGACCACATTCTCAGCACTTCCCAGAACTCCACACATGGGGCATTGAGGATCTATATCTAAGCTAATTCTATAAATTACTTAGCTAAGCGAAAATCCCCTTAGTTCAATAGTACGGAAAGATCTATTTTACATTTATCCATGGTTCGACATTTACGTACAATTGAAGTAAAAATTCTCTTATACGTTCTGAAACAATTCTGTTCACTAAACGTTTCTCACAAATAAATTCAACGAAGTCAAAATAAATTCAGCTCCCATCCCATGGTCAAAACCCGTACAGTATTTAGGACTAATTCCAGACAAAGCCTTTACATTCTCAGATCACATAAATAGAAAAATTGATTAAGCGACAAAAAAAATAATATCTAAAATGTTTCCTTACTTCAATAGAAAATACCATTTGAGACCTCATAATAAATTAATAATATATAAATCAGTTATACGCCCGTTAATCACATACGCCTCATCCTGCTTGACTAAATACCATAAACTTGAAAGGATTTAAAGCATGTCAATGCGGATAATTAATAATTACCACCGCTACACTAAAATATTATCTATGCTCCATGATTTGCAGCTTCCTACAGTCAAACAACTTGTCCGTACTCAAATGACTTCTTACTTCAGTAAAACACCGGTCTCCGAAAATCCATTAATAATAAATTACAATAAATTGTCTCTCAAACGCTACACTCATAAAAGAACGAAACATGTGTTGTTAAATCAATTTAGTTTATTATAACTCCTAAATTTTATATTTCCAATTATTTTATGTGTAGTTTTTTGTATAATTTTTCCTGCAATCGTAGTCATTTAGGCTAATGGACTATAATTACCTAAAAACAAAAATATTTTACTGATTTTAAGGACGACTCATCGGAAATCATTTGTAAAAATTTTTTAAATTTGTAAAGATGTGAATAAAATTTATTTTCTTATTTTTTTATATTCTCTTATACGAAAGCTCCAATGGCAAATGCTCCAGTAAAGTATAAAAAATAGAGAAACCTGCATATCCTGTTTCTAACTCTCTCTCTCTCTCTCTCTCTCTCTCTATATATATATATATATATATATATATATATATATATATATATATATATTCCTTTATTTTTTTACTAAGCTCTTTTTCAGTGAGCCGGAAGCAGGCGAGTAAGTACCACTACTGCTAATTATTTAGCGTAGCCAGTGACAGGATTATTAGCCACCGGCCCGAACCCCCGGCAGCCCCGGGGGACGAATTCATTGCCGGTATGCAAATCCAGGCATTAGAGCTGTATAGAACCAGTGGAATTATTAGTGTTCCTTTCATCCCTATGTAAATGACTAAACCCAATTTAATTCCAAGCTCAAATTATTTCAAATTACACTTAATCCGTCAAGATGCCTGTCTCCCGCAGTCCTTGCTGCCTGTTAATCTTGGATGATTATTTGCATAGCCTCTCAACGCCCTCAAATCATTGTATTCGCTATCTCTAAGCCACTACGAATCAGACTACAGAAAGCGATTTTCTAATAACTGCATTGTCTTGTTGAAAACTTTTACGGTTTTAAATCAGTTATGTAGTGTCCTTAAATTCATTTCCCCTGTTTTTATTTAATCACTTTATCACCCTCTATTGAATAAATAAATATGAACTCTGTTATAATGAAACAAATCATCACTCCGTTCTAGTATTCTGAGGTTCTGAGGTCATTCCATACCAAGTGGAGTATTGGTTTCTCGACCACATCAGAAAAAAAGTATATGTTTGTAGGGTGAATTCCCTGAGGTTCTGAGGTCATTCCATGCCAAGTGGAGTATTGGTTTCTCGACCGCATCAGAAAAAAGTATATGTTTGTAGGATGAATTCCCTGAGGTTCTGAGGTCATTCCATACCAAGTGGAGTATTGGTTTCTCGACCACATCAGAAAAAAGTATATGTTTGTAGGATGAATTCCCTGAGGTTCTGAGGTCATTCCATACCAAGTGGAGTATTGGTTTCTCGACCACATCAGAAAAAAGTATATGTTTGTAGGGTGAATTCCTTATGGTTCTGAGGAATCAAAAGTAGTGTTTTCAAATGTTTATTATTTGCTCTTTAGAAATGGCGGCTATTTGTGTTTCAGAAAGCAAGAGCATTTTCACATTTGCAAGCACCTGAAGTTATTTTAATCATTCTATAATAACTTGTCCTAGGCCTCTCAAGTATGAAGTATTTAGTTCAACACACTTTGCTCTACAAACTAATACGTAACTTCCAATCGAATTTTTAAAAAATCTGGTGCGGGCAACACACGGCTTTCACTTACCTCGATTTTTAAAATCAATGAAAGAATTTTCAAATACAGTTAGAGATAAAAATACGTGAAACTATTAAGGAATTAATCAAATTGAATTTATATAGAAACATGTGTTTTATTAAAAAATCTATTATATTATTATCTAAAATAATCAGTTAGTTATATCTTCTTCTCATCACTCTCTATTAACTTCTAAAAGCTTGTGTATGAGATGATATTTTTTCTAAAATCTTTAGCTTTCCAACGGTATATCATACATGTATATTACTGCTCTTATGTTCAAAAACGAAAAATTTCATTAAAAATATTTTTTTTCTGTTTTCTCCTTTAGTTGGGTATCGAATTTATTCAATTTATATATTTACCTGTTTTTCATCAGCGTTAACAAGATAATCTAGTTATTATTATTGAATCTACAAAATTAAAGGTACTTTAGGGAAAGAAAATTTAAAATATCGGCATTTAAGCCCTGTCAGACCATTTTTATCCAAATAAAACCTACATGGTATTAAAGCCCATTAAATTTTACATCGATATAGCGAGTTTAATCAAAATCGTCGGAACCGTTTTTGAGAAAATCGAAAAAAAGGTGCAAAATGCATGGTATAAAGTGCCTCTTCTGGTAAGCTCATTTTGATGAAAAAAGTTTTGTCGCGTCTTGGGCGTATAGTTGTCTTAAATATAAAAATTTCAGTTTCATAGGACTTACCGTTTCCCTAAATGCCCCTAAAGTACCTTTAATTTTGTAGATTCTATAAAAATAACCAAATTATCTTGTTAGCATTGATAAATAAGTTTTTAAAAGTGAATAGAGAGTGATGAAAAGCCGATAAAACTAAGTGATTATTTTAGATAATAATATTACAGATCTTTTAATAAAACACATGTTTCTATCGAAATTGCATTTCATTAATTCTTTAATGGTTTCACTTATTTTTATCTCTTACTGTGTTTGAAAATTCTTTAATAGATTATAAAAGGGAGGTAAGTCAAAGTCGTGTGTTGCCTGCACCAGAATTTTTTAATAGAAACATACTTTGTAGGATCCCCTCCAATCGTGATTCTTGTAATTAATTTCTACGTTGTTTGAAAAGTGGTATATCAATGGAAACTAAAAATGTTTTTTATGCAACTTTAACGTTTAATTTTAGCTAAAAATGGAAGTGTTTTTAAATGTACTTTATTGAGAAAAATAAGTAAAAGTTCTGTTCGCACCAGAATAAAATTGAAAAAAAATATCGACAACTACATTTTCAGCGATGTCAATATTATACAGCTCTGCATTGTGTCGCCCAGCTAATCAGGCATAATGATTCAGTTGTAAATTAATGCAAATAATTCGCAATGTATTAAGACCCGATCGTTAGGTAGTTTAACATTAATATTATCAACTATTTTTGTTCACAATTATTTTTTGTGGTTGCTGGTTTGTTGATAATATTAATATCGTATTTAACCGTTTTGTTATTACTCTTATTAATCTCCAAGTAATCTTATCCTAAATTTCCAAAATTTGGTCCTAGAACTGACGGTAAAGGAATTTGTAAGAAGGCCCCGAAATTCGCCCGCAGAATTACAAGGACTTAGGTAGTCCCTAAGATATATTGACCACTTTGAAGAAACCAATATTCACGGCTTCATCACTCTTACTCTACGGCCAGGATAGTTAACTTAGCAAGAGGTCTTACCGGACTGCGAGATGAGGTGTCTTGCAAAATATTTCTCTCTCAGTTAAAGTTCCCTATTTAATGGGGGACCAAATTGATGAGAGAACCTTTATTTAACTAATTAATTATGAAGATTTGCTGGGCGTATCTTTTCTTCTTATACGTCTTAATCTTAAACCCTCAAAGATGAAATAATTAAATTTTCTCGACGAAAAAAAAAAAAAAAAAAAAAAAAAAAAATATATATATATATATATATATATATATATATATATATATATATTATACTGGACCGTTTTGGGTTTAGGTAAAGGAAACATTATATCATCCAATTACAACAATAACAATATGTGTTTAGCTATATTTAAATATATATTTAAACAACCTTCTCTTGTAATGGTAGATAAGAGTATTTAGAACGCAGAACCGATCTAACCGAAGTTATGTGCCCATTAATTTATAATTTACCTTGATATCACTAACTTTTATGTAGATATATTTTGAACACTGATTGGTAATATGGGACCACTCGTCTCATAATTCGTAATAAACCTTCAATCACTTATCGAAAAAAAGGCAAATGATGGGTAATAATATGGTTTAATGACGGAGAAATGTATCAAATCTAGAGTTTGTAACTTTGTCAATTGCAACCGTTAAATACAAATCTATACCAGTTATTTTTAAAATCGTCGTGATACGTTATCTACATACAAAAAATATGCTCAACTTCATAAATCTTAAACCACAAAAAAAATAAAATAGTTATCATCTTTATTAAGCATGTCATTCTAAAAAATATATGAATGTCTTTGTTATAAAAAATACATGTGAAATTATAAACTATATGAAATAAATATGGAACTTTTTTATTAAATATGGATAAATAAACTCAATAATTCCGATGCTTTTTCGTTGTAAAGGGAGGTAGTAAGTAATATCATTATGTTAACAGATGATTTATACAATCTTAATCTTAGAAACTAATAAACAAAAATAATGTATTTTGTTTATAAAATTATCAAGCTCAAAATATTTCTAATAAAAAAGGCTAAGAAATAAAACTGACTCTTGCACCAAATCATCGGCACTCTTATTACAATACTTGTGACCTTCTTACTATCTGCTTGGCTTACTACAGCTTTCCTTATGGCGAAAAATACAGATATATATGACTATTATAAGACCTACCCCTGTGCACTCTACTTCGCCGCCTGTACAAGTCGACACTCCGAAGACTACAGATTTCCTATCAGCGGGTCGTCAAAGCTTCCACGCTTAAGAGAGCTCAAAGGAGCCCCAGCTTACCTCGGGCCTGAAAATATCGACCGAAGCCTTTCAAGTTCTTTGATGGGCTGATGGCCTATGCCAACCCACTTTTTCTGTACATAATTCCACCAATCAGGCCTACGAGGTTTCAAGAGACCCTTGGTAAACGTGGTCGCCGAGGGAAGGGGAATGGATTCCGCAGTCCGAACTATGAGAACTACCCCCGAAGAATGGTCTCTCTTCACTCACAATCTTAATTTAGGGCCTACACAACTTGTGCCAAAAGAGCAAATTATAATGCCTACGAGCGAGACAAGGTATTGTGATCGCCACCCGTATTCGTACATCAAGCAATGAGTGGTTTGAAAACTAAAAGAAAGAAAGAACATTGTTAAAGAAAAAATGCCAGTTAAACCAGTAACAGACAGAGTAGTAACATTAGTGGTTGTGTTTTTTTCTTTTCAGATACACGAAAAATGCTTTCAGTCTAGCCTTTTTAGTGACCATAAACGTAGAGATTTAAAGCCTATAAAAGGTTTTTTTTTTTTTTTTTTGTAAGAATATTTAATACCAGTATTTTTTTTTACCTTTATTGTTTTTTATTTATTTAAACTATTTGGTCCACAGGTCCAATTTTACCTATGAATTTTCATTCGTTGAAGTCCATAGAAATTCCGCTTTTGATACCGGCTGTGGCAGGCAAATGATTAATTCTGTTAAATTACCCTTTGATCGACCCTCCTTGGGTTTACACAGCCTCGAGTGAATAACCAAAAATCGGAGGAAAAATAGCGGCTTCATCTTGAGCTAAGCATTATTTGCTCGGACGTTTGCCTAAAAATTTTAATTTTGTGTTTTCAAGCGTTGGAGTTTCGGTATGGGGAGCCTCGTGGCTGAGTGGCTAGCGCGCTAGCCTCTCATGCTACAGGTTCTGAGTTCGAATCCCAGTCCCGGCGGGACTTTTATAAGGATGTAAAAAAAAATGTTGATTCACTCACAACCTCTCTCCCGGGTATGTGAGACCCGTCAGCGAAAGAGTGGCCACTCACAAAATTAGTCGTAGGGAGTGATGACCCTACACTAAAAATTGCATCATGAAACGTGTGTATAAGCTCGCAGGAGTTTACACCGAGAGGCCCAGGGCCTACACGGCCTGTCGCGCCACTGGATGATGATGGAGTTTCGGTATATCTAATACATGGTTGTAGTAGATATTTATTTGTAATTAAATTATAAAATATAATTATTACTTTATACATAAAAATCTAACTATCATAAGAAGTAAATTCGATGACATTATAATATTGACCTCATTATTTCATTAAATTTGAATAAGAAATAAGAAAAAATAAATAATGTATACCTAATACATAATACGTAGTACTAGAAAAGTATTATTTTGGATAATTTTGTATTCACTAATGAAGAAGAATCACATCAAAAACATGTAAATGTTTGTTCAAATTAAAAACTATCTGTGAATTACTACTGTTATTTTTGTCAAATTACAAACAAATTTAGGTGAAATCACAAGATTAAATATAAATGTTAGAAATTAACCATACTGTTCTCGAATTGTATTCCATTTATTTATTATTATTCAAAATCAACTGCTCTAATGTCCTCTTAAATAAAGTAATAAATCTATAAAGTTGAAAGGATTTGAATGATGTTTTAAGAACCTGAGGGAAAATATTATTTACGAAAACTTTATAAGAAGATATAAGCTAATAACTTCTACTTTATTGATTAGTCCCTTTAGATAGTATTTGCCTTTGATCTTCTTGATACCATTTATAGGTTCACTGCAATGTTAATAGTCCTTGGATTCTTACTCTTTTTCCAAATCTTTCCCTATTAATCAAGGCTTTCATGTTTTAAAGTTTATTTATAAAAAAAAAAACTGTATGAAATGATTATTTGAAAAAAATAAATTATTTTGTTTCTGGTAATGAGCAACCGTTGGAGGGTAAAGGAATTTTTTTTAAAATTCATCAGTCTGTTTGAATTAATTAGTATTTTAAAAATATATTTTATCAAGGAAGACAAAACCATATTTATTTTGCTGATTATTTTAATAAAGTATGTAATTATTTCCAAGTGGAATATCATATTTATGTATATCATTCGCTCCCTTTTTAGAAATTGATCTAAATCTTGGATATATTCAAAAACGATTTTATAAATTCGTTTAAATTCATAGTTTTATAAAATATTCATTATGCTGGCCTTAGATTATATTTTTGTTTTCTTAATTGAATCACAATTCGATGGGGGTTAAAGCCTGATGAAAATGGAAAGGCCATTTGAATTCGGAGCCGAGTAAGGATTATTTTGCAATTATAATTGTTGCCACGATAATGCAAATAAAGCACTTTGTGTTTGCCAAATAATTCGCAGAACTACCCCTTTGCAGGTAATGTATGCTTGAAGGACTATTATGTTAAAAATGAAAATAGCAACTTTTTTTTTCTTGTACTATCTTATATTATATGTTTTAATTTTATTAGTATTTATAAATTAACTTATCCCCTCTTAATTAAATACAACACATTATAAAATTGTCCATGCGATTTTAATTAAGATATCCATTCATTGAATGCATTTTCAAAATTTGAATGCAAACTACATTTCTATGTGAGAAACTAAGTGACAAAATTTGAAATTATTAATTTTTAACTTTCACTTACCTATATAAGAAATATATAGTTAGGGAACTTTCACAATACTTATTGCGATCGTGAAAATTTTCTAATTCCAGTTTTCGACGGAAATACGCGCTTTACGGTCCCCTGAGTAAAAATGACTAAGTCCCGAAAAAAGATCTGTCAGTGTGTGTGTATGTGTTTGTTTGTTTATTTATTTAACATCCATTTATGCTGGTGTGGCT
The DNA here is from genome assembly GCA_023052935.1 of Piezodorus guildinii. Classification (NCBI taxonomy): domain Eukaryota; kingdom Metazoa; phylum Arthropoda; class Insecta; order Hemiptera; family Pentatomidae; genus Piezodorus; species Piezodorus guildinii. The sequence goes on from CM041293.1 coordinate 90,428,459, forward strand.
AATCGGACGATGCTGCGGTGGGAGTCCTAAATTTTGCCTATTCAGGTTTAATTAGGTTAGGGATCTTTAACGAATACCTGACATCTCACAGGCTCGGGACCACCTTTAACGTCCCCTCCAAAGGACGGCATAACTAAGGGGTTTTCTCCCATTAAAAAAATCCTAGGACCACCTGCGGGTTTGAACCCGTGACCTTTGGCATAGGAGGCTGTTATGCTAACCACCATGGTACAGGTAACCCCCAAGTGTGTATGTTTGTGTGTGTATGGTAAGTCTAGCGCAAAAACGAGAAGTTGTAAATAAATAAATAAGTTCTTTATTATTCTGGGACATGTCCCTTTAGAACAAATATACAAAATGTACAAAAAAAAGGGCTTTAGAGTCTTAGAGTAAATTAATTAAATATAAACAAGTTAATAATTAATGGTATAAAATATACATATTTAAATGAGATGGAAAAAAAAATATATAAAAAAATAAATAAATAAAAAGCTTATTTAGAATTCTATTGAGCCTGGATGTGCAATAAGTGATCAAATATGCGGGATTTGAAGGTAGAAAGAGAATTGGAGTGACGGATGGAGGAAGGGATAGAATTCCATAGGATGGAGGATCGAATGAGAAAGGATCTGTCGAAATGTGCAGTTCTGTGGGCCGTACTGTATAAATCCGAAGGCCTGGAGCGTGTAGAACGGGAATGGACAGAGGATTTGAACTGTAGGAGGTCAAAAATATATGATGGACGGCGGGATTGGATAATTTGGTAAAAGAATGACGCAAGGAAATACTTGCGACGATTGGAAGGGTTAAGCCACTTCAACTCTCCATAAAGTTGGGATACAGAGGTGTATCTAGGGACCCCGAAGATGAAGCGAACAAAGGAATTGATTAAGCGTTTTATTTTTACCTCGAGATCCCCAGACACACCACCATATACCGCACAGCAATAGTCGAAGTGGGGGAATATTAGGGAGGTAACGAGGAGTATTCGGGTTTCAAGCGGAAATAGGTGACGGAGGGAATACAGTCGCTTTAAGGTTGAAAGGGTACGTCGAGAGATTTCTGAAATATGATTTTTGAAGGATAGACATTGATCGAAGGTTACTCCCAGATTTCGGACAGTAGGGTGGAACTTTATAGGATAACTATTGAGGAACAAGGTTGGAATATGAGGAACGATTTTCAGAAGGTGAGGGGATCCTATTACAATTGCTTTTGTTTTTTCAACATTTTATTTTAACTTATTCACTTCAGCCCAGTGGCTTATTTGATTTATGTCCTCTTGTAATTTTTTTGTAGCTAGTAATAGGTCGGAAGGTGGGAAGGAGAGGTATATTTGGAAATCATCAGCATAGAGGTGGTATTTAGAGTGATTGATATGGAGAGGGAGGTCATTAATGTAGATAGCGAATAGGGTAGGAGATAGAGACGATCCCTGAGGGACACCACAGGATAGAGGTAGGGTACTGGAAGGAGGTTGATCTGGCACTACTACATACTGAGAACGATCGGAGAGAAAGGATTGAAACCAGCGTAAAGCACTGTTGGATACTGGTAGATTTTGGAGTTTGTTAAGAAGGATACTATGGTCAACCGTGTCAAACGCCTTTGAGAAATCTAAGAGGATGAGTATAGTTAATTTTTGATGATCAATGGCATTTTGGAGGTCTTGTGTTATTTTAAGGAGAGCGGATTGGGTAGAATAACCAGGTCGAAACCCGGATTGGAGAGGACAAGGAGAGAGTTTTCTTCAAGGAAATTTGATAGTTGGGTTTGTACAAGGCGTTCGAGCGGTTTTGATAGATTGGAGAGAATAGAGATAGGACGGAAATCTTGCGGTGAGGCAGGATTCGGAACTTTATTTAGTGGTCGGACGAGGGCGGTTTTCCAGGAAGAAGGAAAAGTGGAATTTTGCAGAGAGAAATTATAAATATGATATAATGCCGGTATGAGAGATGGGAGGCTGGATTTTATTAGTTTTACTGGAATATTGTCCGGTCCATAGTCGTTAGTACGGGATTTTAAGATTGCATTGAGTAGTTCGTCGTAGGACACGTGAGAAAAGAAGAAACTGTTGGGATTGAAGCTTCGGTAAGTAATGTCAGGAGCTGTCGAGGAATCAGAAGCAAAGGATATGAAATGGTTATTGAGTTCGTCAGGCGTGATTTGGAAAGAACTGGGGTTATTGGGTTCGGGAAATGACAATTTTCTAAGGATTTTCCATTTGGATTTATTATCAGGAGCATCGGAAAGGACAGAATGGATATGGAGGGATTTAGCACGTCACACTGCGCATTGGGTTTCATTACGGAGCTTCTTGAAAGACACATAGTCTTCTTGCAAACGGGTGCGTCGAAATTTGCGTCTCGCCGCTTCCCTTCTCTTCATCATATCCTTTATCTCGGGGGTGAGCCAAGGCGCAGTAGGACGGCGTAAGATTCTGGTTTTCAGGGGAGCGTGGATCTCTAGTATGGATCGTAGGTTTGAGGTAAGAGTGGAGACCATAGGATCAATGGAGTTGTCGGAGTATATCGTGTCCCAGTGGATAGAGTCCAGATCAGGTTGAAGAGATTCATAGGAAAGAAGGTCTAAATTACGGTATGATATGATTCTTGGGTTGTAGGATTTGACAGGTAGATCATAACTAATATGGATAAGGTCGTGTGATGATAAGAAAGGAACGGGATGCTGCGATGAGGAAATAATTTTTACAGGAGAGTCAGAAATATGTAGGTCTAACCAGGCATCAGTATACTGAGAATGATGAGTAGGATGATAAGGAACGAGGTACAGATTGAGGGAGTATATTAAATCAGTGAGGAAGGATTTGTCGCTGGACTCAGATAACATGTTAGTATTAAAATCACCAGAGATAATTATATTATTATATGCTGAGACCAGTTGGACAAGGGAGGATTGGAAGAGGTCATCAAATGGAACACGAGGAGGTCGGTAGACAACGGCGTATAACAAGTGTGAGGAGATGGTTGAAATTTCAACAAACATGTATTCTATGTGAGGAAGGGGATTAGGAGGGGACTTCAGTAGGATTTTGGCTTTCAGGCTATCGTGAATATACAGCCCGACTCCACCTCCCGTGCGATCAGGTCTGTCATGTCGTAGGAAACAGTAGTTTAGAAGGGAAACCTGAGAGGAAGGGATAAATGGTTTTAACCATGTTTTGGAGACGGCTACTATATGATAAAAGTTGTCAAGGAAATATTTTTGGAATTCATCATAGTGGGCTAAGAGGGATTGTGCGTTTATGTGACAGGAAGTTAGGATATTAGTCATAATGGGAGGATTGAGAAGAGGAAAAACTGAAAAAAGCATTAGGACTGAAGGATAGGATATAACAATTTTTCGTCCAGCACTCTATTTTGGATCGAAATAAAATACATATATAAATAACATAAATATGATTAAATAAATACCAAAATAAAAATAAAAACTCAAATAAAAATTCCACGATAGTAAAAAGAAGAAATAAATCACATAAAAATAATTTAAGAAACTGTTAAATGAAAAAAAAAAAAAACAATGTGGTACAGAGAAGCTGTCCTTTTTTCACTTCTATGACAATGGAATCTAATAAAATATAATAATATGTAAAAATGAGATTCGGTAAAAATAAAAATATATATCTTTAATACAAAGTGAGTAAATAAAAAATAAAAAAAATCTTCAATGTCTTCTAGATAAAAAAAAAAAAAAATATATATATATATATATATATATATATATATATATATATATATATATATATATGATAACTAAATTGGTATTTACTAACAATATTAGAAAATGAAAATATGATAAACTATAAAATAAAAGATTAAAATATTTACTAAATAAATAAATAAATAAAGTTTAAAAAATTCTTCATTATAGGTCGAAATAAAATAGATATGAAAATAACATAAATATGCTGAGGTAAATACCAGAATAAAAAATATAAAAAATCGATAATACAGAGAAAATAAATGAAACAAATACAATTTAAAGAACTAGTAAATGAAAAAACAAAACAAGATTGAATATGGTACAGATAAGACGTTTTAGTTTCATTTCTATGATAATCACAACTGATAAAATATAATAATAGATAATGAGGTTTGGTCAAAATAAAAATAGATATCTCTAATATAAAGTGAGTAAATAAAACATCTTCCATGTAAGAGAATAAAGTGTTTTCTATTTCAAAAATGAAAATAAAAATGAAGCCTCTCAAAAAATAAAATAATATGTAAATGAAAAGACATTCTTCTGTATACAAAAAATATGATACATACATAAATAATTAGGAAATAAAAAAAATAAAAAAGTGATAAAACTATTAAATAAGAAAGTAAAATATTTACAATATAAATAAAGATAGAAAAATCTTCATTATAGCTAATTAATAAGTCTATTGCATAAAAAATAAAATATCCATCATATGCAGAAGGAAATAAGAAAATAAATAAATTCTTAACTGTGTAACTAAATAAATTTTCCTCTGGTTGAAGTGAGAAAAAATGAAAATTTTGACTTAAAGTTTTGGAAAAAAATAAATTATATGCAGATAAAATACTTAGATAACCATAGATAAAAAAAGATAATGTAAATAAAATATAACTGTAACTACATTGTAAATAAAAAATAATCCAATTTAAAAAATAAGTGGCATTTGCATTTTGTGAGGAAAAATGAAAATGTTGACTTAAAGTTTTAGAAAAAAATAAGTTACATGGAAATAAAACACTTAGATTGCGGTAGCGATAGATAAAAAAGAATAGTGTAAATAAATTATAGCTATGATAACACTGTAAATAAAAAATAATCCAAATTAAAAAATAAATGGCACTTATACCTTTTAGACAGATTAGAGCAAAATTAAAAAAAAAAAAAGATATCTTTTTTAAAAAAATAAAATAAAATTAATACAATATTGTAGTGACTGGGAATCATGAATCAAATAAAAATGTCTAAGTCAGATGGTTTATTTACCATTACCGCCGGGTAACCATCGGACTTCCTACACCTGACGCGCCCGCCACTAAACCATACATATTTTATCTTGGACGACACCTTTTTCTGCCGGGCCAGCCAGTAAAGATGTCTATTAGTGGGTGTCATCGCCTCGCTGAGGTAGATAGAATGGCTATTATTTCCTTCCCGACCCACGTGGCGCGTAGAAAGGTCCCTTTTAATTCTTCTCTGTCGAATTAAATCGTCCTTTACCGCTTGCCGGACGAATCGAGCGATGATGGTCCCCGCGGCTCCCGCTTCCTTGGGCTTGAGGCGTACAGCGTGGTCCAGATCTTCCGGGCCCAGCTTCACGCCCAGTGCTGCGCCGACGCCGACTATGGTGCCAGTCACGGTCTCACCTGGCCTCTCCGGGATCCCTCTGATCTCAATTGTATTTTTTAATTGAATTTGCTCTGAGATATTTAACCTGTCTTCTAAAACGGAGATTCTTTCTTTTAATAAATTATTTTCCAATGATAACTTCTCCGCTAAAGCTTTTTGTTCTTCAAGGAGGCTTTCGATTTTTTGAAGCTTCTCCATGTTTTCGAACGAGAGTTCGGACTGTTTTTCAAGGGTTTGTTTAATGTCTTTTAAATCGTCGATCCCTTGAAGCCGAGTTCTTCATCTCTCTAACCTCCTCGGTGAGCGTCATTAATAGGTTAATCATGGTAGCGGGCTCGTGGGCCGACGTTGGTCGCGAAGTCGTTTCACAGTCGAGGCAAACCCACTTTTTATAAGCCTCTGGATCAGTGGCATCTGATTTGACACACTTTATATGGAAAATATTTTGACAAACAGGGCAGATCAACTTCGCCTTCTCGTCTCTTCCGACAGATTTGGAGCAAATTTTACAGTTAGCCATTTCTTCTATTTTTTATATATATATAAATATATATTTTAATGTATTTAAATTGAACTGTGAGAGAAAACGGCAACAATAATACGAAATGTTATAGCGTGTTTATTTGGAGAGAAGCAGGATTAGACTTCGTAGATAAGCTATCCCCACCGCTACCACTCAACGGCACTGACTATATGAAGTTATAATTTTCGTGTAGTTTATAAAGTTTATTAATGATGCCAACGATTTTTTATAACTATATAAGCACTATATAATTAACTGTTGAGAATTATCGATTTGAAAAGTTGAAAATTATAAGTGTTCTATTGAAATATAACAAATGTTACCAGATAAGAAAAAAAGTGCGAAATGCACGTTATAAAGTGGCTCTTCTGGTAAGCGCATTTTGATGAAAAATGTTTTGAACGTCTCGGGCCTATATTTGTCTTAAATATGAAATTTCAGTGTCATAGGACTTTTCGTTTTGGCCCGGGAGTTACCACACACGGACACACACACAGACCTTTTTGCGGGACTTGGTTATTTGGACTCGGGGGTCCCTATAACGTGTATTTCTGTTGAAAACTGGAAATCGAAAATTTTCACGATCGCAATACTTTCCCTTACTATATATGGTAAGTGAAAGTAAAAAGAAGATAGAAACGTTTGTTTGTGCATTATATTTTTAGTTCTGTTGTATTTTGCGCATGTCATATTATTAGTATATTGTTTAAACAAACAAAAATCATTGTAATTTTTCTTTTTAACCAAAGTTGTATATATGTGCATATCTCTCCTTTTGGTTATTCTCTAATTTAATTTAAAATAAATGGCACTTATACCTTTTAGACAGATTAGAGCAAAATTAAAAAAAAAAAAAGATATCTTTTTTAAAAAAATAAAATAAAATTAATACAATATTGTAGTGACTGGGAATCATGAATCAAATAAAAATGTCTAAGTCAGATGGTTTATTTACCATTACCGCCAGGTAACCATCGGACTTCCTACACCTGACGCGCCCGCCACTAAACCATACATATTTTATCTTGGACGACACCTTTTTCTGCCGGGCCAGCCAGTAAAGATGTCTATTAGTGGGTGTCATCGCCTCGCTGAGGTAGATAGAATGGCTATTATTTCCTTCCCGACCCACGTGGCGCGTAGAAAGGTCCCTTTTAATTCTTCTCTGTCGAATTAAATCGTCCTTTACCGCTTGCCGGACGAATCGAGCGATGATGGTCCCCGCGGCTCCCGCTTCCTTGGGCTTGAGGCGTACAGCGTGGTCCAGATCTTCCGGGCCCAGCTTCACGCCCAGTGCTGCGCCGACGCCGACTATGGTGCCAGTCACGGTCTCACCTGGCCTCTCCGGGATCCCTCTGATCTCAATTGTATTTTTTAATTGAATTTGCTCTGAGATATTTAACCTGTCTTCTAAAACGGAGATTCTTTCTTTTAATAAATTATTTTCCAATGATAACTTCTCCGCTAAAGCTTTTTGTTCTTCAAGGAGGCTTTCGATTTTTTGAAGCTTCTCCATGTTTTCGAACGAGAGTTCGGACTGTTTTTCAAGGGTTTGTTTAATGTCTTTTAAATCGTCGATCCCTTGAAGCCGAGTCTTCATCTCTCTAACCTCCTCGGTGAGCGTCATTAATAGGTTAATCATGGTAGCGGGCTCGTGGGCCGACGTTGGTCGCGAAGTCGTTTCACAGTCGAGGCAAACCCACTTTTTATAAGCCTCTGGATCAGTGGCATCTGATTTGACACACTTTATATGGAAAATATATTTGACAAACAGGGCAGATCAACTTCGCCTTCTCGTCTCTTCCGACAGATTTGGAGCAAATTTTACAGTTAGCCATTTCTTCTATTTTTTATATATATATAAATATATATTTTAATGTATTTAAATTGAACTGTGAGAGAAAACGGCAACAATAATACGAAATGTTATAGCGTGTTTATTTGGAGAGAAGCAGGATTAGACTTCGTAGATAAGCTATCCCCACCGCTACCACTCAACGGCACTGACTATATGAAGTTATAATTTTCGTGTAGTTTATAAAGTTTATTAATGATGCCAACGATTTTTTATAACTATATAAGCACTATATAATTAACTGTTGAGAATTATCGATTTGAAAAGTTGAAAATTATAAGTGTTCTATTGAAATATAACAAATGTTACCAGATAAGACGGAGAGCTCCTTACACCACAACAAATACTCTAAGACTGATACGATAATGAACTTTCATATTTAGAAGAAGAAGAAGAAGAAAAATAAATTTTATTCTGGGACTTCTGTCCCCTAAGAATAACTAAAAAGTACAACAGTGAGTATTATGTCTGGCTTAAAAATAAAAACATTACAAAAACAAACTTAAGGTTATACTTATATTATATATAAACATAGTAAATACTGTTGCTTGAACGACATATGACTACTACTTGCATTGTTTATAGTGTAGTAAATACAACGACAATAGAACATTTATGTATGACTATATAATACTGAAAACATGTGCGTACAGAGATACTATGATTGAACCTCATACTAATATCGTAAAATCGTAGAAAAAAAAGTTTTTGTTAACTTGAAATATGATTATTATTCTTAATTTTTTATACAATTATTCGGAAGACTGATTACTGAGGAGATGATGGAATAATTTGTTTTTAAATGAGGTTAAGGTAGAAGCTTTGCGTATAGAGGTAGGTATGGAATTCCAAAGAGAGGTGGCACGAAAACTAAAAGATTTTTTAAAGAATGATTTTCGATGAGAGGGCAAATAGAGGTTAGTGGGTTGGGATCTTGTGTTAAACGAATGTACTGATGAACAAGGGATGAGTAGGTCAAGAACGTAGGATGGAGTTTGGGTTTTAAAAGTGCGGAATAGGAATACTCCCAATATCATAATTTAAGACAAATATACTCCCGAAATGTTACAGCAACTTTTGCATGAAAATCGGCTTATTAGAAAAGCTACTTTATACCATTAATTTTGCACCTTTTTACGATTTACTGAAAAAAGCTCTAACGATTTTGATTGAACTCCCTATATTGATGTAAAATTTATTGCGCTTTAATGTCATGTAGGTTTTATTCTGATTGAAATACTCTGGCGGTGCTTAAATGCAGATATTTTAAAGTTTCTTCCCCTAAACTACCTTTAATTTTGTACATTCCAAAAGATTTACCATACCATCTAAAATACATTGATGGAGGACGGCTAAATACACAAGCTGGACGAAATTGATGACCAACTGGAGGATAAAAGATAAAAACTATTTGTTTATGTTATTTTGTTTTTTTTATATTAAGAACAGTAATATAGACGTATAATACACCGTTGTAAAGAAAATATTGTAGAAAAAATATTATCTGATACACAAAGCTGTAAAAGGTAATATAAAGTGACCAATAGAGAATAAACTTTTTACTTATTAACAATTTAATGTATTGATACTAACTATTTAATGTAAATCATATGTTTCCGACGAAAATGAATACACACTTTATTAAATTCAACTTAAAATATTTATCAAATTGGAGTATATTTATTAGTTTTTAAATTGATTTTAACAGTCGAGGTAAATGCAATTCGTGTTTTGCCCCTCCCCCTCCCAATTTTTTTTTACTACTGCCATGTGGAAAAATAAAACGTATGATTATTGATTTTTTTTTTTTTTTTTTAATGGTAGAGATTACAAGAAGTATTTAGGAGTCTCAAAATATTCTGAGATAGTACAAGTGTATCGAGCGTAAATTTAGGAAAGTATTATGTTGCACAACTAATGTTATACAGATATGGTTCATCATTTATCGATCAATAGCTGGTACTATCGATAAATTAATTTAACAGGGTATGCTAAAGAATGCTCCAGTGCACCCAAATTCTAGAGTTAAGTGACTCAATATCATTCGGCATAAGTGCAAATTTTTCATTTGTTTTATTTTACTTTTTTAAAAAAGCATATTTAAAATTCAATCAATTTAACGTTTATCTGAAAGTATACCTAAACCGCGATATTGTAGTTAGACTAGTACATTACAATTGTAACACTTCGTCGTAAAAAAACAGTCAAAAAAATTAAACCCTTTGTTTTCAACATGAATGTATAGAAAGCATCTGGGAAAGAAGGTATAATCATATTATTGTGGGATTATAATTATAAACCTTAATATCATGAAAATGAAATTATAAAAATTGAAATATACATAAACTTGCTCACCTGAATTCCATAGACTGCACAATCCACTCATTTTCGACTTACATCAGACCACAACTGTCACTGAAATAAATAAAAATAATTATGTTTAATTACGTTACTATACAGCACATATCTAAACAGAAAAATAATATTTACAAAAGATCTCCATTATTGCAATAATGATTACTTAAAGTCATTGGAAAAGTGAAAAACAAGCGAAATATTTCTGGCCGCACTACAGTTAAGGAAAGCCTAAAAGCCAATTTAATAAAAAAAAAAAAGTCAAATTCATGACTTATTGATTGTGACCGCCCTTCTTGTTAGTTGTCAAGAGCTTGTCGGATTAGTAAATGAAGTCTATCAAGATTGAACTGTATTCCAATAAAGTCCATAATGTTGCTTCCTAGCATAGGAATCATATTTTAGTATGATTTATTTTTACACCGCGTTGTTTTTGGTCAATTTAACGCTTACTTGACAAACGCTCTAACCTTCGATATATATTCAAAAGAAAATAAGATAATCACAATATTTTAATTGGAGTGCTGCCGTGTTAAGTTTCTTTCTTGAATATTTTACCAAATATACTTGTAAATCCTTAGTCCACTCCCGAAAAACTCGCTCACGGCCTTCAGACCTGATATAACGCCCCATCGAACCCACAGCTTTCGACAGAAAAGGAAAGCCTAATTCGATTCTCATCCAAATGGAACTCTATTCCTTCATATATATATATATATATATGATTCCACTACTCTTCTGACCTTTAAATCTCGTCTATTCATTCACTTCCTGTCCCTCCGATATCCGAAAACTCTTAATTAGTTTGCTGATTTCAACCAAAATCATTTTAAAAAATCTGCTGCGGGCAACACACGACTTTCACTTACCGTCGCTTTTAGAATCGATTCAAGAATTTTCAAATACAGTAAGAGATAAAAATAAGTGAAACCATTAAAGAATTAGTTAAATGGAATTTCTATAGAAACATGTGCTTTATTAAAAAATCTATTATATCATTATCTAAAATAATCACTTAGTTTTATCGACTTTTCATCACTCTCTATTAACTTTTAATGGCTTGTGTGTGAGATAATATTTTTTCTAAAATCTTTAGCTTTCCAACAGTATATTATACATGTATATCACTGTTCTTAAGTTAAAAAACAAAAAATTGCATTAAAAAAATATTTTTTTCCTTAAGTTGGGTATCGCATTCATTCAATTTATATATTTACCTGTTTTTCAACAGTGGTGACAAGATAATATAGCTATTTTTATAGAATCAACAAAATTAAAGGTACTTTAGTGAAAGAAAGTTTAAAATATCGGCATTCAAGCCTTGTCAGACTACTTGAATCAGAATAAAACCTACATAGTGTTAATGCCTATTAAACATTACATTGATATAGCGAGTTTAATCAAAATCGTCGGAACCGTTTTTGAGAAAATCGAAAAAAAGTGCGAAATGCACGTTATAAAGTGGCTCTTCTGGTAAGCGCATTTTGATGAAAAATGTTTTGAACGTCTCGGGCCTATATTTGTCTTAAATATGAAATTTCAGTGTCATAGGACTTTTCGTTTTGGCCCGGGAGTTACCACACACGGACACACACACAGACCTTTTTGCGGGACTTGGTTATTTGGACTCGGGGGTCCCTATAACGTGTATTTCTGTTGAAAACTGGAAATCGAAAATTTTCACGATCGCAATACTTTCCCTTACTATATATGGTAAGTGAAAGTAAAAAGAAGATAGAAACGTTTGTTTGTGCATTATATTTTTAGTTCTGTTGTATTTTGCGCATGTCATATTATTAGTATATTGTTTAAACAAACAAAAATCATTGTAATTTTTCTTTTTAACCAAAGTTGTATATATGTGCATATCTCTCCTTTTGGTTATTCTCTAATTTAATTTTTAATAGTATTATTTGAGGTTGCTTCCTCATTTATCATTATTTGTAATTTTTATCGTGTTTTTGTCTCTAAGACGCTAAAGTTTTTATTTAAATTATCTTGTAATATTCTTCTGAAGGTACTAGTCTCAGAATAAATACTTCTCCTTAATCTCATCCTCTTCTACCGTTGATCAGTTCAGAGGATTCTCAGAATGAATAAAGTGTTTATTATTATTAAATAATTTACTAAAAACAATGAAAAAGAAACTAATTACAACATTATTTTTTCTACTAGAGGTTGTGAATTAATGCGGAAAATATTCAATTCCTTTATTGGAGTAACCATCTTATTATAATTACAGTTAAAGAAACTGTAATAATCTATCACTACAGATGCAATGCGTATTTCCAAACTTCTAAGTGACTGTTTTTAAATGCAAGAAACAATCAATATAATAGGGGAGTAAGGTGAATAAATATTTACTGGTTTCGGCTTGGCGAGTAGAATTTATAAACCGAGTCATCTGTCAAAGGTATCAGAGACTGAAATGTATTTTTGTGTATAACTCTTATCGTAGTTTTTCTCCTGACTTGACTGAACAGAAAGTCCCTCGAAACAGCTCACTGGAAATATATTCTTATGCTGTATTTTTTTTTTTTTTTTTTTTTTTTTTTTTTTTTTTTTTTTTTTTTTTTTGTAGCTCCCCCTATTTACACCCCTTCCCTTAAATTGCAAACTTTTCAACTTTCTTTAAAATTTAAAACTTATTAATGAAACTCCCATCCTCTATAACTCTCAATAAACTTTTTTTCTTCTTTTTCTTCTGGGTCAATAGATATAATAAACATTATATTTCTAATCAACCCATTTCATTTTTTCTTCAGATAAATAAATCTAAATAAACTAAAAAATATTTCTAAATTTAAAATTCAATCATATCGGTTTTATTATGGAATATAAATTTTTGGTTCTTGCGCTGGGACCGGAAGTCAAAGAAAATAAAACAATTATTTGAGCTAGTGTGCCCATTCTAAATCACTAAAAGTGAGTTAACCCTTTTAGTGATTTATCATATACAATGAGATTTTTTTTCTTTTAATTTATACTTTTATTTTATTTTTTTAAATTTCAGCTACCATATCTAAAAGTAAATATCAATGCGGACCAACCACACATTCTAAATTTTCCCTCTGGCTGAATCTCATTATCCTTAGTTAACAAATAACACATTTGTATAAACTTTTGTATATTTAATCTATGGAAACAGAAACATAAACTTCTTAATAATGTAATATATTACACCTTTACAGTAATAACATCTTGACCGGAGTGCCCTGGCCCTAGGATTTGGGGGGTACATATATATGAAGGAATAGTAGAGGGGATGGAGGAAAATATGGAAATGAAGGGACATATGGATCTCTTAGTACCCATAATGTCCAAGTACTTCTTGTAGGTAAGGTGTTTGAAGTAGGGTTACAGGTATGTGTACAGATGTCTTGGGCAAATGTCCCTTCGGAGGTAGAGAGCAGCATCCTTTGTAATAGGAGATAATATAAATATTAATCCTAACAATTAATAATATATTGAGGAGTTAATTTCATTCTATAACTCTTGTGTTTCTTTTTCGTGAAAAAATCGTTATTCGATTTTTTTAATATTTACTTTTTCAGTAGTTAATAAGTTTTGGTTCATTAATAATTTTCAATAATTAACCTTTGTAATCGACAAAAACAAAATTACCCCTCCCTCTCAGAATTTGATTTCAAGGTGCGTAGAATCCAAATAAGAAATAAACAAAATCAGTTTGTCTGCCGTCCGCAGCATTTCTCCGAAACTACGGGACCATTTTTTTAAAAATCCGCTACAAAAATACTAGTTCATGCATTATTGAAATTTCACCCATAAATACTCCCATAACTCAGTTATTTTTGAAGATGGAGAAAAATATGTTTTGAGTTAAAAAAAAAAAAAAAAATCCAAATATATATTCAAGTAACAAACTATAACAAATGTTATTCCAAAAAAAAAATCTGTTATTATTGAAAATAGAGAAAAATCGAAAAGATTTCCGAGAACAAGACAAAGCGATGAACAAAGTGAAAAAAATTCATCTCATATGATTCCCTGATAAATCGGCTATTATTGATGATAAAGATAAAATGTAAGGTTTTCGGGAATCAGGAAATTTTATTTAAACGAAGGTGGAATGAAAAGGAAATAGTTACGCAGTTCTGTATAAATTCTTTTGGTTTATTATTTTCAATAATGAACCTTTGTAATCGACCAATAAAAAAAAAAAATATCCCTCTCCTCTTAATATTTGAGGGCTTACGTTTCAAGATGCGTGGAATCCGAATAAAGAATAAAAAGTAAAAGTTTCGCCTAATTTATAATTAAAAAAATACAAAATATTGCTTTTAGTGCTATTTGATAGAAAATTAAACTTTTGACAAAATGAAAAAAGAATCATTGAAATTGGTTAACAACTAGCTGAGATATAGCGTTTTAAAATCAGCGGTAGTGATATGATATTATCCCTTGAGTCATTGATTTTCATATTACTTAATTGTCTATAAACAGTTACACTCTAATATTAGGGGTACTCACTACGTTTGCTATAGCATGCTATTTGTGTTATTTTGCTAAACCCGTCGAGTTTCTACAGTTATTTCCTGTATAAAATTGATGGGTTTAGCACAATAGCACAAATAGCATGCTATATCAAACGTAGTGAGCACCCCTATTGTTCTTTGGAAATAATAAACCATTGTTTAATAAATTTCAGCGTTTTTGAACATGTTGTAACATGTAAAAGGTCTTCAAAGTACTATTTGATCTCGAAGTCAGGAGTAGTGTTGGTCTTCCAGTGGTTCAATCCCATCCTTAGCGTGCTTCGAACAGCTATGTAGGCTGTATAAGTTCTTCTCAAGCAAGTCCTACGTTGTGCGGGACGTGGAAAAGGTAGAAAAATAATATTTTCATTAAAAAGCTCCTTATCGTTATTCTTTCAAGTCCTTTCCCTCATTTATAAGTGTGGCTCATGAAATAGTTGTTTTAGAAGGAGTTATCAGAACATTGACGAAGTGCTAAACTGCCTCAATGGTAATAACCGGTTGGCTGTGTACTAGTAATAATAAATATTTGAAGATGTAATGGGAGTAATTTTTTCACTCTCTTCATTTATGAGTTGGGGTGTCCTTTATCAGTGAGAGTGAAAAAATACTAAAAGGATTTTTAATGTATCTTATTTAAATTAAGAGTTGTAGCATTTTGAACACTGAGTAGTAATTTTTTCTCGGAAATCGGTTGTACTAGGGATAATTCTAAAATTTTATTTAAGTCCTTCATCATATTTTCGTGACCATCCGTAACGTATGTGGTGCCAAATTGCGTGCGTTGGTGTGAAGTGTAACATATTTTTATACAAATGGAGTAGGTGACAGTTTTCTGTATTGATTGAATCCGTCGGGCCACAAGAATGTGCCATGTAACTCCGCTTACATTTTTAAACAGCAAATCATTTAAAAATTCATGACGACTCTGTCCAACTTTATTCTCTTACGCTAATATTCTGATAACTTTTTCCCCTCGCTCTTTTATTTTTATTCTCTATTTGTAACAAACTTAAACTTCTTGTTGTTTTTTTAACAGCATTATTTATTTATTCCTTAATATTGAGCATGTGTATCTGTTTTTTAAGCGTCTCTTTCTCATCTTTTTCAGAATCAAATATTTAACAGACTTTATAAATAATTCAGTATTCTTTGCCTAATATTTCAGTTTTTAATGTTATAGGTTCTTTATTGTATGTATATATTGTTTTATTATTTCATAAATTTATTGTTTTGTATATTTTGTATGTATGTCGTACTTGATTATTATAAATGTCCTAATTAAGATTTAATGTAATATCACTCAATAAAAAAACTATTTTGGAATGTAGTAAGTTTTAAAATTTTGATATATAAATATAAAATGTTACTAAAGTTATGACTTTTGGGGAATTAAGTACACTTGTGCGCTTATTTTTGAATAGTTAAAATATTATCTGAATAAGTTGGACTACATAAATATGTTTGTTTAAAAAAAAAAGGGATCTTGTTTGGCCCTTAGGGTGGTTAACGTACTTGCATCTATTTAGCTACGTTTTTTACTTCTCATGTTCCTAATTTGTTTTTGAACATTTATTTTTTGTAGAGCTATTTAATTGCAAGCATATACAACTAAGTATTAGATGTCACAATTGTGTATTTTTAACAACGTTTTAACCTATAAATAATTATTTAAATAATTGATTGGGATGGATTTAGACTTATATCCAGTATATTTGACACTAGTATCCGGTCTAGAACTAAAACTGAAGTAATAAAAGTTAAGTAATGTAAGTCTTCAATGAAAATACTCGTTTTAGGATCTTCTGAGTCCAAAGGACCAAGTTTCGTATAAAAGGTCTGTATTTTTTTCCCCCGCCTTATCTTATCATATGCACTGCAGCCTTATTAGGCTTATTGTGCGCCGTCCACTTCCGTTCATACAGGCCTAGTGCTTTGGTGAATCTGACCGAGCTATAGGGGTTAACCAGTTCACACAACTTTTGATCTATAATACGGTCTCTGCCAAAATGGTATAGCCGTATCATAGCAATCTCTGGACAACTGCATACCACATGATAAGAGTTTCTTCTGCCTTATTGCAGAATTTGCTATTAGGTGAGGCCACCAACCTTATATTGTGGAGATGCCTGTTTTGCTGACAGTGTCCTGTATACAGTCCTGTCACTCTCCTCAGAGTTATCCTCTCCATTGAGAGTTGTGCACAACTTCTCTCTTTGCAGGGTCCTTCCAAGACATGTTAGAGTGATGCTACTTACCAGTATTTCCTGGATCTATTGCCAGCAGCCGCCTTGATCAAACCTTTAGCATAGCTAAGGCTTATTCCACACACAGGTTCAGGTGTAAAGGGTAACTGAGCAGAACCCATCCTTGCGAGGCCATCAGCTCTCTCAGAAACAGAAATTTCATATTTCATAATGACAGGCTTTAAAGTCATGTATGTTAGGATTCGCAAAAAATGGTTGAATATATAAGAATTTTATTGATATATACAACAATAAAACAAAAAAAGTAACAATTAGCTTGGTAAAGTGTTGTGAAGAAGCTAACCAACGGTAGCACTTCAAGGTTTATTTCATTAGCAACTCCCTACGAGTAGGTCACTGTCTTTTCAGGTGACTCTTAGGTTTTTTGGGAATTGATAGATATGATATGGACAAGCGGGTTTGAATGGGCAGGTAGTTTAGAATTAAAGGTTTATCTAATTCTGGCCATATCAGTAACTAATGGGATATTGAGGTCTTTATGGATAGTTTTATTGGTGTAAAAATAAAGGGCACTTAGGATCTTTCGGAGGATTTTGGATTGCAAGGATTGGATGCGGGAGGATAAAATAATTTGATAACCAGCCTTAGGAGAAAAGAGCAGAAATATTTTTCCAGGTTAAATTTATTTTTTCTACAGATGAGGATAGTAATATAGATACATAATATACCTTTGAAAATCTCAAGATTTCGGTAACAATTTTTTTTTTCTTATCTCCTTTATTGTTTAATGCTCAAGTAACAAAGACAGCAATGTTGCAAAAACGATGATGATGCAAAGTAACGATGATTCAGAAACAGTTGTTTTTTTTCACACTCTCCGGATATATTTTAGGATATTTGACCTTTTATTACTCGAAGGTATTCTAAAATGCATTTCAGAAACAAAATACATTAAAAGAAACAAAGGTATATAATTTACCGCTTACTTCTATGATTTGAAAACTGAAGGTTTGGAAAATATTATATGTGTAAAAAAAGTTGTTATAATTTTGTTGTCAATACCATTTAGCTTACGAGCTTAGGATTTAATTGATATAATTAAAGGGAATTCGGGCTACGGCTGAGTTTTCAAAGTAACTGATTCGATCCACGATTCTTGTAAGGATTAGTTATTTACTGTGCGTGTCTCATCGACAAGACTTTTTTGGCTTACCCTTTATCTGGTTCAAACATCGATCCAATAAGGATTAGACATGAACAAATAATTATCACCTTTGGAATGAATGGTAATCACTAGGAAGTCTTTCACCCATTTTCTGCTCTCCAAAATATGTCGAAGAAAGTATAATTTCGTGAACCAAATCAAAATATGTTTTTACGTACACCTAATGATTATATATTGTAGTTCCAATTCTAAAAATATCTGGTGCGCGTAGCACACGACTTTCACACTTCCGTTATTCATATAAATTTAAGAATTTTCCAACAAATCTAAAAACGAAAATAAATTGTTAAAGAATTATTTACATTGGATTTTAAAAGAACCCTGCGTTCTATTAAATAATCTATTATATTACTATCTACTAAATGTTAAAACAGGACACATATGACCTTGGCTGTTGAGTGTCCGTAAAATATATAACCTAACCTAACCTATTACTATCTACGACAGTTTGTTTTATCGGTTTTTCATTACTCACTGTTCCCTTTTACCATAGTTTGTATAAGATAATATTTTTTTAAAAATCATTAGCATTCCAACGGTATGTATTATACATGTATATTACTGTTCTTAAGTTAAAAAAATCTAGTGCGGGCAACACACCACATTCACTTACCTCCATCAATTAAAGAATTTTCAAATACAGTTAGAGGAAAAAAATAAGTGAAACCATTAAAGAATTAATTAAAAGGAATTTCTACAGAAAGTGTGTTTTATTAAAAAATCTATTATATTATTATCTAAAATGATCACTTAGTTTTATTGTATTTTCATCACTCTCTATTAACTTTTAAAAGCTTGTGTATGAGATAATATTTTTTCGAAAAACTCAAGCTTTCCAACGGTATCTTGGCATCATAATATCATGCATGTATATTACTGTTCTTATGTTCAAAAACAAAAAATTGCATTAAAAATAATTTTGTTTCAGTTTCTCCTTTAGTCCTTTTTTAAATTCGATCAACATGCATATTTAGCTTTTATTAATCAATACTAACAAGATAATATGGTTATTTTTAAAGAATATATAAAATTAAAGGTACTATAGAAGAAGAAAATTTAAAATATCGGCATTTAAGCCCTGTCAGACTAATTTAATCAGAATAAAACCTACATGATGTTAAAGCCTATTAAACATTACATCGATATAGCGAGTTTAATCAAAATCGTCGGAACCGTTTTTGAGAAAACTTAAATAGGTGCAAAATGCATGGTATAAAGTGGCTCTTCTGGTAAGACAATTTTGGTGAAAAGTTGCTGTAACATCTCGGTTGTATAGTTGGCTTAAATGTAAAATTAAAGTTTTATAGGACTTTTAGTTTTCGCGCTGGACTTACCACACACACACATACGGACACATACATAGATCTTTTTGTGGGACTTGGTCATTTGGACACAGGGGACTCTAAAATTTGTATTTCTGTTTAAAACTGAAATTCGAAAATTTTTACGATCGCAATACTTGCCCTTACCATATATAGGTAAGTGAAATTAAAAAAGATATTCTTTGGGGAAATTCTCACAGAAAGCTGTAATGTTTCGTATCACACGTGTACTAATTAATTGAAGCGATACACTGTAGCAAATGTTACAATAGTACAATAGTAATATACAACATTAGCCTTGACCGAACGATCTATCGGTTGCCATCTCCCGCCTAGCGGTTAATAATATATTCCTGACATGTCCTGTCCCTTAGTGAACTAGACCGAACTATTACCCTGTCGCGGCTTCATCTAGGTAGACAAGCTCAAATGTTTTAAGTTATAATTTTATCAATTAGATCCTTTTATGGTCATTAGAAACAGTTAATTTTCATTTATTGGTTTAATTGTCGTAATTATTTAAATACAAAAGTTGTACAACATAGTGTGGAAAAACTCATGAATTTCTTAGGACCATTTTAAATATAAATGGTCTCTTATAATTCGAGTTTTAAACTGAAACAGACATTATTTTAGCATTTTCGTGATTTGTATGTTTAGTTCTTATATGCCGAATTTTCAGAGCTTAAATATCATTAATTTATTACATTTTTTATGAGTAATAGTAAAATCTAAATGAGAAAAGAGGATAAATATTTATTCACGAATAAAACACTTCCTCGATAATATCATTAAATGTATGTCGGAAAGCTTAATTTTAGAAGAAGGCATTGGTAAGTGGTTAAAAACGTATAGTATTAAGTTATTGTAATAATTGATTGTTTGGAACTGTCAGGGATGGTGACAACTGGCAAAAAAGGAAAAATGTGGAGTTAT
Source organism: Piezodorus guildinii (assembly GCA_023052935.1). Lineage (NCBI taxonomy): Eukaryota > Metazoa > Arthropoda > Insecta > Hemiptera > Pentatomidae > Piezodorus > Piezodorus guildinii. Next base: position 90,448,730 of record CM041293.1, read on the forward strand.
ATTAGCTGTATGGGGAAGCCAACATTATTAAACTAATAAAACTTGGACGGCTTCGCTGGGCACGCCATGTTGGTCCGAATGAGTGGAGAGGAAGTTCCAAAACCTCTCCTGGGGGAAAATCTTTGCCGAGAGAGAGGGCAGAGGACGGCCTAGACTCAGGTGGGAGGACTGTATGACCTAGGATGCCAAATACCTCCTAAAATGAATATTGGAAATTGGAGAGTGACAGCACAAGACCTAAACTCATGGTAAAAGCTTAATGAAGAGGCTAGGGCCCACATCGGGGTGTAGCGCCACAGATGTATGCAGTAATTGATTATTTATAATTTAATATTTTTTATAGAATTTCCAATGGAATCTAATTAGAATGTCGTTGACAACTTTTACTATCTTCCCACCGGTAGGATGCTGGTTTCCTCGCTTATTTCCCCCACTTAGATTATTGCTGCGTGGTATATGGAGGCCTGTTGACTGTACTTTATGACAGACTCAAGCGGTTTACGAATATGTTTATAAGATTTATATTTGGTTCTTTAAAAGGAGGTAGCCAGTAACCCACTTATACAGCGAATCGAAGTGGCTCCTACCTTCCATGCGTAGACAATATTTCCTCAGAACATACCTCTACCAAGTAATTAAACCTCAAAATCCTCCATACATTCACAGTATCCTATAATTCAAATCCTCAATTCACTCACTTAAAACCAGATCACGTCATTCTAACCTTTACATTCCTACCCATAGAACCAAATCTTTTGATTATTCCTTTTATATTCGCTCTTCATCTTCTGGAATTCCCTACCTAATCATATTCGCCATGCATCTTTCCTTCTCTCATTCAAATCCTATCTTTTTAAACACCTTCTAGGATCCCAAAGAGACGCACACTAAATGTAAAATTGTTAATCTACTATCCTACTTTCAACGTAAGACAATTTTTTTTATTTTGGATTAATTCATTTATTTTATGCATTTGGAAATTGTTGACACCTATTATTTTATAGCAGATTTTTTTCGTTTATTTATATTCCATATATTTTGTATATATTTATATAAATAGTTTGTTTTTTTTTTTTATACAACTGTAAATAGAAATTTATTTTATTGGTCTCTCGGCCAGACATGCATTTATTGAAGTGTATATTTACTGTACGACATTGTTATTCTTAAGGGACATAGTCCCAGAATAAAGTTATTTTTATTTATTTTTTTTTTATTTTTTTTATTCGTATATATTACAATTTGTCATAATAGACAATAATAATAGTGCTACAGGATCTCATTCATACAATATTTACAATATAAACAAAAGTAAAGTCAAATTACATAAAATAAAATCGAAATAAATAAACGTATACAATAACAAAATTTATAGACAAAATAAATACAAATAAATGAAGTTAACAAATAAATAAACAAAACATGTCTCATTCATACCTATGTACAATATTTACAATCAGCTCGAGAACACCGGCTTATTATTACTTATTATTTTATTATTATTACTTTTGCTGATAAATATAAACTTAGCGTTTGTTAATTGCTTTTATATGCTAAATTATTTTCTTATTTATTTTTTATTCTCGAGGACAAAGTAATCATTTTCCTTTGAACGAAATTCGTTGTAATGATTTGGGAGAATTTCAGTCAACAACTGTTTGTTATCCCACTGCCAACATTAAGATTCCCTTCGCAATTTGAATTACAGCGAATTCTGAAACAAAACTTTTGGGAAGAGTTTTATTCATTAGCATGGAAGAACAATATAACTTTTCTTGCTTGGAAGATGCTTTGTAGTTTTAATGTTCCGCCGAGTTCTGTTTTAAATTTTAAATTGAGCTCATAGTTTCAAAGTTATTTTTTGTTATTTGCTACATTTATCAATCGATGGTGAGACTTCAGAAACTTTGGAAGTCTATTGATTAATCGACGAAACTCTTTTTATAATTATTCTTAAAAAAGTCGTTAAAGTAAATTTGCTAACGATTTTTTTTTTAGTTTACTTCACTTTATAAAACTATTATCATTAGTTTGTTTTTAGTCAGATTTGACATATCCAATATATTGGTTTTATATGCATTATCAATGAAATTCATTAAAGGCTCGTTAACTATCTAAATTTTCACCAATTTAACCTTATTACTATTTTTAATTATTTTAAAAATAATAGATTCAAATAGGTTAATTGAATCGTTGTTTTGTTTATTTATTTAAAGTCATTTTATGCTACTATGGCTAATCGGACGATGCTACAGTGGAAGTCCTAAATTTTGCCTATCCAGGTTTTATTAGGATAGGGATCTTTAACGAGTACCTGACATCGCACAGGCTCGGGACCACCTCTTAACTTCCCCTCCGAAGGACGTCATGATTTTTACTCCCATTAAAAAATCCTAGGACCACCTGCTGGTTTGAACCCGTGACCTTTGGCACTGGAGGCTGTTGTCCTAACCGCCCAGCCACAAGTGATCCCGGTTAATGGGGAGGGAAGAATAAAGTTTTTAAGATGCACTTGAGATGGTTTTTTTCTCAATGTTTTAATAAGTACAAGAGGAAAATAATTCACTTAAGAGGTTTGAGGATTAAATATTTAAAAAACCCAGAAACATAGCAACCTATAATAGTTAAAATAAACTGGTGGTTGATATAAAAGTTTTATAGAAGCTATTACATAAAAAATGTTATCGAATGGAATAAAAATAGCGTTAAGGGATTATGCTATTGCTGAAAATACATTGTTTCTTCGTCTTTAGAATAAAATTTAAAATTATCTTTGCTTCGATTAATTTGAATTATCTTCGACTATTTTAAATTTACTAATTATTAATAATTAAATAAGCAATCAATTCAATCCCACGATATACGTCATATGCTCACGTACTACATTAAACGAAATGCTCAAATTACTTCGGACTAAATGCATACGTATCTTTATATTCACATGTAATTAATTACACAGGGTATTTTCCGAATTCAGATGGAGAAACTTTAGAAGCTTGTATAGGCCTAAAAAACTAAGCCAAATCATCCATTAGCGATTTGCTCGTTTTTTTCTTTACTTGAGGATTATTTCTATGTCAGTTCTTCACTTATACTTGTGATTGTTTTGGCGCTGTTGTGACATTGAGATTCGAAAACAATGATGTCCTTAACTTTCTCGCTATCTTCTGTTCTTCCTTTATCAGCCCTTAAGTGAGTTGCCAAGATATTTTAGAGTGAATAGCATCAGGTACAATCCGTAAGTATTTTAATATTGGATACGCCATTTTTTTAAACAAAATTCTGTATTGCAGTATATAAAGTGTTCACAATGATGTACTAAAAGTAGACCAATCTCTCAATAAACCGCATAAACATGGGATATAATTTCTCATTAATAAATGGAACAAAATATTTACGAACTTCCTAAATTTGAAAAAAACTAAAACTAATGTATCCTACAATGATATATGTTTAGGTCTTACACTTGCCGAAATTTCTTATAAGTTATTTTTGCTAGTTATACATTTGAAAAAGAATTGCTTACTGAGCGTTTTTATATATTCTTTAACAAAAGGTACTCCTAATTCGGAATACATACTTTTAGTTTCAATATTTTATGAATAATTTGCACTGATTCTTAAAAAAATTATTATTTTTATTTTTTGCATTTTTTATAGTTTGATTTACAATTGTTCGTATACAAGTTTACAAGCTTGATATAACAATAATTATACATTTAATTTATAGTCTGTTAAAACATGGATAAATAGAACATAGAGCTCTGTAGGCTTTGTTACTCAAATAACTTGTGTGCTCAGTAAAAGTCAGTCTTTTGTCTATGACTAAGTAGATAAAAGACATGACTAATGTATTTTATCCATGACCTGTACCACTATAATCTCTGGGTCTTGGGCTCAGTTTCTTTAAAGATTATTAAAGATCTTTTTTCTACGTATGAAGATTATACTGTTTCTAGGCCAACGGGTTTAGGTGATTGAGCCGAGATCTCTCTCAGCCGCCAGGTTTTCCACCAATTTTTGGGTACCCATTTTATAGAGGCTGGGTCTGTCCCAGGAGCATCTCCATAACCTAGTGTCAACTCCCTCCTCTCCCTCCTCCATCCGCCTAAATAAATAATCAGAATAAAATAATGTTCTCCGATAGCCGAGATTCGAATCCAGGACCTGTAGAACAGTAGACCTGTGCTCTATCCACTAGAATCCCATTTATCTAGACTAGTCCCAGATATATTATCTCATTTGACCAAGCTACATGCTTATTTGGAACAGAAAGTTTGAGGATAGGTGAAGCCTTCTCTTTGTAAATAATATTGTTTTAGTTTTGATATTTGTTGTGATTTTCTATTTATCATAAAATCTGTCGATTGTTTTTTAAATGGTGGTCATTCTATTTGCAATTGTTTTCGGTATGTAACTTAAAATGTAAAGTGTTATGTCGTATGAGAATAGTGATTGGAATACTTTATGTTTGTTGGGCATGTCGTTAATATAGATATTATATAGCGTTGGGAATACAAAACTCCCTCTGAGATAGTCTTGGAGTGAACGTAACGGGGAGCATGCTCTGATAATATCTTTAAATGATACAGGAAATATATTTTCCGATTCAAGATTCCACTTATGTTTCCCTTCTTTTTTTTTTCTTAATGCACTCCAGAATATACATTTCTATGTCTCGATCTGTTGATTCGATATATGTCAGATTTAAAATGTTGAGATTTATTGATGTCGTCTCAGTAAAGTTTCATCCGCCATAATGAGTATTTCTCTTTTCATCTCAACATTTCTCAATATTTAATGAAAATTCGAGAATATTCAATGATTAAAACAATAACTATATTTGTAGAGTGGATGAGCGTTTTCCTCGAAGTTTTCTTTCGTGTTGTTTTAAAATTAACACATAAAAAACTTTATCTATCAATGCTTTTTTTTTTAAATGATACAGGAACTATGTTTTCCAATTCAAGATTCCACTTATATTTGCTTTTTTTTTTGTCATTATTTTTTTTTTTTTTTAATTTACCAGAATATTTATATCCCATTTCCTCGAACTGTTGTTTTGAAATCGAGACGTAAAACTTATTATCTAATAACGCTTTTGTTTAGGCATATTGTTTCTTAATGGGAGTATGGTCTGACTTACAGAAGTTAATTCCAGGTGCTGTCTCGCTCTATTGGGAAGTAGAGTTCGTCATTAATTCGTGCCAGTGAACTTTATTTAGAACTAATCTTCTAGTTTTTTTTAATATATCTCTTATCTCTCATCTGTAGAATTAGGAATAATTAATTAGGTAGCCCGCCCATTTCCATTTTTGCTTTTGGATCGATAAGTAAAGATCTTTGAAGTTTTTTTTTTTATTTTCTTGTTTGAATAAATCTCACTTTATCCTGTTTTCATTATTTTGAGCACTCATCTTCCAATTGATGTCATCTCAGTTAAGTCCCATGCCACCATAGTAGGTATCGCCTTTCCCTTCACAACTCTCCTTTACCTAAATTCGACCTTTCACACACAACTTCTGGTTTTGTTGTTGCCTGAACCGCGAAGTCATCTTTGTGTGGTGGGAGAGCCGCCCTTTTGACCTTTATTTAACTCGGAGCCCTGCAGCAGCGCCCTAACAATCCCTTCCTAGCTCGTGCTCCCAACTTCTGGAGCCCCCTCCAAACATCGATAGGCCACTTCCCTACCCCTCTCCCATCTTTAATTTCCGCCTATTCCTTCACATGTTCAATTCTCTGTCAGACGAATTCATGGAATAAAAAGAAAAATAGAACAGATCAATATTCACCCGTCGTTGTATTTCAGATGTTCCACTCTATTTATATTTTTGACGTTTTCTCTAATATTACACATAATAAGTAATAAGTAAAAATTCCATTTCCTTTTAATGTAAATTACTATTATAGAAGAGTAAATATAATTATGAATAGAATCATTAGAACTTTCTCTTCTCTTTTTTTATAATTTTATTTATTATAACATAAATAATTAAAAATATAAAAAAGAGAATGTTCCAATGATTCTGTTTAGTTCCCATTTCTTCAATAAAGACTAATTCTGTATCTTTCAGAATGTACATGCGATATAGTCCTACAGTTGATATTAAATAAAAGAAATATCATTCATGCATTATGTATTAGTACTTCAACTTGATATTGTAGTTTTAAAGTGATATAGTAATACATAATAATAATCAGCAAAATCCGTTTATTAATTTTTAATTTCTTTTAGTTAGGTTTATTTGAGTATTTAATAATACTAATAGACTTGCCGAACCCGATGGTTCTATACCATCGAATTTCGTCCAATGATCCCCGTTCAAGCTCAAATCCTCGACATCAGGCACTATTCTCCCATCGTCGCCACGGCCTACTTCTCGGACGCCTATTAGTCTTTTCAGCGCATACCAACTTTTTCTGAATACTTTCTTCGTTGAGCCCAAAAACTTTGCACGCCAACTTGCGTCACCGAGGGGCTATCAACTCAATTATACTGACACAGTACAAGCTGCGCGATTCCGCGTTGTGTAACCTTCTGAATTCCTTAATATCCTCATCTCTTTTTGGACCATGTAAATAAATTTGTACCTTATTCTCTAAAAACCTTAGCGCCCACTACTTTGAAGGATATAGATTCGGGACCGTCGGGAGAATATTAATTTTATAAAATCTAACCTTTTAGTTTCTTAGGTTTTAGTTCATAGATTTTTTTTCTCATAAAATATCAACCTTCAACACTTTTAAGACGTAATCCTGACTATGATAACTTCAGAATGTTCAAAGATGATAACCGTGCCAAGAGTGTAGATCGGTATTTTGCATGAAGTCTTGCTTCGTGTTGTTTTATAATCAAGGCGTAAAAATCATTTATTAAAAACGTTTTTATGAGAGAAGTTGGTTAAGGGTGCAGTCAATTAAACACACAATTAGGTGTAAACTTAATTTATTGGTGCTGACGTTTCGGCCTAAATTCTAGGCCTTCTTCAGGGTGGTTGTGTGAGATGAGAAGGCGTCAGACACAGGCGTCAGCTCACACAACCACCCTGAAGAAGGCCTATAATTTAGGCCGAAACGTCGGCACCAATAAATTAAATTTACGCTTAATTGTGTGTTAAATTGACTGCACCCTCAACCAACTTCTCTCATATATACACACAGTCAACCATTGTCACTTCATAAAAACGTTTTTGTTTAGGATTCTATTTTTATTGTTTCTTATATTTGTATTTTTTATAATACCAAATTATATACACGTAAAAACAAAACACAAGCAGTAAAGCAAACAAATACAAAATTGATTAGAGTAATAAAGGATAATGACTACTGAAAAAGAAGAGAAGAATAAATATGAGCATAATTTATTGAAAATAATTTTCTTTAGGCTTAAATATATTTCTTCTTTTTCCAAAAATAATAATGTATTGTAGGTTAGAGTTAATGTATTGGAATAAGTGCTCAACCTCTTGGTTATTAATACCAAATATATTAACAGCTTTTTTTTTTGTTAACACGTTCAAACTAAAATAGCACACACAAATTTTTATATATCTATAGTTTAAAAACTATTTTATTCCAATTTTTTATCATAATTTCTTTTGTTTTCTTTTTTTTTTTTCTTTTCTTATTACTTTTTTTATGTCTTTATTATTTATTATGTAGTATTTTATATATATATTATTTTATTTATTATGTATTGTATAACAACTCTCAACGATACCGATTACTTATCCAACCATCTTACTATTAACAAACTATACCGGATTTTAGTATGGCCTTGATGACGAGGCATTACTCCAAAACCTTAAAACAATATTGTATTAAGTATCAAACAAAAAACAATAAATGATAATTTTTTTTTATTTCGCAAATTTATCGATGATTCATCTAATTAGTATTTTATTCTATTGAAAAAGATGTTGTATTATGTACCCTAAGATTATAGGGGCGTGGTGGCCTGTGTGCGCATAGCAATCTAATAACTAAAAATTAGGATAAACTAATAACGAGTTCGGATCTCAGTGACGGGGGAATGGCGGGGGGGCTTTTAACTCTGGCATAACTCCCCCGCCGTATAATCTAAAAAGGTGAACAAAAAAAAAAAAAAAAAAATTTTCCCGAAGTTGGTTTCAATTCTAAGTATCTTTAATTTGATTTCGTGATTTGCTTGTTTAATAATTTAATTTATAGAGTTTGAACAAGATCACTGTTCACCGGATCCTAAGTTTGAACCTCTGTTGTGATAGAATAATTATTTATTTTGTTATTACTCTACCCTCGGGTAAAGAGACCCTCTTGGAGTATACCCAGCTTCTAAAATGTGAATTCCTTTAAATTGACGAAAAAAAATTACGGTTGAGAATCACCAACTTCTCGTACGGTTGTATGTCTAGTACGAATCCCCTCATGTAATGAACCCCAATTCCTCCATAACATGTAGTCATTTTTTTTATAGGGTTTATCACTATAAATTTCTCTGTAGAGAAATATATTTATTTTAGGGCCCAACATTCACAACACATTACGCTTTCTAATAAACTGTGTTGAGTTTTAATTAGAACTATTATAATTGTAAACTTATGAATTATAATTATACTTAAAGTCTTGTTATAAAGCAGTGATAGGATGGTGCCAAAAAAAAGAAATAGGGAACAGTAATACTGAACTGTTAAAACTTGGCTCCTTCATCGCAAGCTCATTCATGTACTTCAGTCACGCAAAGTAATCACTAAGCACTTTTAGTGGTCGTTAAAACAAAGTTAGGAGAACAAATATTTTTATTTTGAAATGGAAAATGCTGAAAAATCGGGAATTTAATGCATGTTTAAAGATCTGAAAGTTCAATAATAGTAACAATAGTTTATATAGTGTAACAATAAAAAAATTGTTATGTACATCCATCATCTAGTTGCATGTCCTATTCCTCACTTTACGTTACCTTCCACAACTTAGTGTATAAGAAAATTTTTTTAAAAAATCTTTAGCGTTCCAAAGGTATGTAATACACATATCATGTTACAAAAAAATCCCCTAAAAAATATTTTTCCTTCTTTAAATGCTTATGAAATGTCTTCAGATTCTTATCTGGCCGTTTTATATAGATGCTAATAAGATGATATGGTTAATTTTTTGGAATGTACAAATTATGAAACTAACATAGGTTACACACCTATACGATGTGTTTAATTTTTATGAATTTGGTCTTTGTGACTAAGCTGATTCCGGAGTTCTAAAAGTTTCTTAACTGTTAAAATAGTGTTTTCTTAAAAAAAGTATTAACTCCTGTAATTTTGCGTATTTAGGAACCAAACATAAACTAGAATGATGAGAGTATTTTATATAATTTCGGTCCTTACAACACATTAGCTAAGTAGCCAAGAAAATGGTTTTAAAAACATCACGAAAAAGTATAAGAACAGAAAGAAACCTTTGGCGCGCTATGACAAGGGAGGTTGGTGACAAGGACCGAAATTGTATAAAATACTCTCATCATCATTCTAGTTTTTATTTGGTTCTTACATATGCGAAATTACAGGAGTTAATATTTTTTAAGAAAACGCTGTTTTGACAGTTAGGAAAATTCCGGAACCAGATTTGTCTCAAAGACCAAATTCATAAAAATTAAACACATCGTATAGCTGTGTAACTTGTGGTAGTTTCATAATTTTTCGCCCAGTCCCTTTTGAGATATTACCGAAGAACGAGTTTTACCGTTTTTGAAAATTGATATACAAAAAAGGAATATGTTTTCAAGATCGATTTTTTTATAGCAAGTCCTTATCTTATTGTTGATTTTTGTTTTGATTTGATTTCTAAAAAAATACAGGAATGTTTTTGCCCGTGAAGCTGATTTAAAACGGTTGCAATACGAAAAGTATTGACCCGAATTTTTCTTTTTTTTACTTATGGTTTTATATTCACGAAATGATAGAGAATAACTATTCGAAAAATTACGAAAATCAAAAACGTCGAGCGGCAAGGTCTGGAGGATTTCGAATGAATTGACCCGTATACAATACTTTCCCTTACTATGTGTTTTACATTGCAAAAGTCATATTTCTAGTTAGCAGGGCTATTGCACCTTAAAAACATAATATTCTGTTTGCCTTAAACAATTAATTTGCTAACAATGAGGCACCTATGAAAACTCCAACCCTATAGATTAGACTTCGATTACCTCATGCAGCAGAATAGTGTAATTTAATTATTTAAAGAGTTAGATTGTCCCGATACGATTAGGCTAAAACCCATTGGTTATTTATACAGTAAGCCCCGGGTTGTACCTGGGTCCAGTTTAACCTGTCATCGCCTCCATTAAGGATTTGAATGAGTTATCTCGCCCGGGCCAGTCATCAAATTAAATCGTGTACCTACCGATTTTGCCCTAAATCCGGCTTCGATTCTTTGGTAATAAATCAAACTGGTTTTATCTGAGTAAAAGAATTTTACTTACAATGTAACAGATCCTAAATTTTAAGGAAATATTTGTCATTTGCTATCCTTATTGGCTTTGAAAAGATACAGAGGCAGAAAAATAAGAAGATGGGTAGAAGAGATACAACAAGTTGAGGGAATTCTCTGTTCACGTAATACCATGCACAGGAATCATTAGAAGGTGAAGATGAGCTAACTCTTTGACCAAATTATGGGTTCTCACCGTTAAAGACTTTAATCTCCCCTTAGGGAAGGTCTATGTACATATATAAAATGATAACGGAATCTAAGGAGGGAGGTAACAGCATACAGCTCGTGGTGGAAGCAAAGTGATACGTGAAATGGATTTTTCACTGCTAGATTTATATTTTTGTTCTTTTTATATTTATTTATAGCTTCATTTATTACTTATTTTATTTGCTGAATTTTTTTTTAGTTATTTCATTTGCTCATATTTAATCGGTACGTTCTTCACCTTTTTAAAATACATTCTGAATGTTTTAAATTTAATTTAAGTATTTAAGTATATTCAACACTTGTGTAAGTATCAGTTTATGTTTGCTGCTAAATGTTTATATTTATATATATTGTTTTCTGGTATCTTTCCTTTGAATTTAGTGAGTTAAATATATATTTTAATGTAAGTGAGCGAAGCCTCATTATAAGGCAAACAGTAAAGCCTTTTACAGACTTTAACAAAGTACGAGCCCTAACAAGGAAACTTTTAAAACTGCTTTGAGATCAGGATGGTAATAGCATGAAAATAATTGTTACTTATATTAAATATAAAAGGATAAGAATTTAATATTGAAGAAAATATATTTCATGGATCAATAGTATGCATAGAACATGGACGATTTTTCGCTTCGCTAATCAACTTGATACTGATTACTGCACCAATTATAATGCATATCCGTCTGTCCGACCTCCAAACTCCTTTCCACAGAACCAAAAAATATGATTGCTCCTTTTTAGTCCGTTGTACTGGCTTATGGAATACTCTCCCTTTAAACATCCGACATGCTCCTTCCCCTACCATCATTTAAATCCCTCCTCTTTCAATACTTCCTTTCTCTCCAGTCCGATGTAAGCTAATTTTAATTTGTATTATGTCTATTTATGTGAGGTGATTTGTTGTATACTTTAATGAGATGTAAAAGATATATTTTAGGGTGATTCTTATTTATTTATTTTTGAATATGTACATAGAGATGTCACAATGACCTTTTATTTATTTTTTTCTTCTTTCTTTTTTATTTAAATGTAATTATATATTGTTTTAGACCAGGTATAAATTATTATTTTGTTCATTAAAATTATTCTGAAGGGACATTGTCCAAGAATAAAGTTTGTTTTCTATTTCTATTTCTATTTCATATATGAATTTCCCATAGGCACTGAAGGACATATATGCATAGGTACATAAAATAAGCCTTATCTTTGGTAATGACGGACAGTTTTGAAACGTGCAATTATTGGGAAAAAAAAACCATTAAAAACATGTGTGACAGCACAGCGATTGTTTAAAAACGATTATATATGCTCTATTAAAGTCTTTTGTCTATTTCAGGAATGGAAGTTGAAGTTAAGTAGAGAGAAACTCGTATAGAACCTTGAACTTTTAACTGAACTGTACGTCAGAATTCTGAAATCGCGGCTGATGTAATAGGAAATTATGAGCAGAAAACGTTCATTATTTCATATATATTTCTTTAGTTTCTTTTTTATTTCACTATAACTTGTGAATGATTATTTTATTTTAGCGCCATGATAGTTATCTTACTTCTGAGAAACCTTCTAGTTCTATTAAGTATTAAATGGCCGTGCCTGATGCCTTTCCCGCTCTGATGAGTCCTGCTAGCAGACTTGGACTGAAAGTTAATAAGTAGAAAACAAAATATATGGCAGGAGAAGAAATTCCCATGCCAATCGATACAGTCACTATCGGGCTTCACAAGTTTCAGAAGGTCTTAGTGTTAGCATATCAAAGATCACTCAAGATAATAATGCCGATGTTGGGATAAGAATACGGATAACAACAGCCAACAAATGCTACTTTGGATTAAGCTGTCAGAAAACAAGTTCCACCTCTGTAAGACATTGGTGAGTCCCTTACTTCTTTATGGATAGAAGTGCTGGGCAACTTCGAAAAGGAACTCTTTAGTTTTAAAAGAAATGTTCTCCGCTGAATTTTTTGAAGGAGTGAAAGTTATAGGAAAGTGGGAGCGGTGCACGAATTAGGACCTCTACAATGTTTTTGGAGAAGCTGATGTGGTCAAAACAATGAAGTTGAGGCGCTTGAGATACCCAAGGGCATGTTGCCAGTGGCAGACGTAGATATTCCTTACTCAGGCGATCCATAGGACAAGAAGAAGAGGAAGCCCAAGGCTGTATAGACAGTAGGTGTGGCAGCAGACGCTCGCAGCATCGTGAGTTAGGAGCTGGATGGTTTTAGCATAAAACCGTGATGATTGGAGATGGTAATGGGATTGTATCGCCGTGAAATAATAATAGGTAAATATTGGCTGGGATGAGTATTTTTTTCATCTATTTCTGATTACAATGCTCTTTTGAAATATTCTATATATTTTTAAAAACTTTTTACGTAAAAAATTAACCAACAAGATTTTTAAACAAATTAAAAACCACTGTGTGATCAGTCATTTATAATAAAAATGTGTGAATGAGAAATTTTAGTTTCATAACAACTAATAGAACTGGAAACTCGAAACGTGATACGAGGATACTCAATAAACGAATCTCCGCTAATTGGCTTTGGAAAAAAAGAGAGAAAAAACAAAACAATTTTGGCTTCTGAATTATTGATATATGTCCCGGGTGTTCCCTCTTTTTTTTTCTTTTTTTTTTTTTTCCCCAAGTGAATAAATTGTAGAATCTAAGGAACGCTTACGCTTATTACTATTTATTTATTTATTTATGCAGAGCATCTATCCATTAAGGGTCATTAGCTATATACATAATTGTTTTTTTTTTCTTAAAATAATTCCATTTACAAGACAATAATGGTGAATGTTTGGTAGAAGGACATTATATCTTAAATCACATTGAAGACTTTACATTTTTTTAAAAACTTAAATACTTCTTGAACACACACTTCACTGTTACCTAGTGCTATTTCCAGCCTGGTGTCAATTCCGCACTCCGTTCTTGCAACGCTGAAGGCCCCGCAGTGCAGTACAATGTTCTCCACCGTCAGAGGTGCCTCACAAGTCCTGCAGGTCGGTGGGTACAATCCTTTCAGTAGGTAACTATGTGTCAGTGCTATGTGTCCGCTTCTTATCCTGGCCAGAACCACTTCTTCGCGCCGGTTTTTCCTCTCTGACGTTTCCCATATCCCTGGAGTCTCTTTAATTTTTCCTAATTTGTCTTTAGTTTTACTCCACTCAGCAGCCCATGTAGTATAAATCATTTTCTTGACGTATTATCGCCAGTCCGATGCAGTTGTCTTATTGACACGTGTCACTTCCCTTCCAGAGTCCATCCTTGCATTATTAGCCGCTCGATCAGCATCCTCATTGCTTCCTATGCCCAAGTGAGATGGGACCCACAAAAATTTTATTGTTTTTCCTTCACTTTCGCATTCTTCCTTGAGAATCTGGATTCTTTGAACCAAGGCTTCTTTTAAGTACCTATTCTCTATTGACTTTAGAGAACTTAGAGAATCAGTTACAATCAGGTGATGTTGGTGTTCGTGTTTTACTATGATTTTCAAGGCTTTCCAGATCGAGTAGAGCTCTCCAGTGTATACACTATTTGGTTCTGGTAAAACATTTTTGCTACGAATAGAGCCCATGAGAACAGCACAACCAACCTCGGAGTTCGATTTAGAAGCATCCGTGAACCAAAAGCGGTAATCGGAATATTGTTCTTCCCGCTCTTTATACAGCTGGTCGTATACATGTTGAGGTGTTGTGAGCTTTGGGAATACAGTTAAACTGTAATCGATCTGATTTTTCATTTCCATCCAATTTGGTACTGAGCTATATGGCATCGTAAAGATTTCTGGGATTACTATTTGTAAATCGTTTGTCAGTTTTTTGAACCTGTTGAAGAAACATTTACACGATTAGTGGGGTTCTTCGCTTGCAATTGGATATGCCGTGGATTCAGAAGAAAAAAGTTTTTTTCTTGACACCAAAGTGCCCACGTATGCCAGTAGCAGGTATTTCCTTCTTGTTTCTAATGAGGGCTCACCACTCTCCACGTACAGGCTTCCGACAGGTGTTGTTCTGAATGCTCCGATACAGAGGCGAAGAGCTTGATTGTGAATTGGATCCAGAAATCTCAAAGTCGAAGCGCTAGCTGAACCATAACCGACAGCTCCATAGTCAATTATAGGTCTGAAAAGGACTCGGTATATCGTTAATTACGTTCGCCGGTCAGATCCCCACTGAGTGTTGGCTAGTACTTTAAGTAAATTTAAGCCTTTTTGACATTTTAATTATATGACGAATGTGTTGAGACCAGTTTAGTTTTTGGTCAAAGTAGACGCCTAAGAACTTGATAGTGCTGGAAATGGGTTGATTTAAAAGTGTCAGTGACGGGTGTGTTTGACATTTTGTTTTTTTGCAAAAGTGTACAGCTATTGTTTTGGAGCTAGAAAAGCTAAAACCTGTGGTCCTAGACCATGCTTCAAGGTTCTTCAATGTTTTTTGTAACTTCCATTCAATATACTCTAACGACTTGTTTCTTATATAAATTGTAAAATCGTCAGCAAACAAAGAACATCTTACTTCAGGTGGTGTTGTCTGTGCTATGCTGTTTATTGCTATTAGGAATAAAGTTACACTCAGAGGGGATCCTTGCGGCGTACCGTTCTCCTGGAGGAACGTTTGAGAAAGATTAGGACCAACTTTGACCTTGAATTTTCTTTCTTTGAGGAAGTTATTGATGAATATCAGTAATCTCCCCGTGAGACCTTCTTTTGAAAGAGTGCTTAGGACATTGTATCTCCACATAGTGTCGTATGCTTTTTGGATATCAATGGAGACAGCAACCAAGTGCTCTTTGTTAGAAAAGGCGGTCTGTATTTCGTATTCAAACTTCATTATTTGGTCAATGGTTGAGCGGTTTTTCCTGAAGCCGTACTGCGAAGCTGAAAAAAAGTTTCGTTTTTCTAAATAGTATGTCAATCGATTGTTGACCATTTTTTCAAGTAGTTTCGATACTCATGAAAATATAGAAATAGGTCGATAGTTATTGGTACTAATGTCTTTGTGATTTTTCTTGATGGGTATAACTGTAGCGTTCTTCCACGTTTCAGGAAAAAGTCCTGAGCTCCATATCCTATTATAAATGGAAACTAAAAATATTTGTGCGCTTAGGGGCATTTTTTTCAAAAATAAATATGGAATCTGATCGGGTCCTGCAGTGGATTTATCTTTGCACGTACTTAAGGAGTTTTGCATCTCAGATAAACTGAACAGGTGATTGTAAATTTCTGAATCTTGTGTGTGGAATTGAATAGTATTTTTCTCCTGTTCGATTTTATATAGCTGGAAATCTGGAGTGTAGTTGCCTGTTTTCGACATAGATGAGAAATGTGTTCCAAAAGCTTCAACTATTTTAGATGGATCAGTAATAGTTTCATTTTCCGTTTGTATTGTAGAAATAGCCTCACTTTTTATAGATCCTTGAATGGCATTCACTTTTTTCCAGACTTCTTGTAGGCAACTGCTACTATTAATGGAATTAACATAGTTTTTCCATGAATTTTCTTTGCTTGCCCTTAATACCTTCTTTGCAATATATCTAAGTTTTTTGAAGTTGTTTAAATCTTCAGGTTGTTTGGTTTTTTTGAATTTGTTGAAAGCTTTCTTTTTGTTCATTATTGCGATGCGGCACTCTTCATTCCACCAAGGAACTAAGCGCCTATCATTATATGCCATCTTGTGAGGAATACTCTTCTTTGCTGCATCTAGAATGGTGAGATTAAGGAATGATATTTGTTCCTCTACTTCAGTCAACGAGCTTCCCTTGCTTTCTATTTCCCTTTCCATTAATGACGAAAACTTTTCCCAGTCGGCTCTTTTGAATGACCATCTCGGAGTTTTGTCAGTCTTGAAGTCAGTATTAGTATCAAACTTTATAGTGATTGGGAAGTGATCGCTTCCGTACAACATGTCCTTTACTTCCCAATGCACTTTGTGGAGCAGTCTGACATCTATTAATGATAAATCGATGGCAGAAAGAGAGCCATCACCACAGAAATGAGTTGGAGAACCGTCGTTAATTAGAGTCAAAAAATCATTAGAGTCAATAAACTTCTCGATTTCACTTCCCCTATTTCTATACTCAAATAATGAGGAGCCCCATAATTTGTTGTGTCCATTAAGATCTCCAACAAGGATGACAGGTCTTGGGAGTTGATCTACTATTACTTGAAGATCATTTGCAGTGAAATCTTGATTCGGTGGGATATATATATTGCAAACTGTAATCGGTTCAGGTTTAAATATTTTTGCGGCTACAACTTCTAGACTGGAATGAATTTTAACTGGTTCTGAATGCACGTCTTTATTAACTAATATAGCTACACCTTCCCAAGCGGATTTACAATCTGTTCTGTCTTTCCGGTAAATTTCGTGATTTTTTAAATTTACTACCTGAGATGGTGAAAAATTAGTTTCTTGTAAACACCAGCAATACGGTTTCTCTTCATTTAACAGTAGTTTAAAGTATTCAAAGTGTTTGTATAACCCATTACAGTTTCACTGTATAATAAAAGAATTGGAATTGTTAACCATAATGTAAAATTTTATAAAAATGTTTCCAAGAGATCAGCTGCGTTGTCACCAATTAATTATCCGTACTATCGTCTGTGTTACTTATAAAATCTGTTGCTTCCCACTGTTTTTTAAGAAGTTTTGTGATTTTAAGTTTTGTTCTCCGATCAGTTATTAATGCTTTAGTATCTTTTAGCATGCCCCTAAGACCCTCCGTATTAGTAGTGAATTCCTGGACAAATTCACTGATGTTTTTAGTATTGGGGTATATGTCGATTAACTTGATCATGTCTTCAAATGATATCGGGTACTTTTCTTTATTTCCTTCGATTGCCTGTCGTGCACTTTCAAAGTTAACCGAAGAATTAATTTGTTCAGCTTTTTTTAGTTTCTTCAATTTTTTACCTACGGGTTGAACTGGGGTCATCAATGGGTAGTCTTCAAAATTGATAATATTTTCAGTGTCTTCCTGGGAATCTATGGTGAGGTTCAATTCGGTTGTTGATACAGTAGAAGGGGTAGAGCTAGAATGGCATCGTTTGACCCCGGACACCACGGTAGGTAGTAATATTAAATTATTGGGATTATTGAGAGCAGTCGATTGGGTAGGGTTATCTAAGGCGCCACCGCTAGTAAGCTGGTTGTCATGACTACCAGACAACAGCTCCACTGTACCGCCTATGGCAGCCTTAGGCACTGGTGAAGTGCTTGCGTTGTCATGGCTAATGGCTAGCGTGGCCTCTACTATGTTATCAGTGCTGGGTAAAACATGATTAGGCATATCGAGTAGCGAGCGATCGGTGTTTGTTTCTTCAATGACGCTACTAATTATTTCTGGATTGAAATTAATTAATGTAGCCTCGTTTTCTTTGTTTTGGGGCTCAGAGATATCTATATCATTCTCACACTCTGGGCAATCGGTAGCGATATGCCCTGGTTGTTTGCAAATAAAACAGGTGACAATGTCTTCACCTAAAAAAGTTCGGTAAGCTACATTATCGTGTTTAATTAACAATGAAGATGGGAGTTTGGTTAGGTCCTCAGGTGGGATGTAGACTTGTCTTCGAAAACTTAAAACATGGGCCAACCGTGGGTCTTGGTACCCGGCCCTGAGAAAGTGCATTGGTGAAACTAACCTCAACCCTAGTTTTTTCAGTTCATTTTCTATAGTATCATGAGGTATGGAAGGGCAAGCATTAGAAATAATAATTCGTTTTGCTGAATTGATTAATCGTTTTATGTGAATTTCTTTGTCGTTAATAACTATTGATTTATGATTCCTAATGATATTATCAACTGCCTCTTTGTTACTGAAGTGAATGCAAAACCGGGAATTGGAAATTCTTGATGTGTATCGGATGAATTTTGGGTCAATTAGGGCTGCGATTTTGATTACGTACTCTTTCTGTTTGATACCCGGAACAGTGTGCAATCTTATAGCGTTTTCTCGCTTTGAAAACTTTTCTGATGCGGTGGCTTTGGCATAGCTAATTTCTGTAGGTTTGAGGTTAGGTGTTACTTTATTTTTTGTTTGTCGGTTTTCCATCTCTTTTTGACTATTACTGTTTATTTTCATGACGTTAGAGTTAACTGAGGATTTAATGGGGGTAGCTGACATCGCTACAGAGCCAAAAGCTCTGAGCACCTATAATAGGCGTATATTCGCCCAATTTCTTATTGAAATGCCTATTCCCACATTCGTGATGGAACACGCACCCTTAAATTGTCTAAACTGCACAAAATAATGTCTATTTTTTCAAGAAAAACACTTATAAATTAATGAAACTGTAAGACTGACCTGAAGTGCGTCTGCTTCGCATTGGTCCCAAACAGCTGATCGCTTGTTACTAGTTTATTTATTACATCATAAGTATTTTATTGAGAAACTAGCGGCTTAGAGCAATTCAAATGTGGTGTCATTTATGTGTAAAAAAGTACAATTAGTAGTTTGAGTTCATCGTGACGAAAGGATTATTATTATTTATTTTATTTTTATCTTTATTTATTCTTCTTTCCAATTTTTATTTTATTTTTTTACTTACTGTACATAAGGAATGAATCACTTCTTATAGCATTAATACTCATTGCCCAAGATTGTGGCAGATTGTATTATTTCTAAATAAAACAAATTTAAAAAAAAAAAAAAAAATCGTAACGAAAAGTGCACCTAGCAAGAAAACTTTATGTTTGTTTTAAAACGTCTATTCATCATTAATTGTATTCATCAACAGACATTAGAACATAAAATAGTCAATAAATCGAAAATAGCTCACATTATTTGTTTCTTAAACGTTGGCTATTTTATTCGGTTTATTGCTATTTCATATTTCAAATATACTATTTAAAATACATTTTATAAGTTCAATTTATTTTCCATAAGAGTCCCATTTAGTTTACAGTGGAGCATCTGTTTTCATGAAGTAACTTAAAAGTAGAAATAATTAATAACAATGTTAGGTTATGGAGTTTATAACAACTCACCATTTATCTTAACAACTTATTTTTATTGTTGATATGTAATATTGCTTACTAAAACATGAGTACTGTATTGAAGCATATAACCTTTACGAAATTGTACGGTAGTGACATTGTATCATTTGTATATGACAATATAACCTCTATCATCATAACGTTACAAATATCGTATCTTCATTAGTTAATGGACTTATTACAACTTTCTATTAACCTTTTCAAATTCGAAGTTTGTAAATAAACGTGTTAGGTCCCCTGAGTTCAAATGACCAAGTCCGACAAAAAGGTCTGTGGATGTGTGTGTGTGTGTGTGTGTGTGCCGTATGTATAGTATAGCGTAAAAGCTCATAAGAAACTGAAATTTCATTTCAAATTTTTAATGGGCTTTAATGTGATCTAGGTTTCATTCTTTTTGAGATAGTCTGACAGGACTTAAGTGCCAATCTCTAATAATAATAATAGACTTAGCGAACCCGAAGGTTCGATGCCAATACCACCGAATTCCGCCTACACAGACTCGTCCAATGTTCACACTTCAAGCCCAAGCCCCCGAGATCAGCCTTAACGAAATCCTCCCATCGACGCTTCGGCCTTTCTTTCGGACGCCTACCAGTCGGATCAGCGAATACCAACTTTCTCGGAATCTGCTCCTCATCGAGCCCAACAACTTTACTCGCCCATTTGGGTCTTCGCGATGCTATCAACTGAATTATATTCACAGGATTCAAGTTCCGCAATTCCGTGTTGTGCAACCTTCTAAACTCCCCAGTGGCCTTATCTCTCTTCGGACCAAATATTTTATACTGTATCTTATTTTCGAAAACCTTAAACCATTGTTCATCCTTCTAAGTAAGCGGACACGTTTCACATCCGTAAAGAACCGTCGAAAGAATAATAGTTTTATAAATTCTAATCTTTAAGTGATAGAAGCCGCGAACTAAGTTACTTAGCAACTGAATAATAACACGCATTTCCCACTTTTAACCGGGGCTTTAATTTTCTTGTTATCATTGAACCTAAATACTTGAATTTCTCTACGTGTTCAAAAGTATGCCCTGATACATCAATATCACCAAGATCACCACCGTTTCTGCTACTAATCATATATTTCGTCTTATCGTTATTTGATTCGAGACCTATTTGTTTACCGGTTTTTGATTCTTTCCATTCTTCCGGCCTTTTTTCATTTTCCCAGATCTTTTTAACTAAAACATGTATTTTGGAAATGCCCGCTTCTCCACACGCCTTGATTAATTCACTCGTGATGTTATCGTTTCCTGCAGCCTTATAACGTTTTAATTTTCCTATCGCTATTTCGACTTCCTTTTTACTCGTTGCGTCTATCCATGGTTCAGCGCTCCGATATTCAGATTGGTGAGATAGATTATTATTTTCTGTATTTAGAATGCCGTCAAAGTGTTGTTTAAATTTATTTAATATCTCAGTCGGGTCCGCAATTATATTGTTATTTGCATCTTTAACCGCATTCAGTAGGGGTTCAAATCTTTTACGTGATTTATTTATACCTTTGTACATATCTCTTATTTTCGCTTCTGTGTTTTTCTATTTCTATTATTTTGCCTTTAAGATACTCTCTTTTCTTATTTTTTGAGAATTTTGAAGTCTCTTTTTTTACTACCCGAAAGTAAGTCACGTTATCATCGCTTGGATTATTTAAAGAGTTCAGTTTAGCGGTTTTTCTTTTTTCACACATATTTTGACCATCCCTGTCGAACCACGGTTTGTTCTTTTTATTCTCGATTTTCCCAAGACACAAATTACCGACCTCTTTAATATTATCCCTGATCCCCTCCCATAATTTGTTTATATTTTCCTGTTCCTCATCTAAAGATTCCAAAGCTTCGAACCTATTTTTTACTTCTATCGCAAATTGTTTTCTAATTCCGGGATTGTTCAATTTAACTAAATCAAAATTCTCCTGATGAATATAGGCAGGTTTTCTCTTTTTCGTATTTAGTTTTTGTCGGAGTTTCGCGATTACTAATTCATGATCAAAACGGCATTCTGCACCACGATACGATCGTTAATTATGCTACTTTGCCATCTGTTTTGTATTAAAACTTGATCGATTTGATTCCGTGTTTGTCTATCCGGCGATGTCCACGTATACTTATGAATATCCTTATGTTTAACATAGTACTTTTGATTACTAGGTTTTTCGAAATGGCAAAGTTTATTAGTCGGGTCCCATTATCATTACTATATTCGTGCAAACTTTCTTTACCGATAGTAGAACGATATTATCTTAATGTGATTTCGCGGTAACTTGTCGTACACCGACTCTTGTTTATCATAAAATACGTATTTTTTTCATCATCACTGTCTTCGGTGGGAGAATGAATGTTTATAAACGCGATTTTAAACCAACGACCTTGAAATATAGCCACCGATAGTCTTTCACTAAAGAACTACGTCCTGTAATGCGGAAAGAAATTTATTCCTAATCAGAAACCCGGTATCTAAACAATAATTAACGCTCCCCCCGTACCAAATAGTATACTTTCCTTCTGTTAACGAACCCTCCCCTGGCCAGCAAACCTCTTGTAATGCAACGATATCTAATTGGTACCCCTTAACTTCATTCGCGACCGACTTTAACCCACCGGCCGTATTTAAACTTCTAACGTTCCTCGTCCCTATTGTTAGATCTCTAATTTTCATCTTGCGCGTAGATTCCTCTGAAGCAGTCCCCACCCGGAGACCCGAACAGGGGACTAGTTCACTTCCGGACAATGGGCGTTTTACCTCAGAGGAATCCATGACTGTTGGTAGTATTTTGTGAACTAAAATATGTGAGTAGGGCGTTTGAACACCTACCTCACACCCTCCATCAAGCCTGGAGGGCCGCTCTCATTGTTGGTCAGCGAGTCCATCGGACTTAGCCGGGAGGAGCTTCCGAGGAAATTCCACCGACCATCCCCACATCCGCCACCCGTGGGACGCTCCCCATACGCAGTAATGAGATTCGCGCGAGGTTTTTTTTCTCTAAAGTACCTTTAATTTTGTACATTCCAAAAGATTAACCATATCATCTTAATGAAATTAATGAAGGGTTTCTAAATATACAAGTTGGTCGAATTGATGAACAACGGAAGGCTAAATAGAAGAGCAAAACTTTTTTTTATTTAATTTTTGTTTGTTTTTTATAATAAGAACAGCAATATAGATGTATAATATACCGTTGGAAAGGAAATGATTTTAGAAAAAATATTATCTGATACAAAAAGGTGTAAAAGGTGATATAAAGTGCCGAATAGGGAATAAACTTATTACTGATTAGCAATTTAATATAGTTACTTATTTAATCTAGGTCATATGATTCCAACGAAAATGAAATCACGTTTTATTAAAATCTACTTAAAATATCTTTTAAATTGAAGTATAGTTAATAGTTTTTAAATTAATTTTAAGAGTCGTGGTAAGTGAAAGTGTGTTGCGCGCGCCAGATTTTTATATATTTTCGAGAGATTGGTAATTGAGAAGTTTAAGAAATAATTAGCATTTAAATAAAGTTGGAAAACTGAGAAATGCTGCCTCAACTTTTGAGATGCGGGAGTGCCCTTGGGACACCCAAGATGAATCTAATGAAACAATTCATTAGTCTCCTTACTCTCATACCACGCCTACCATTCAGTCCCATATCCCTGAGGTAGGCATAATATGACTGAACAATATGAGGAGAGAATGGCCTAACATTTGACGAGTTTTTTGCAGAGCATACAATCACGAACTCTTAAAAAAGAACACAATTTCGGATTACTTTGAAAATATATTTATTTCAGGGTAGTTATCCGGGGAACATCTAACAGAAAAGTGAACTTATAATAAACGGGAACTGAGATATCAAAATACATTTTAAGAAAATATATGCAGCATATCACTTTTTAGTCTCAATCTATTGTTCGCTACATATGCCTTGATACTATCAATATATTATTGTAACTCATAAATTGTCTCACTTTATCCGAAATAAAAAACGGAAAGATAAATTTTGAGGCCATCAGCATACAAGTTGTATTGTGGATGGTAAATAGAATGCGGAAAACCATTTAGAAAGAGAAAAAGTTGGTGTGATGAGAGACCTAAAAAGACACCAGATTTTAGCAGAAGACGAATGAATTTTAGGGCTATCCAATTTTCACTTTCTCTTACCAACATTTTATTTATTTTTCTTACTTACCTTAATGTGAAATACACGTTTTAGGATCATCCGAGTCCAAATATGCAACTCCCGCAAAAAGGTAGGTGTGTAGGAGGTAAGTCTAACTGGAAAACGACAAGTGATTTAAAACTGAAATTTCATATTTTAGAAACATACATGACTGAGATATTACAGCAACTTTTTCGATAATCGGCATACCAGAAGCGCCACGTTATACAATTCATTTGTACTTTTTCACCTTTTTTAAAAAAAAAAATTTTTTTCTTGAAATCGCTGTATTGCTGTTAAATGTGATGGGCTTTAAAATCATATATATTTTACTCTGATTGATGTAGTACAACGGGAACTAAATGCCGTTTTTTAAAATTTTCTACCGTTTCTAATTTAAATTTTTTACCATTCTACCGTTATTTTAAATTTTCTGTAGGTGTGAATAAAATAACCATTTTATCTTGTTATTAATTAAAAATAATTTTCCTAGCATTAATTTAAAAGGGTAAATATATAAGTTAAACGAATTTGATTACTAACTAAACGAGAAAAGATCCATAATACATTTTTTTAGATAACTTTTTTTCCGATCGATGTATAGTAATATAGATGCATAATATACTATTGCAAAGTTAAATATTTAAGAACAAATGTTGTTATGCATACTTAGTTGTATAAGGAAATAGAGAGTGATGAAAAATGGATAAAAATAAGTCTATTTAATCTAAATTAAACGTTTGAATCGACACCCAATATAATTCTTAAACCTTTTTTCAGCTTTAACTTCATTGATATAACTTGACTTAACTATAACTATAACTTGAGGTTGAACGAGGAGTGAAACAAGGGTGCCCTTTATCTCCGATTCTATTTAATTGTGTTTTAAACATACTATTTAGAGAATTAAATTGGGAAAGCCTGGGAATATCCGTCAATGGGAAAATGCTCAACAACTTAAGATTTGCGGACGATATATGTCTAATATTTCCGGACATAAACGGCCTAAGGCGGATGATAGAGGAAATAGTAGGCATTAGTAAAAAATATGGACTTAATATAAATACAGCAAAAACTAAAATCATGACAAACTCAATTAAAATACCAGTTTATGCTAACAATAGTTAAATAGAATATGTAGAGGAGTACATTTACTTAGGGCAGACAATATCATTTAGAGAAAATATCAATAAGGAAATAGAAAAAAGAGTTAAGCTCGGGTGGTGCAAATATTGGTCTCTCCAAAAGATCTTCAAAAGCAATCTATCACTAGATCTTAAAACCAAAGTTCTTACCACATGTGTATATCCCACGGTTCTCTACGGGGCTCAAACCTGGGCACTTACAAGGAAACTCGACCGGAGGCTGAATACCATGCAAATGCAGCTTCTAAGAAGTTTAATGTCTATTCAGAATAGGGATAAAATAAAAAACAAAAATATTCTTCAGAAAGTGAACATTAAAAGTCTAAGGGTTGAGGCACATCGATTAAAATGGAGCTGGGCTGGGCACTTGGCCAGGCTGAAAGACGAAAGATGGACCAGAGCTTGCACGGAGTGGATCCCGAGAGAGGACAGCAGGCAGAGGGGGCGACCACATCGCAGGTGGAGGGACGAATTGACGCAGACTGTTGGCGAAAACTGGTGGCTGGTTGCGAGGGACAAATCCTGGTGGATAAACGTTTTAAAAAATATTTAATTTGTGTTTGATTTTGATGTATTTTTCAAGGCTCTGTTTTGTTTTTTATAATTATTTGTATTTTTCTTTCTTTGGATTATTTGTTTTTTTTTTCAATGTTTTATTATTTCTAACTATAGCCAACTGCTTTAAATTCCTCCCTATGGGAGAGACTTTTGTCAATATGATGCCAATAAAGCTATTATTATTATCATTATAACTTCATTTATAAGTTCTTGAATTGATTTTAACAACGGATGTAATTGAAAGCTGTGTGTTGCACTCACCTTTTTTTTTTTCTTTTTTTTTTTAAATAAATTAATATTGTGCGGTCTGAAATTTATATTAAAAATGTAATATTTACACTGTAATCTTCTGAGTATAATGTGTTAAAAAATCCAAAAATAAAATAAATAAATTTTAAAAAATTGAAAAATAGTGCCTGATTCTGTTTTTATTGCTTTACAATACCCTTCCTATTTACCTAATTCCGGTAGAATCTGGCAATATAACATTCGCTCATATTTCAAGAACTCTTAAAGATTTATAATGAATTTTGAGGAGCCGATACTCTATTCACGCGGTTGTACCAGTCCCATAATTGAACTTAATCTGACTCTGGAATTACGTGAAACAACTCTGTATTATTGTGAATTGTAAATAGAATGCGAAACATCTTTGATACAGATAGAGAAAAAAGTGGTAAGAAGGACCGCTGAGGAACACTTTATATTAATAGAAAATAAGTTATAAGTAAGTTATACTTAAAAAAATAAGTTATCAATTTTAACAGGTTTTGTAGTTTTAAAAAAGGGGATTCAATGATTAGCTGAGTCAAAAGCTTTTGAAAAATCAAAGGAAGTGGCTCAGTCAATGGAGGATTAAGGAAGTGTGAGGTAAGGACTCACATTGAGCCTCACTCTATCATGAGGCTATTGTTTTTGAGTAACAGTTTTTCTAAAAACTCTGGACTCTTTGGCCGCTCCTCAAGCCTCAAGCGACCGTATTCAATCGTCTATTCTCAAATTTCGTAGCTTCTTCTACAGGGATTTTATGTTTTCATTTAATATCCATAGTAGCGTTATTTTCTTAATGTAACTTATTTGAAGACAGAACTTTGCTTGCCATTCTTAACGATAGCTGTTTTGTAAATTGAGCTCATTGCCATTATGCAGATCTGCAAGAAAATATGATGATATCATTATAAATGGTGTATGTAGTAGTTATGATAACGGTATTTAGCTGTTGATAATGTTATAATAATAATAATCCTACCAAACCCAAATGTTCAATAACAATACCACCAAATGCTGCCTACACAGATTCTTTCTGTGATCACTGCCTCCAAGCCCAAGCCTCCAATATCAGACAACACAATCCTCCCATCGACGCTTCGTCCTACCTCTCGGAGGCCTACCGGTCAGTTCAGCGCATGCTATTGTTTTCGGAATTCG
Organism: Piezodorus guildinii; assembly: GCA_023052935.1. Classification (NCBI taxonomy): domain Eukaryota; kingdom Metazoa; phylum Arthropoda; class Insecta; order Hemiptera; family Pentatomidae; genus Piezodorus; species Piezodorus guildinii. Next base: position 90,475,683 of record CM041293.1, read on the forward strand.
TTCTTCACTGAGCCTAACAACTTTACACGCCCATTTGAGTCGCCACTATGCTATCAACTTAATTAAACTGACAAGTTAGAAACCACCGTAACTCCGCTTTGTATATCCTTCTGAATTCCACAATGACCTCACCCTTAAGATTAAATATTTTACGCAGTACCTTTCTCTCAAAAACCTTAATTAATGCATTGTTCATCCTAAAGCAAGTAAACACGTAAAAAAACTTTCACTTTCAGGTATCTTGGTTGAAGCCGCGAGCTAAGTAATTTAGCAACTGAATAACACGCATTTCATTACTTAATTTCCTCCTGGATTTAGTTTTTTTTTAGTTTGCATAAGTTAATTTTGGTCATTTTAATTTTAATCATACATGTTCATAGTGTTAGTATGCAAAAAAGTTACAATAATGATCAAATCGACGCTACGAAACTTGTGTAGATTATGTATTTAAAACATTTTAAATTATATGGAGAAACTTTCCAGTTAAAATTATTATTATTTATATCGAATGAGGGTTCTGGGTTCGAATCTCGGCTGTGGCAGAATATTATTTATTCTGTTAATTTGGCCGTAGGATGGATGACCATAGGGTATGGAGACCCTCCTGGGGTAGACCCTTCCACTTTAAAGTGGGTACCCAAAATTTGGGAAAAACCTGGCGGCTGAGCGTGATCAAGGTCTAATCACCTCATTGCACAGCTGTTAGCCTAGAAACAGTATGAATCTCTATATGTATTGAGCCCAAGACTCTTCATGGATTGTAGGGGTACAGGTTTTTTTTTATATATCGAATAAATATAAATATTAATCAGCTATTAATTTTGTTATGATTCAACGACCGATAAGCGATCGTCGAAGACGAAGGATTGATTCAGTTATGATTAGTAATACAAGTTTTAATATGGTTCTTGCATAGCATATAAGTATTGAAGGAAAGATTGTTGGTAATATCAGCATTGAACCATTTGGTTCGCTAAGTATTTCTATTGTTTCTTATTGTATTAATGATGGATTATAAAGAAAAATATTGAGATAATATAACCGTGAAGAGGCTGTGAAGGAAAGGATATGGTAAAGGAGACACGAGTTCTTTAGAAGAGAGGCGGAGGCATTGTCTCTGTTTGGCTACAATTGGTTATGGACCTACTTAGGTATTGATCGCTTCCAATCCCAGCTGTAGCTTACATTTGACAGAGAATCTTAAGCGCTATATTAGGAAAAGCAAAGAAAATTTACAAATAACTTAATATCTTCTTTTTTTTTATCTTACCTAGCCAATCTGATAGGTTAATTCGTTTTGCAACAAGTGAAACAATTTCAAACAAACTCAACTTTAAAATTCGAATGTGCTAAGATTGACACCTGTCTGATAATACTTGTCGTTTGATGAGAAAGTCGAGACCATGAGTAATGCGATTCAGCATCAAAATATGAATAATATCCATGAATGGCTGTGAGGAAAAAATAAAATTTTGAAATATTTCTTAATATGATAAAAATTTGTTATTTTTAACTTATTTAAACATCCGGCGTGACTCTCCTCGTTTATTTAACGCCACTTTCATACTGCTGTGGCAAATACAGAGTAGTCCTGAATTTTGCCATTAGGGATCTTTAACGAGTACCAGACATCGCAAAACCTCGGGATCACAATGTTATATCCCCTCCGACGACAAAGCAGCATAAAAAGTATTTTTTACTCCTTTTAAAAAAAAATCTAGTGGCATTAAAATTTGTTTTTTTAATCTTATTATTATTTACTAGCTGTTACCTACGATTACGTCAATTTCTGTTATTAATGATCACTATTAAGCAGTTTTTAAAATAATGTATTTTAAAGTTTCTGCGTAAATGATATTTTTAGTTTTATTTTCGTGTGGCAGAAAAACATACTGATTTTCTCCGCAACCCGATCTTGACAATGCGACATATAGTTGGCCTTGTGAAAAGCAGTCTTGACGTAAATCGATTCCTACTTGTTTAATTTTTTTTTTTTTTTTTTTCTTACCCTCTGGTTTTATTTTCGAACAAAATACAAATACAAATATAATATGTATAGCTGTCAGATTTGTCCTTCTGTTACCCGGAGGTATTCTAAAGAGGATTGCTATATGCGCTGGATGCACTAGTAATCTTTCAAGGGCTTCTTCTAAGCCTTTATTTATCCATTGCAAAATGGACTTGTTTAAATGCTTGCCTATGTGATTTATAAATGTTACGGCAAAATATAACTTAACGGGAAACTGAATTATTTTAAAATCAAAAGTTAAATCATTTGAAAGGTTATTGTTCCCCGTTTTTCTACTCATTCTTTACTCCTATTAGTCGCGGCGTGATGTTATGTAACATAAAGCCTTCCTCGATAAATGGACTGTCTAATACAAAAATATTTTTTTTAATTCGAACCAGTATTTTCTGAGATTAAAACAAACTAACCAACTCTTCAGCTTTATAATATTAGAATAGATTATCTACTTCATCTTCGTTTATCATATTAAAATCATTTTAGAATCGTATTTAATCTTTGTCCAGGAACTTCGTCTTTGGTCAAAAAAGGGAACAACTAATAAATACAATTCACAGACACGTCATTCATTTCCTAAAAGGCATTAAATTATTTAAAATTTTGTAATCTATACTAATAATGGTGCCTGTACATGGCACGACTATTTATTTTATAGTTATAGTCTATTATTTAAGTTAATATTAGAATTTTTATTATTTTTATTTTATCTACTCTTTACTGAATTATTCACCCCAATCTAAAATTTTCAATCAATACTAGGTAAATATGTACACACGAACTTATATATTATACACGTAAATAAGTATATGTACCTTGGTAATATTATTTTCTTGCATAGATACTTAATCTTCAGCATCTACATATATGATAAAATTATAATCATTCTTAGAATATATAGAATCTGAAATATTTTACATTATCTTGCAACTTAAGAAATAATGTATTATAAAATAAAAAGAAATGCATATAATAAATATATATTAATAAACACTTAAACAATAAGTGTAGATTTTATTTTATTATTTCAAAGCAAACCAGAAAAAAAAAACGGGAGCTAGGTGGCTGAGTTGGTTAACCCATGTGGACAATCCGTACGTTGCCCTGCTACCGGATATTAAATTTGACATGGTTAAAATAATTTTGAGTTTGGGTCTCGGTGCCGGGGGACAAGATTTTATCTCGGCATTCATCCCCTGCCCTCAACTCCTGGCCCAATCAATCCACATATTGCCTAAAAAGGCGAGGCAGGGGTGAACAATAAAATAAAATGCCAGGGTATAAATTTAAAATTTATAAATTAAATATCTTGAATTGAATAGTAAATTTTATAAAACGCAATACTAACCATCACTATCATTGATATCATAAGTAAAAAAAAAAATGTTTGCAAGTAAATTAGAATGACGCCAGTGGTATATATAATAATAGTAGGTCTATTTCCACTGAAATAGTTGCATGTAGTTTGTTTTATCATTAAAACTAACCAAACACAATCAACGTCAAAGCTTAGTCCTCATGTGATCGACATTAATTAATCCATTCATTTTCTATTCATTCATGTCTTTTCTATAAAATAAATAAATTAAACATTGTGTTTTATTCTAGCCGCTGGTACAGATTAGCATGCATCGCATGATTGATCACTGCGTGTGTTTTATCGTATTTCAACATCACCGATATATCATATAATCTCCTCCAATCATATTTTATAAAATTATTCGCCAAGAATTTGTGTTTAACTGCTTGTAGACCTTATCACTTCACGTCAACAAGGTAACTCAAGAATTTAAGAAAGATATATTGGGTCTGTAATTAAATGCGATCATCAAAAACCGTTCCGTTTGAATTAGTAAATCCTTGGTTCTTCTTAAATACAAAATGAATTTATGTCCATTAGAACACCTTCTTTCTTTTTTTTCTTATGTTATTGAATTTTTAAATGTTCCTTTTCAAAGAAACTGAAATACATTCAGGGAATATACTTTTTAAAACTTTTTCTTCTCCTATAAAATTGAATTATTCTTCTTTGTTCTTTTCGCATTTAATGGTCACGTCCAGTGACAGAAGTTCGAAGTCAGCAGATGCTCAGATATTACCCGATGTCTCATACTGTTTGTTTTTTAGCGTTCCCTGTTCAAGCCAAATCTGCCTTCTAGTTTCTTCAAGAAGAATAAGAAACTCTGAAAAACGTGCTCAAGTCTTTATCTGTCTAAAACATATGGCAAGTCTCTACATCTAAACAATGGTTCTTGTCTGTACTAGGTAGGCATCTTCACTAGAGGTATTCATGGTTACTGTGAGGATATTGGGTATTCTATAGTTTGAGGAATCATATAATCTGCTACATTATCACTTTTATTTTATTTATTACTGTAGCATAAGTCAATCAATTGACTTATCGATTGATTCAATCTTTCAATTGATTCACTGTTGTAACCATAGTAAATAATGTACCTGCCCCTTCCGTTTCCATTCTATGCTATCCAGTGCTACTCTCTTCCAGATTGCCCCTCTGCAGATCTTCTTCGTCTCCTTGTCCTAGTCTGTAGGTGGGTGATCTCTCTTCCTTTTATACTCTCTTGGGTAACTAGCCATAAACTGCCGGGTCTATGTTATATTATTTCTCCTGATGACATGTCCGGTCCAGGTCCACTTCCTTGTATGAACTTTTTCTACAATATCTGAAAGATCGGTCCTTGATCTTATTTACTTATTTGATTTCCGCTCTAGTCTAGATATTTCAAGAAGGTATTGCTCCATTCCACTAACCGTCACTCTCAACTTGTGGCTGGTCTTCTTGTATATTACCCGTGTTTCTTAACCGTAGGTCATGGCAGGTAGCACAGTGCTCATCCAGAGTTTTTTCTTGACTTCCGAACTCACAGACGCCTCACACGTACACTTCCTTAAAATTGAAGAGTTAGCGCTATTGAGTGCATCACCTGCTCATTTCTTAAACTTGCCCTTTGACAGAAATAAGATGCCCAATGTATAGAAATGATTCTTCTCTATATATAATATGCTCACTCATCATTAAATCTCGATCTGCATTTACTGTCACATATTTGAACTTTTTTTTAGTTTGTTTTTAGCCCTATGTTTTCTCCTGCTGCTATCGAGTTTGTTGTTGCTATCCTGATATTCTGTCATGTCTCGCACCAAGACTTTACTTAATATACACACACGATTTGCTAATCAGCTCTGAAACCCTCATAGCGACATATCCAGACGATACAACTATCATAACTAAAAATGTCTACCCTACGCACAGACATTACTCCACCAGCTGGAATATTCGACTGAACCGTGACGAATCCCAACATATTACTTTTACTCTTCTAATTGAAACATGTCCTCCTGTGTGTATGTATATATTTCATATGTAAACCGAACGGACTATCTACTAACATTACGGACATACTAACACAATACAAAACATAGCCACTACCGAGACATACAACGTCCGTAGAAGACTGAAAAGAAGTTGGATGAGGACCTCCTAACATAAAAAGGAAATAGAAATCAAGCCAAGAACAGATGTCGCTGGGTATTACTCTATCCATCATATTCTACCACGCCACAAGATCAAACCGTTACCCCACCACATTTATTGATCTTCAACTTCATGAGAGGTGTGAATAAAAAAACATAAAAATTAAAATATTTTTTAATTTTTACTCTTTTTTTTTTTTTAATTTATCGTAAATGCTTTAGATCGCTACTCGTAGCATGTTTGTACTCTACTTAAACATTTTAAGAAACATAAAGCAAATTATTTAACTAACAAAGTAGGATGGTATAAAATATTTCTAGAAATGTAAAGGGTAGTGGCTCTGAACGGAACTGACAAAGATTCGTATAAAAATAAGCAAAATTAAATTAAGTTTTATTAGTTTTTTTTAAAAAAGATATTCCAAAGAGTACCATGTAGTTCAACGCTCGTTTCCGGTCTTAGTCTGCCTTTAAAAAGTAATTTGTCGGTCAAGAATACTTGATTCATTACAGAGAGTTCATTGATATAGAGATTATATTATTTCATTATTTTAGTAAAAGGTTTATTTAAGTTATATGAGTGAAGTATACACATACCCTACTTTTAAGCTATGTATACCAGTAAGTTATGTTGCTTTGTTTCTGTCAGTTACGTCATTATCAAGTCTAGAAATAGTCGAAAGTATAGTATAAAGTTGTGTAACAGAATTGCAGTAAAGCAGTCAAAAACGCCCAAACCAATTAAAATCTATTTGCCAGAATTATGGGAAACTTTTAGGTGTGAACTGATTAAATGGATAAGGGTCGAAATTATTAAATTTGTATCAAGCCCGGGGAAATACGCGACCATCTGTCGAAGGGTCGGGATTTCCCAGGCCTTCCCAGTTAGTGCAATTAATCATACCGAAGATTCGGTTTCGCCAATTCAATTATTTCATTAGCCGAGGAGAACAATTTATCACGACAGCATTATGCGGTTCCATTGGCGGCGGTGGCACCTCGCCCGGGCCAGGCTGGCGGGCTGTTGAACCCACGAGTATTATCTAGTAAGCAAGAATACAGAGCTCGATGTTACATAACGAGTATGATTCATTGTTTATCTTCGATGGCTTTATTACATCAACAGGAATTTTTTGTTGTTCAGAATATAAATATTTATAAGTGTAGACAAAAAGTTTCTTTTAAAGTTAAACCCGATCGGCCTTCAATACTTTATTTATGATCTCAAATCCTACTATTAGTTTACAAATAATTAAAACAATAAATTCTATATATATATATATATTGTGTGTGTGTGTGTGTGTGTGTGTTACGAATTGGCAACACGAATATCATTTTCGATTATTTTTCACACCTAATGCCTTTCTTGTACTTTAATACTCTACTGTTAATACCCAATAATGTTTCGTCGTGAAGTAGTTGTACTTACCTAAGCCGCTGTTTCCCTAATCGCTCAAAAAACGAAAAATATTTTTCAGCATAGCCATATTACCTTAGTATAATGTTTGTTTCATTTAAATTCATGTCATAAAGTAGGTTTACAGATTTTCTTGAAGGAGAATACAAGAGCACACGTTTCGAGGACTAAAAATATTCTTATCTTGCCGAAGGCCGATGGTGTTCCCTAAAATCCGTATTAGAGAGAACAGGGGCTTAGCTTCCACCGCATAAAAGTAAGGAGATTACAAGCTGCCTCAATAGCCGCTTCACTAGAGTTTCCCTTCCCTCTCAAGTAATCATTTTTTTCCTCTTCCACACCTCTCCGTTCAATTTTTTTTTTTTTTACTTTGAATTCAAATGTGAGTGTAAAACTTTAGACATATAGATCTATATAGTTTCAATTGGAAACATTGGCTACAACAAAAGTACAAAAAATGGAGGTTTATCATAAGATGTAAGTTGTAAATCGATATCTTCTTCAAGTTTCTCTCCTCGTTCAAAGGTTTTAATTACTGAAACAATTGGTCTTCCTACTTATTGCTTTTGGCGTCAATATTAATGAAAAGTGCATACTGCGTACCTAAACGTCGTAACGGCAGATGTGCCTGGCCTTTTTTAGAGGATAAAAAACGGTCGCTTTGCAGGCTCTTAACTCTGCACGTATCTCAATGACAGTAATTCGTGGATTTTTTGCGATGACATTCATAATATCCTCGGTGTCGAGAGTTGAACTTCCCCGGGGTTGGTCTTCAAAATAAAAATCTCCTGAAAAACCACTTCTGAACCGAGCTATCAGCAATTGAATCGCTGCCATACACGACACGAATCTTTCTAGCAATTTTGGCTGCTTTTTTTCCTATTTTAAAAAACGTACAGCATAATGTGCCGAAAATGAACTCAATCGTCACTGTGGCGAAGATAAAGACGAATTCAGTGTGTAAATACAGTTATCCCCCTGATGATTGAAGGCATATAAATAAACATTAGCTTTGTGATACATTTTAGTATAAAAAATAAAAGGTAAATTTCATTTTGATAATCTCTACAAACTTTTCGGAGAACCAAATATTTTGGAATACTGAGAAATTCAAACGATTGATTATTAATTTAATTTTACTTTTAGGTCAAGTTTATTAGTTGAGTAGAAAAGAGTACCCCTATTGCTAAACATTACTATTAGAAATTATGAAACGACCGAAATATTGATAAACATGGAATTCTCTGATATTAATGATATCAGAAGCATACATGAAGAAAAACAAAATTGTTCATATTTTATTTATAATTGTTTATTTTTATAAAATTTTGAAAAATAAAAGGAAAATTGGATTTTTTAACATGATGTGTTTTAAAATGCCATTATTAGTCAGGCGCATCTTGTATATACTGTAGTGCCAGCGAGCGAGTGAGTACATTAGTTAAAATATACCTGGATTATAATTAACCTTTTAACCGGGCAATGCCCTTTTTAACTACGCGGCATATAACCACGCGTGAGGGAACTCTTAATTACGTAATTTCATGAACATAATTTCATATTACTATTTTTTTATGCTTAAAATAAATTAAAAGACCTTGTATTTTATACTTTTTCTTTTTTTTATTTGTGGGAACACATATATTCGATATTAGAGGTACTCACTACGTTTGCTATAGCATGCTATTTGTGCTATTGTGCTAAACCCATTAATTTTATACAGGAAATAAATGTAGAAACTCGACGGGTTTAGCAAAATAACACAAATATGCTATAGCAAACGTAGTGAGTATCCCTATTATTCACGTTTGACGTATTTATACGTCCCGATCGGTTAACAGGTGAATACTATTAATTAATAATACAAATAATTAGAAAATTCTGTCTAACAGTTTTTTAGGTGTTTTTTTTTTTTAACATTAATGTTATTATTCAGACCTGTAAACTTGTTAGATAACCAGTGACCGCGATCCCTCCATGAGGCCATTCTTTTTTCAGAGCTCTCGGATAATTATCAAGGATTGTAGAGGAAGCAAAGTATAAAATTAGTGGGTTAGAGTGGGAAAGGAATTTATCATGACGTGAATAGTAATCTAGCTCGGGCCAAATCAGCAACTTAAGGAACAGCTTATTCGTAAGAAAGTAGAAAGAGTTGAGGAGTTTACGAAGGGTTTTAGATTGTAAAAATTGGATACGGGAAGTATTCGATGCTTTACTAGAGCTCCAATGCTCAAGTCCAGATTATTCTTATGATATGACAGAGAGTAAACGTTATTTTCTAAGATTTGGTGGATTTATTTTTCTTCTCCAGTTCTGTCACCATAGTTTTAGGTCTTTGGTATGGGGTTGAAGAGTATGGCAGGAAATGAAACGATCATTATTGACTGATATCAACGTAGGTAGAAAGGAACGTGTTAGAATGGGTTGGGATATCAGCCGTATCTGTGAAAAATATGTCCTAGGATACTGTCTTGAGGAGCACCTGCAGGCTGAGTAAGAAGGGAAAGAATAACTGCTAGGATTTATTTTAAATTTACATCGTTAAGATTTTATTCTATTTATTTAACGCAGTGCAATTTATATGAATTTAGATTTTTTTTTGTGTTACTAATTACATTTTTTTGAGAAATTTTAAGTATTCATATTTTATTTTGATGTTCATATTTGTGGGGTTTATTATCATTTTAGTATATCTTTTTATTATAGCCCCATTGAAGACTACATAGTCGGCTGAATTATTACTATTCAGCAAGTGACGTAATTTATTTTAGATCTAACTGTTGTATAATTATAACTACTATAAAAAGATGTTCGCCCCTAGCATGTCACTTTGTAAAATAATAAACCAACACGTTGCGTGTCTATTATTGCCTGATTTATTGGTTTTCGAGATGCAGAGTTAATAGAGTTTGGAATACAAACATTGCTGTTCCCTGTTGCAACATTTCCCACTTGTACATATTTACTAATGTATTTGTATACATTTATTCTGATATCTATGTTATTTAAATATCTGTTGAATCATCACGTTAATTAATTACACACTACATGACCATATATTTCTATTTTTAGATATTACCATATTTAAATAAATTTTAACAGTGAAAATATAAACGAAAATTCACACTTAAAATGGGTAGACCTTTCTTTTTAAAATCTTTATTCTTAATTTTTCCCGATCGAGAAGTTTATGTTATAGGACTTTCAAAGCAGTAATATATATTTTTTTTATCTTTTAATACATTCATCAATTGCCTAATGTAATGGTATTGCCTTTTCATTTTTTTACATTAATTTTATTTTAATACAAGTGTTAAATAAAGACTGGATTTGGGATAAAGCTGTGAAAGCGGTACTTTTAAGTCCTTCAATGCAGTGGATACACTAAACTTGCATGACAGTACTGTCTTTGGGGTATGAGTGAATTGTATAAGCAGGCGCTTTAAATTCCTTTTTATTTTTGCAACTATCTTTATGAAGAACTTAATTATTATGTAGGTCTTTTTGACCAACGGGTTTTATTCTTGTAGTATAAAAAAAATCAGATACATTGGAATCTATAAAAAATTAATATTCCATTAAATTCAGCTCCTTTTCTGTTTGTTCTCATCGTGAAGTGTTATTATTTTATTTTTTTTTCAGTTTGCTTTTTTAACCTTTTATTGTTATGAACTTTTAACTAAGTGATGGTTGATTATCAATATATTTACTTTCCGTAATTACAAAAAAAATTGCCTTTTGTTGGATATTAGACGGTGGTATTATTATTTTATTAGGAGAGATCAAATGACTGCCAGAAAAGCTGGTTGGACATTGAAGGAGAGGGTGTTTCTAGCCAGATTAATGGCATTGTATTGCGTTGCCGGCACAAAGGCAATACATTACTTCCGTTAGGAAGAGAGTGTGAAGATAGCATCGCCATTCTCAATGTGATTCCCAATTTTATTTTTATTTTTATAAAGCTCATAATACTGCTGCCATGTTTCTACTTTTAATTCTTGGCGAGGGTGTTCTATTTTTTAACCAACATTTATACCAGAAGGCTTTGTGGTCAACAAGCGGACACAACCGTGTGGTTTATCCAATTAAATGTCATGTTCCTTTATAGGGGTTGGTTGTCTCTGGAGAGCCTAAAATTTCCACTAAAATTTCGGGCCTCAATTTTTTCACTTTTTTCGAACTTATGTAAATGGAACGATTCTTACTGGATGGTCCATGCTTGTGACTTTTTACTCTGATCCGTGTACCACATACCATGTAATTCCAGCTATATTTATCTGATAATATTAAAATGTATTATTAAATTGAGACGTTTATTTCCAAAAAGTACTAATAATAATAATAACAGGCTTACCGAACCCGAAAGTTCGATCCTGATACCACCAAACTCCGCCTACATAGACTCGTCCAATGATCACCGTTCAAGCCCAAGCCCCCGAGATCAGCCTAACGCAATGCTCCCATCAACGATTCGGCCTACCTTTCGGACGCATACCAGCCGTTCATCGCCGAGCCCAACAACTTTACTCGCCCATTTGAGTCTCCGCGTGGTGCTATCAATTCAATTACATTCACAGGGTACAAGCTCCGCAATGCCGCCAAAAAGTACTAAAGGACATTTTTTTCGAAATTGATATGTTGACATATTTGTATTCTAATGGTTTAGTTGTATCTGAATCCGTCATCAGATTTTATCTAAAAAACATAAAATACATTCTATTTCATTCCAAAATGTACTAAATCCTCATATCATATCATTACAAAAGGTACTAAAAACGTTTCCTTTCAATTCATTCCAAAATGCACTATGTTTCCTACCATACGGCTGAAGCACCTAACCCCGTAATATATTACCAATAATTTATTGTTTTCTTCATTTTGTGCATTTTTATTGGTTTATTTAGCACGTCTTGAATCACCGCTATTACTTTGATCTATGGTTTTAACCTAATAATCAGTTTTTAGGCTGTATTAAATAACTTAATTGCGTCACTTCGTTCTCGTGGATTGTCATTAAATGTTTTTTTTAATAGTATATTTCTTCACAGATAAATTTATTTAAAAAATTTCAGAAACCCACATTTCAATGAATAATGGTTTATTCAGAAAATGGTTGAATTAGCATTGAACAATGCTAACCGAAACCGAGCTGATTACTTAATAGTGTTTTTTAATATTTTTTTATGTAAAATAAAAGCTCAAAAGTTATTATTTATTGGTTTCTATAGTAATTGTTGTTACACGTAGTAATAATATAGATCAATTGCTAATTCACACAAATAGTAATACTAGTTCAAAACAACTTCATAATTACATACTTTCTTATTATAGTGCCATGAATAGATAAATTGTCCTTTAAATATTTACTTTCTTTATGAATAATAGATAATCAATGTAATTTACCAACAAAGAATGATATTTCTCAGAGGGAGAATAAGGAAAAATACTTGATTCAGTAATTAACAATATAAAGACGTTAGTAATCGGTAATGTATCATGAAGGTTATAGTGACTGTTACCTACTAATCACGCATTATATTCTTCCAAAAAGTACTATATCCTTTTAATTCTTTCAAAAAGTTACTATATCCACGTTATATGTTTTTAAAGTCAACGTAAACGTGCAATAATTTGGTAAAAAACGTTGGTAACACGCTTAAAGATCGACTTAAAGAACCACGTAAATTGGTTCAATAATAAATAAATGACAAATTTTTGGGTTTCCTGTAAAATATTCTAAAGTGTATATAGTACCTTTTGAAACTCTACGTCTCAATTGTTGAATAAATCTCTTATTTTTCTATTTGGTGTGTCGGTATTGTTTTATATTACTTTTAGGTGTTCATTCCTTTTTTTGTTCACTTTATTTATTGATTTGCACCTGTCAGCAGTATGGTGACAATCAGTAAATAGGATAGAATAATAAACAAAATAATGACATGTACAGGCAAGGTAAGGACCAGTAACAAAAGAGCACGTCTTCTACATTTTTTTTATGATGGTGTCCATCATTTTAAATGGATAAATTTTTATTTTCGTCGATTGTTAATAAGCTATCATTATACGATTAGACCATTTGGAGTTCATAGCTGAGTGAAGTAACAGCTCTTGGAGAAGCTCAAAAGGGCTGAATAAGATTATCAACCTCTAATTATTGTGAAATTTGGATGAATTTTCACCTGAAGACGGCTGCCGTGGTATTTCCCTCCTAAACCGAGCGTTGGTTCGTGTTGGAAGTGGAAAAAGCGTGATTTGTACCCATCTGGAGATGATGATTCCCTTGTCTTGAATCATAATTGTTTATAACAATGATTCTTATTTATCATGATTGAGTCCAAACAAATTTGAAGTTGGCGCCATCACCGAATTATTACTTAAATTTTATTAATCTCCAGAAGTTATTAAAGAGATAACATCTAAACAGCAGGTTGCAAAAAGGAAAACCTTTCCAGCATTACAGCTTTTAGAAGGAAATAAGAGGCGAGAAAAAATTGAATCACTGTTGATTGCTACAAATATAAAATAATCAGTGAAATATGAGTAAAGAGTAAGTACCCGCCACAACTTTACGACTTGATTACTAAGCTCGGTCACGAAGGTCTCACATCCATTAACTTTTTAGTAACTTTCTGGATTTATAGTCTGCCTCAAATTGCTATCTCTAAATCAATCTCTTTGAAAAGTCATAAGTTCGATTATCTCATGAAAAATAGCATATTTCCTATAATACATCTTTTGTATTTATTTCTGTTAGTTAACAATTTTTAATTTTTATTCTGTGAATTTGAACTTACCCCTCTATTTTACTGAAACTATCCATTTTAACTCCACCTTAGACAGATATTGATTACGTGAACTAAACACATATGAAACTGAAACTATGGCTGATTAAAAGTGTTTATTTTTTTTCAAATTATTCCTTTTCGTGATTTGTTTTTAAATTTTACTTAACTATTTTAATAACCCGTAAATACAACCTGGGGAGCCCGTGGCTGAGTGGCTAGCGCGCTAGTCTCTCATGCTACAGGTTGCGAGTTCGAATCCCAGTCCCGGCGGGGCTTTTATAAGGATGAAATATAATGGGGATTCACTCGCAGTCTCCCTCCCGGGTATTTGAGACCCGTCAGCCAAATGGTGGCCACTCACAAAATTAGGCGTAGGGAGTGATGACCCTACACTATACAATTGCATCGTGAAACGCGAGTGTATACTTTCAGAAGATTACACCTCGAGGCCTAGGGCCTGCACGGCCTGTCGCGCTACTAAAAAAAAAAAAATACAACCTATTTATCAGACAATTTATAATACCTCTTATACTTCAAAAATAGCTCATAATTTCAATATCCTTTAATCAGGCCTTAGTACTCGTCCATTTTCAACTTTTTTATCATATTTGTTTTTTTTAATTTTTTAATGGGGAGCGGCGTGGTCTAGTGGATAGAGCGCTAGCCTACTGAGCTCCGGGTCCTGGGTTCGAATCCCGGTTATGACAGAATATTATTTATTCTGTTATTTTAGCCGGGGGGCGACCCTAGGGTATGGAGACCCTCCTTGGGCAGACCCAGCCTCTAAAGTGGGTACCCGAAAATGGGGAAAAAACCTGGCGGCTGAGCGTGATCTCGGCCAAATCACCTCATTGCACTGCCGTTGGCCTAGAAACAGTACGAATCTCTATATGTACTGAGCCCAAGACCCTTTATGGGTTGTAGTGGCACAGGTTTTTTTTTTTTTTTTGTTAATTCATTTTAATTTTAGACTCCGACCTAAAGTATTAGCAGCTTAAATACAGGTTATTATTCATTTCTCTATGTCATATTTGTATGTATTATACACTATGTCTATAAGGTTTGCCTGGTTGTATAACAGTAATTATATTAGAGGCGTAATTAATTAGAGTTGGGGCGTTAACCCCTTTCCCTCCTGTGACAGCATAAAATATTACTTTTTTGTTTCCTTACAAAGGAAAATACCTTTACCTTCTACACCATGTAAATATAATAAGGCGAAAATGATAATGATATGGCAAAAGATCTTCCTGATTAATTTTTGTCTTTCCTAAATAATGAGTTTTCGAATAAAAAGCAGACATTCATTTGGTCATAAGAAACACCATAAAATAACCGTGTTAGCTACTAATAAGTACATAAAGGCCAACAAGGTTCGAAGAAGAATAAAAAACATAATTGATTTT
Source organism: Piezodorus guildinii (assembly GCA_023052935.1). Taxonomy (NCBI): domain Eukaryota; kingdom Metazoa; phylum Arthropoda; class Insecta; order Hemiptera; family Pentatomidae; genus Piezodorus; species Piezodorus guildinii. The sequence goes on from CM041293.1 coordinate 90,490,809, forward strand.
CATCATGGTGTTTTATTTAATTTCAAGTAATATTTTTTTTTTCGAAATATGAAATAATTTTATTTTATGTTTAAAATAAGAAGCATACTGATACTGAGTGTAAATTCGTATATTAAAAATTTCAAGAATAATTAAACTTTAACTTTAAATAATTAGAATTATTTGTTTTAATTGGTAATGCAATCACAATAATTTTGCTTAGATCTTTTTACTTACTATATATAGTAAGGGAAAGTATTGCGATCGTGAAAATTTTCGAATTCCGGTTTTCAACGGAAATACACATTTTAGGTTCCCCCGAGTCCAAATAACCAAGTCCCGCAAAAAGGTATGTGTGTGTGTGTGGTAACTCCCGGGCGGAAGTGGTAAGTCCTATGAAACTGAAATTTCATATTTAAGGCAACTATACGCCCGAGATGTTACAAAAACTTTTTCATCAAAATCAGCTGACTAGAAGATGTACTTTATACCATGAATTTTGCACTTTTTTACGATTTTACTCGAAAAGGGTTCCGACGATTTTGATTAAAATCGGTATATCGATGTCAAATTTAATGGGCTTTAATATCATTTAGGTTTCGTTCGGATTAAAATGGTCTGACGGGGCTTGAATGCCGATATTTTAAATTTTCTTTCTCTAAAGTACCTTTAATTTTGTTGATTCTATAAAAATAACTATTTTATCTTGATACCACTGATGAAAAACAGGTAAAATAAATTGAATGAATTCTATTACCAACTAAAGGAGAAAACTAAAAAAATATTTTTCTAATGTAATTTCATTTTTTTAACATAAGTACAGTAATATACATGTATGATATACCGTTGGAAAGTTTTTAGAAAAAATATTATCTTATACACAAGCTTTTGAAAGTTAATAGAGAGTGAAGAAAAGCCGATAAAACTAAATGATTATTTTAGATAATGATTTAATAGATTTTTTAATAAAAACACATGTTTCTATAGAAATCCAATTTAATTAATTCATTAATGGTTTCAATCAGTTTTATTGCTAACTGTATTTGATAATTCTTCAATTCATTTTAAACGGGGTTAAGTGAAAGTCGTGTGATGCCCGCACCAGATTTTTTTAAAAAAATATGCTTTAGCTATTATTCCTTATCTACATCTATAACAATTATTAATTATATATATATATATATATATATATATATATATATATATATATATATATATATAAAGCGTGTGTAACAATTTCAAACTTCAATTAACGCAATGAAGGTGATTAGGCGTAATGGAGACAATTAGGCGTCTTCTGCGGTCAATGTGATTCCTGCCTATGGTTGGCCTGAGAAAAATACCCGACAAAATTGTAGCATTACTGTCGTATATACTAAGAATGTTTTCTTAAATATTTTTTGTATTTTGTATTTTTTTAATGAATCTACTATAAAATAAGGTAACGGGTAATATGAAGAAATAAACAGAAGTAAGTCCCTGTAATTTTTTAATTCTGTATTTTTATTTGTTCCAGATTTTTTCTTATTGTTATAATATCAAGAGCTGACCATATACCCTTGGTATAATAGGTAATAACTCTTTTTACAACAGAACTTATTCTTCTTATTACTGGATAGAAAAGTCGATTTTATTATTTTAAAATATTTTTAAAAAACTCGAACGAATTCACTTTTGCTTTTAGCAACTTGTTTTTCAGGAATTATAAAAAAAACTATGTGAACAAATTATAGGAAATATATTCTTAAACCAAATATTTACTTTCGCTTATATATATATATATATATATATATATATATATATATATATATATATATGAAGTATATAGCAAGAGAAAGTATTTGAAAAGTATGTGTTTTCTAATATTTTGTATTTATGGAAAGTACCTTGGACGGTATAGTAACATTTTCACTATATTAAAGTGAAATAAAATTACTTTAATTTCATATTGGTTTTATTCTGATTGAAATAGTCTTACAGGGATTAAATGATTTTTAACATTTGTTTCCTTTAAGTACCTTTTATTTGGTTGGATTGTAAAAAATTAAGCATTAAAAAAAAAAAAAAAAAGGATATAAATATAAAAAATAATTAGATAGCCAACTGAAATAGAAAAGAGCAGACTTATTTTTACAGATTATTTTTTATTTTTTCCACAAATAATAATAATTGATTGAGAGATACATCTATATTGTGTGATATACCGCTGAACAACTAATAAATTTAGAAGGAAAAAATAACTAACATACAAGGTTAAGCAAATTCACTGATAGGGCATAAACTTAAGATGTTTTTATTGTTATATTTATTAGGTTAAAGTAAATTATAATTATAATAATAATATCTATTGCATTAGTAAAGTAATCTATTCTATTAGTAAATTATAAAAAATATCTATTGTTTCCATCGAAACCATATAATTCTTTTTTTAGCTCTTAACTTCATTTAATTCATGATTTCAAGAAGATAGATAGCTGAAAGTCGTGTGTCACGTGTGCCTCATTTTTCATGTTGCTTTTATACGTGCATGCGAAATAGTGAGGAAAAGTATTGCGATCGTGAAAATTTTGGAATTTGAGATTTTATGTTATACACGTTTCAGTTTCTTAATTACTGAATCCAAATGAATAAGATGTTTGTGTGTGTGTGTATTAAATAAGTCCTGCTCAAAAACGAAAAGTTATACAGAGCTGAAATTATATTTGAATATCCAAGTATATTTATTGGTATGTCAAAACAAATTTTTCTCTAAAACCAACGAACAAAAAGTTCATTTTATAACGTGTATTTCACACGTGTTCACCAATTTCTCAAAAACGGCCTTACAATTTTAAATAAACTCATATACTCAATGTATCTATGTGTAATATGTATTAGTTTCATAATTTTACACTCAGCCTTTTTTATTCATTTTATTTTCGTTTTTATTCTTTTCGTGAATTTTTAAACCAATTTCTTTAATATTTAGGTAATGTGTTTTAGAGACAAAAAATATAAAGCATATCCTCATCTTATTGTTAGTTTTAATATTTATTTTGGTATTTAAAGCCGCGAAGCTGACTTGAACCGGCCATACTGAAAGTATTAGCCAGAAAAAGATTTTATCGTATACTAAGGAACATTAAATCAGCTTTAATTACATAGAGGACTTAAATGAGCAATTAAATGAGCAAGATCAAAGATGAAATATAAAAGAAAGCGATACCAAACTCGAGGAGAACATTTTTCAAGTTATTTTTTTTCAGTAAGGTTGATCTCCAAGTCCGAGGTTCGAACCCAGACTGAGGCAGAATTATTTATTAGCCGTGGAGCGACCATGGGGTATGGAAACCCTCCTGGGGTACACCCAGCCTCTATAAAGATTAGGAAAAATCTGGTAGTTGGGAGTGATTCGGAACTAACTACCCCACGGTCGTTTGCTGTGAACCAGTACGAATCTCTATAAGTAGTAAACCAAAGTCCTTCTTTATAGGTTGTAGAGATACAAGTGTTGTTTTTTTCGTACATGATAATAGTGATATAGATGTCCAAGTTGCCGTTGGAAAGTTAAAGATTCATTACAGTGAAACAATTTATATAACTATGTAGGCGATTCCATAAATTTATTCCAAGTGAAAATGGCCAATCACCACTGCCAAGTTCAAAACCTTATATCTTCGTTATTTCTTAACCGTTTTCAATAATTTATTTATTTTTTGTAGGTAATTCGGTATTAATTAATTCGATTGGCAAACGGTGAATAGACCTTTTTTTTTTTTTTGGTATTTTTTAATTCGTTATTCGGGTTCTACTACGTATCTTGAAACGTGTTAGACATCAAAAAAGTATTGGGGGGGGGGGAGTTAATTTTCCTTTTCTTTTTTCTTGGTCAATTACGATTGTTCATTATTGAAAATAATAATCCAAAAGCAGTTAAAATTCTGCAATATTCTTCAATTCTATCAATGATTGCCGTCTAAGTTCGTAGATATCTTGAGATGTGCACCAGTAAATAATAAAATACCTTGCTAATATAACATTCCTTTAATTAATTTATAAAACCCTGGATTAGATACCCTTCAACAATGAAATCATCCTTTTGTTGGTAGCCAACATATTATGCATTATCAATTGGAATTCGGAAAATGGAGACGTTAAAACATATAAATTTACGATATTGCTATGAATGTTTTAATGGCGGAGAGGGAGGGAGATCCTTTGAGAATTCAAAATATCAAAATTACTTTTCCATTTCCTTCAGCTTTGCATTATTGAAATACCTCGCATTTCTTTTCCAATATCAATCATTTTTTTTCTCAATATTTTAATAAAATACTGATTAAAGTCGGAAAAAATATAATGTTTTTATGAAATGAAATAACTTCGAAAAACAAATGGATTGAATATGAACCAGTACACGTGTTTTGAACGTTAATATTTTGTTATTATAACATTTTTTTAGTTTAAAAGTTATATTAAATCATATTGTTAATAGGTTAACATTTTACATAGAGAAACCCGATTGTTTATATGAATTTTCCAGGTTTCGACTGTATTAAATTATATAATATAATTATAATTAAATTGTATTTGGTTTATTCTTTATGCAAGTCTTATAAAACCATGACAAATAATAAAAAATCCTGTTCACCGGTTTATTTCGATTACAAATAATCTCAGAAGAGCTCCAGGTATTACTTTTATTCCCACTTTGAAATATTATAATAACTATATATGTAAATAACTATGACGGTTAAAATCTAAATATAATCCAACCCATCTGAACTAATTCACCAAGGCATTCTTTTTCAAGTTCCACTCACAAGTGAAAATAGTCTGATCCGATAGTGATCTAACATAGTGAACTACCTGGGTATAGTAATCTATTGATAAGATGGCTTTAAATTCACCGGAATTCGTTGATGTGGGTGAATCGGAGTTGGGGAACACAGTGCAAAATCACCAATTTTAGTAGATAAAAGTCAGGTCAAAAGTTTGGAGTTTTCCGGTGCTTCACCCTTTTATTATTAGTTGGTAAGACCCGTAATACCGTGTTTACAAATAAATAGTAAATGAGTGAATCATTCCTGTTCACACTTGTGCCTAATAACCGGCAGTGAAATTATCTTTATTCGATGGCCATTTATTGTGTTCAAGGTATGTGTAGCGCAAAGTCTTCTTGATTTTATTTAACAATGGACATTGCTGAGACAGGTGAGACATTATATTTCCAAACTCGTTATTGAATATACTTTGCAATCTTACCTGTAAAGTTAATTGTAAATGTAAGACCCTATTCAATAACGAAATACTATATAACCCCCAAGTTACCCCAAGGATTTGTTTCATCAATCCCTGTAGTCTATAGATATTAAAAAGAATTTTTACGATTTTTTTGCGTTTCGGGTGATACATAATTTTGACACAACTCTCCGAATCAAAACGTTTATAATCTATAATTTCAAGAATTTCCTAAATAATATGAAATACATCTATTAGCAGGTTTCAGCAACTCCGAACCATAATTCGATTTTTTGTATTATTTATTCCGTGACTTCAAATGTAAGGTGTAGGGAAGTTTCAGATTTTAGTAAGTGAATTTGATGTTTGACCACTGTACGCTCACCCAATCGTGCCAAAAAGTTAATTAGTTTTTGTAAATTTTCTTATAATTTTTTTCCCGTAATCTAGAACTCCAAAGGTTAAATATAGAAAAGTTTCAGAATTTCCACCTAAATCGGTCATATTTTTCATTGTGCGGCGATCACGATCTGTCCCGAGGTTCTTTTCTAGCTTCAGGATAACCACGTAATATAGACAGGATTTACTTAAGAGTCCCCCTACCAAAAAAAGTTAATATTATCCCTGATCCCTTCCCATAATTTGTTTACATCTTCATGTTCCTCGTCTGAAGATTCCAAAGCATCGAACCTATTTTTTAGTTCTATCTCGAATTGTTTTCTAATTTCGGGGTTGTTCAATTTAACAACATCAAAATTCTCGGGATGAATATAGTTCCGTGTTCTCTTTTTTGTATTAAGTTTTTGTCGAAGTTTCGCGATTACTAATTCATGATCAGAACCGCATTCTGCACCACGATACGATCTCACGTTAATTATGCTACTTTGCCATCTGTTTTGTACTAAAACATGATCTATTTGATTCCGAGTTTGTCCATCCGGCGATGTCCACGTATACTTATGAATGTCCTTATGTTTAAACGTAGTACTTTTGATTATTAGGTTTTTCGAAATGGCAAAGTTTATTAGTTGGGTCCCATTATCATTACTATTTTCATGCAAACTTTCTTTACCGATTGTAGGACAATATACTTCTTCCCTTCCAACCTTTGCGTTCGCGTCACCTAGTATTATTTTAATGTAATTTCGCGGTAACTTATCGTAAACCGACTCTAGTTTATCATAAAATTCGCATTTTACTTCATCATCACTATCTTCGGTGGGAGAATGAATGTTTATAAACGCGATTTTAAACCAACGACCCTGAAATATAGCAACCGATATTCTTTCACTAAAGAACTGTACATCCCGTAATGCGGAAAGAAATCTATTCCTAATCAGAAACCCGGTACCTAAACAATAATTAACGCTCCCCCCGTACCAAAAAGTATACTTTCCTTCTGTTAGCGAACCCTCCCCTGGCCAGCGAACCTCTTGTAATGCAGTCTACATATACGAAAACTAAATTATTAAAAGAAAATCATAAAGATATTTTGTAAAGTCATACTAAAAAATTATAAGTAACGATATATTAGATATGATAAGTGGTATTTTTTAAAATATTTTATTAATGAAACAAATATTAGGATATGCTAAACAAAACTACCTCGAATTTCATATTTAAAATAAATTAATTAAGCTATCTTATAATTGCTTATTTGAAAATATTAATCAACTCAGCATGTAATATTAAATTTACATTTGAACGTGAACGGTTCTGTTAGTTAATAGCTTTATAAGTCGAATGCAAACATAACAATGTAAATACTAATAAACGTTACAACTTGTGAATCAGATTTAATAATTAATTAACTCGTACAGTATGTACTTTCGTATGTTTAGTTTTAAAGCACTTCCAGTATAAAACAGTTTTTACTTAATAAATGTATGCTCCTGACAAAATTTATTTCATATATCGAATCTTATAACGTATCAGATTAGAAAAAAAGATCTGTGGATAAATATTTGATATTATGCATTGTAGCAGCAATTAAATTCAGTAAATCAAGATCAGAATAATAACGTTCTTAATTATTCGCGTCGCACGAGCCCATTTAAAATGAGAATTTTTCCCCCATTGTATTCAAACAATACAATTTTTAAAAAAACAAGATAAATATTATCTTAATTGATTGTTAAATAGTTAGATTAAAATTGATATAATCTGAAAAACAATACACACACAATAATATATATATAAATCTTTACCTTTACAATCCATGAATGGTCTTGGGCTCAGTACATTTAGAGATTCGTAATGTTTCTGGGCCAACGGCAGTGCAATGAGGTAATAATTCCTATATGACGCTCAGCCGCCAGGCTTTTTCCCCAATTTGGGTACCCACTTTAAAGAGGCTGAGTCTGCCTCAGGAGGGTCTCCATACCCTAAGGTCGTCCCCCTGCTAAATTAATAGAATAAATAATATTCTGTCAAAGTCGGGATTCGCACCCAGGACCCGTAGAAAAGTAGACTAGAGCTCTATCCCTGTACCACCCTATACCAACCTCTCTCCTTCATATATATATATATATATATATATATATATATATATATATATATATATATATATATATATATATATACATATATATTGTGTCAGAAGCTATCTTATTAAGTTTTAATGTGCTTATTTTTTTAACTCAAATGACATTGGTTGTATTGCAAATAAACCTGATTGTTTATTTCTATTAGAGTTCTAAATAATTTGACTATATATACATACTATTAAAACGATTTTATTTATATAGTTTAAATCCTTCATTTATATGACCCACCGAATATGAATATCATTATGCCAATGGTTATTTATATCTTAACTGAAAATAAAATTAACACCTGGAAATGCATGACATATAGTCCTTTACTTTAATTTAGCACATATGATGTACTTGTTATAATTAAATCGTTGTATTTATATCTTGTAGAGACCAGAACTCGGTGACGAGTTTCAAAGCTAATAATAATTATAATTAATTTATATATTTTTGATGTAAATATATCGAAGATGACATAAACATAAATGATGACTAATACACAGAACATATTTTAAAATATTAATAAGCAGTTCTGAAAAGGTTGCATTATAGCTGTGTATTATTAGTGTAGGATATGGGTATTTAGTTATATATTGGAAGATAGTTGATGGTGTTGGCTGAGTCTATGCCCCCAGTACTAGACCCAACTCCTACAGTAACTTTGTTATCTTGTATTTTATTACATATTCATTCGATTATTTTTTTTTTTTTTAGTTTTTATTTATGTTACTTAGAATATAGATATGAGGAAGACCCACAGGAGTGGCCCTGAAGCCAGGAGGGACGACTACTTTCCTGAGGCTTTGCCCCTCGGGCCTGCAGTTGGAACTGTCCCCTTCTGCTGCCGCGACAATATCGGTCAGTTAGTAAAGGAGACAAATGGTATATGAGAGATGAAGGACTCACCTCAGCGTGGCTGTGGGTGCGGCCGGGACGACCGTCGGCGCATCACTGAGGCGGCGAACGGAGCCGAAGTTGTCCCGAACCGCCTAGCAACCCCCGGGCTACGAGCCACCCCTCCCGCCTAAACAAGGCCCTTATTAACTACCCTCATCAGTTATCCCCCCTCAACCCTGTTACAATTAAAAGCTCTCTTTATTATTACCGATATCTCTCTCTATCCTCTGTTACAATGTTGATCCCGAAATTGCCTTTGATCTTGTTTGGTGTCCATTCCAAGGAAATCGACTATATGTGATAAAATATTTTACTTTCAAATATCAACTATAGTCACAACAGTAGTCTGATCTCAGTAGGACTGATCTTCGAATCTTAGGTTCAATCCCGGCTGTGGCAAGGTAATTACTCCTAGGTGTAGATAAATCTTTGGGTAAATCCTGTCGTTATTAAGTAGTTTCTCTGAAGTTAAAAGAAATCATGATCGCCGACAAAAAAAACCTTTTTGTGCTGCGGATGGTCGAGAAACAAGAATCATCATAAGGTACGTAAGCCAAGATCCATCATGAGCTTTAGTGGTACAGCGATTAATTTTATTCTATATTAATACCAATGAGCTTCACACCTCTTTTGTACCTTTTAGTTCTGTTTTTACGCATTGTGACTCAGCATGCCAGCGGTACTTTTTTTATTCCAGCATCATAATTAAAAACAGATTGAATTCTTATATTATTCTTATGAATGGAGGTCAAAGCTCTCGTTACAATAAAAAGCTATCTTTATTATTACCGATATTTCTCTCTATCCTATGTTACAATGTTGATCCCGAAATTGCCTTTGATCTTGTATGGTGTCCGTTCTAAGGAAATCGACTATATGTGATAAAATATTTTACTTTCAAATATCAACTACAGACACAACAGTAATCTGTAGGACTGATCTTCGAGTCCCAGGTTCGATACCGGCTGTGGCACGGTAATTACTTCTTTTGGTAGGGGGACCCTTATGTAAATCCTGTCTTTATTACCCTGAAGCTAGAAGAGAACCATGGGGCAGATCTTCTGAAACTTGTCTATATTTAACCTTTGGGGTTCTAGATTACAGAAAAAAATTACAAGAAAATTTACAAAAACTAATTAATTTTTTGGCACGATTGGCGAGCGTACAGAGGTCAAACATCAAATTTATTTGCTAAAATCTGAAACTTCCCTACATTTTACATTTGAAGTCACGGAACAGTGCTAGAATACCGGAAAAAAAATCCAAAAAATCGAATTATGGCTCGGAGTTGCTGAAACCTGCTAATAGATGTATTTCATATTATTTAGGAAATTCTTGAAAATATAGATTATACACCTTTTGATTCGGAGTGTTGTGTCAAAATTATGTATCATCCAAAACGCAAAAAAAATCGTAAATTTTTTTTCAATATCTATAGACTAGAAGGATTGATGAAACAAATCCTTGGGGTAACTTGGGGGTTATATAGTATTTCGTTATTGAATAGGGGTTTACATTTACAAATTGCTAAATTAATTCTACAGGTACGATTGCAAAGTATATTCGAAAACGAGTTTTGAAATATAATGTCTTACCTGTCTCAGCAATGTCCATTGTTAAATAAAAGCAAAAAGACTTTGCTCTACATACATCTTGAACACAATAAATGACCATCGAATAAAGATAATCCCACTGCAGGTTATTAGGCACAAGTGTGAACAGGAATGATTCACTCATTTACTATTTATTTGTAAACAAGGTATGGCGGGAAATATAGTATTAAGGGTATTGCCAACTAATAATAAAAAGGTGAAGCACTGGAAAGTTCCAAACATTTGACTTGACTTCCGGCCACCTAAATTGGTGATTTAGCCCACTGTGCGCTGACTAAAAATACCTTTTTGTGCTGCGGATGGACTAGAAACAACGAATCACTATTAGGTACGTAAACCACAACCCAGCATGAGCTTTAGTGGTACAGCGATTAATTTTATTTATTTTCTATATTGATGCCAATGCGCTTTACACCTCTTTTGTATCTTTTGTTCTTTGATGCTTTTACGCATTGTAACTCAGCTTGCCAGCGTTCAAAACAGATTAAATTTTTATATGATTCTTGTAAGTGGAGGACAAAGCTCCCTTATATAATGTAAAAGATCTGAGCCGGAAGGCTATAAGGCTTGAGCTTCCAGGGCTCCAAGTCATGAAGGTTACAAGTCCCATCTTAACCTTTATGACCTACTGGTGTATTTTATTTTAAAAGCACCTCTGATCTCATAAACGAATAAATAAATCTATTTTCCTGTTCTTTAGATTAAGAATCAAACAATATAAATATTTATATTTATGGCAGAATTTTTTATCACGATCATACCTGAAGGAATTATCCTAGAGCAAAAAACTTTAGGTTATTAAAAACCTATGTAAAATAAAAACTTTGAAAAACAAATTATTTATTTCTGAGACTATTTCTGAAACTAGACAAAAATAATTTATCCACTAACATTCTAAAACTATACATTTCTTAAGAAAATGGAGTCAAATTATAGCGTCCCGACAAAAAATGTTTATTTACATGTAAACTCCGAGATTTACTTCTTAAAATTATATATTTGATTGCTAACTTTTTAAAAGCTGAAACCTTTTGAGCTGAGGGCACTTGATGCTCGAGGACTAAAGACTAAGGTTTGAGCCTTGAGGGCTTGAGCTGCGGTTTTTGTCTCAAAGCCTTAATTCTCGAGCCTTTTATTACTCTACTCCTATATGGCCTCAGATTTTTCAAAATCTCTTAACTTAAAGATTTTGATAGTGGTCTAAAAGGTTCCAAAACGTCTTTAAAGTTTCGAAACATTATTAATCTATTCAATTTTTTTAGCTATGCAATTACTTAATATTTTCTTTTTCAGTAATAAACCTTTGCAAACAATCCTCTATCGCAAAAATTACTTAAATAAAATTATAGAAAAATATATTAAATTAAAATTATGATATGATGGTTGGATATTAGCAAACATAAGTTAATATGAAAGAACTAGATGAAATTTGGTTTTAGGGTCCCCTAAGTCCAAATGTCCAAGTTCCGCAAAAAGATCTGTGTGTGTGTAGAGTTTCTTCCTCTAAAGTACCTTTAATTATTTTAAAAAAAAACAACATGTTATCTTGTTACCATTGATAAAAAAAAACTGGTAAATATATTAGTTGAACGATAGGATAAAAATGAAAAAATATTTTTTTAATGCAATTTTTCGGTTTTGAACATATGAACAGTGATATACATGTATGATATACCGTTGGAAAGCCAAAGATTTTATAAAAAAATATTATCTTATACATAAGCTTGTAAAAGTTAATAGAGAGTGATGAAAAGCCGATAAAACTAACTGAGTATTTTAAATAATAATATAATAGATTAAAATAAAACACATGTTTCTATAGAAAGTCAATTTAATTATTTCATTAATGGTCTCACTCGTTTTTATCTCTAACTGTATTTGGGCATTATTTAATCGATTTTAAAAGCGGAGGTAAGTGAAAATCGTGTGTTTTACGCACCATATTTTTCAGTTTACATTAATAATTAATTTGATTCGGTCTGTGGTGTTAGCAACATCGCATGCCAAACCGTTCAAGTTACACTAAGCAAATTGTTGTCTTTTCATTCTACTGAAGAAGAAAACGCAATTACTATACTTCATCTTAAAGTTTCACGGTAAATATAATCGAATTTTAAATAAAATGAGTCCATCCACAGTTCAATCCAAGTTTCAAAACATATATTTGCAAGAGTGATTTAAAAGCATTTGATTTTTTCATACTCCTTTGTATTTTTTTTTTCAGTGGCGCGACAGGCTGTGCAGGCCCTGGGCCTCGCGGTGTAATCTCCTGAGAGTTTACACTCGCGTTTCACGATACAATTGTATAGTGTAGGGTCATCACTCCCTACGCCTAATTTTGTGAGTGACCACCATTTGGCTGACGCGTCTCACATACCCGGGGGAGAGGCTGCGAGTGAATCCCTATTATATTTCATCCCTATAAAAGCCCCGCTGGGACTGGGATTCGAACTCACAACCTGTAGCATGAGAGATTAGCGCGCTAGCCACTCAGCCATGGGCTCCCTTACTCCTTTATATTGCATAAACAATATTTCACACTCAAAAAAGCACTCATTAACTTCCTTTTTTTACACATTTATTTTCTTCACTATCTATGACATTGTTTTTCTACGTTTCGGGGTTCTGTTCCCATTATCAAGACTTTTTTTATCACTTTTTAACACACTTACATCTGATATTAAATAGAACGAATAGAAGTAAAATGTACTAAAATGAGTGTGTGTAAAAAATGATTAAAAAAAAAAAGTGTTGATAATGGGGACAGAACCCCAGAACATAGACAAACAATGCCATAGATAGTGAAGAAAAATAAATTTGTAAGAAAATGAAGTTAATGAGTGCTTTTTTTATTGTGAAATATTGAATGAAACTTCCTTAAAAATTATAAAAGAAAAGAAGCATAAACAATACGTCACATTCATCTGCTGTTTTCTGTAGAGATGTGATCGTTATACTTAATAGTTTTTATTACTGTTCAAAAACATCTTGTACTGTTATATGAGAAACGATCCATGTTTCTTCATATTTGTGGGAACCTCGTACATGAAAGTCCCTTCAAAATAACTTATTCAAGATCACATTTTTCGGTGTCATATAATCTTTATATTACACCATCACTAGCGTGATAACACTAATATTTTATTACCTGGTTAATTATTCCGTGACTAAATAGTTATTCCGTTCGTGTGGGTGGGGTCTACGTGACGCGCTCTATCTTGATCGATGTAGGTCCGCTCCGTAATGAGTAACATGCTTGTCGAAATTAGTAATCGTTATCCATAAACTTCTTACTACTATCGTATACATTACATGTGTAAGTACATTTTGTAAATATAATATACTGTTTAAGTTCTCTGTGCTTCTGTTAGGTTCCACATATGTAAATAAACGATACAACTTTTTTATGTATTATTTGAATTGTTTGGATTTTCTCAAATGACAACTTGTTTAAACTCAATTTAATTTGACTGATAGCTATGTGAATTGAAGGAAATGGGCGGAAGTCTCCTAAGTAAGATTCCCTGTCAAACAAGAGGTTAATTTTTTTTTTAAATATATATTTTATTGATTTTTACAACTTTATGTATAATAAACACAAACAGTAAAAGTGCTAAATTACAATTAAAGTCGTGAAATAGTCTTGTGAAGAAGCTGCCCAGCGTTGGCAAGTGAATGTATATTTATGGTAAGGCCTCGAGGTCACTGTCCTTTCATACAGTCCTATGAAACTGAAATTTTATATTTCAGACAAAGGCTGACCAGAAGATCTACTTCATACTATGCGTTTTGCACCTATATACGGTTTTCTCAAAAACGACCCTAACGATTTTGATTAAACTCACTATATCAATGTAGCATTAGACGGGCTTCAATATCATGTAGGTTCAATTCTAATTGAAAAAATCTGACAGGGCTTGAATGCCGATATTTCAAAATTTCTTCCTCTAAAGTACCTTAATTTTGGTGATTTTATCGAATTGACCATATCACCTGATTAGCATTGATAAAAAACCGGTAAATATATAAGTTGAATTCGAATTCGATATCCAACTAAAGGAGAAAACTGAAAAAATATTTTTTTAATGCAATTTTTTGTTTTTGAATAGAAGAACAGTAATATAATATACTGTTGGAAAGAGAAAGATGTTAGAAAAAATATTATCTTATACTTACTATTGTAAAAATTAACGGAGGTTGATGAAAAGCCGATAAAACAAACTGATTGTCGTAGATAATAATATAATAAATTATTTTATAATAGACGTGTTTCTATTAAAATCCAATGTAAGTAATTCTTTAACATTTTTTTTTTCGTTTCTAATTTTGTTTGAAAATTCTTAAATTTATATAAATAACGGAGGTAAGTTAAAGTCGTGTGTTGCGCCCACTAGATTTTTTATTTTATGTAGATAGATTACTTAATAGATATATTATTGTGTTTTCACATCAAAGTTGACTTTGTAGTGGAGCGAAGTGTTGGGGCTGTTAAAGGGTGCTCCTCTAGAGCCCGGAGTAGGGACTGCTGAAACTGCTGACAGCAAGGATCTTTGAATTTCACCTATATTGATCTCAATTGTCTCTGACATCCCTTTTTCTTTTTTATTTTATTTTTTTCTGTTTGATGGTCATTGCTTTGTATCTGCCCTTGTCAGATAATATTTTTTAAATAATTAATTCTGAGCATAACAGTTAAATCAATTACGTTAAGCGGTATCATGCAAAATATTATTGTAAAATTGTTTAGCATTAAAGGGCATGCATTAAAGGGCTAAAAATTAGGAAATGATGGTTGTTAAAAATTGTTGCAGATAATAATATAATAGATTATTTAATGAAACACATGTTTCTATCGAAACTCAATGTTATTCCCTTTCA
This sequence comes from Piezodorus guildinii, assembly GCA_023052935.1. Lineage (NCBI taxonomy): Eukaryota > Metazoa > Arthropoda > Insecta > Hemiptera > Pentatomidae > Piezodorus > Piezodorus guildinii. Next base: position 90,505,930 of record CM041293.1, read on the forward strand.
TTTCTAACTTATTTATTTATTTTTTCTATTTTGTTAGTATTATTATTATTTTATCTTATTTTATTATTTTTATTATATATGCTGGAGATTTGATACTGAAGCAGAGTGTCATAAAGTTGCTGATGGTTGTTATAAGTTGTCATGTGTAATCATTCTGATATATATATTAATAATAATAATCAGAATGATTACACACGACAACTTCATTTCAAAAAATAAATAAATATAGTTAGAAATGAAAAAAGGGAATAACATTGAGTTTCGATAGAAACATGTGTTTAATTAAATAATATATTATATTATTATCTGCAACAATTTTTAAGAATCATCATTTCCTAATTTTTAGCCCTTTGATGCTTCTAAAAGGGAAGTTATGGAAGGGTAAAAAAAAAAAAAAAATTGTTTTCTCCTGAACAGCTCGACCGACTTTTATAGAAAAAAAAAATTATTTGTGAGGAAAGACTTACAAAAAATATTTTTTTTCACAAAAATTGAGATAAAAAATTTTTTTTTGAATTTTTCCCAAAAAAATGTTTAGGTTATGTTGGATGGGTAAATCTCTAATTTTCGGCTACTATATTTCATTGGAGGGTCCTCCGTAATATATATATATTTTTTTTCAATTACAAGTGTACCCCATAGTGAAAAATTAAAAAAAACGAGTTTTTCTCCTGAACGGATAACTCCACTTTTCACGAAAAACATGTATATGTTAATGGTTTTCTAAAAAAGTTCCCAAAATACTTTTTTATAAATTGTTTTTTGTAAAACATGTGTCGAAATTTTTTTGTAGCATTTGGCTAATGTTGGATAGGTACACCTACAAATTTTTGCTGCTTTATTTGATTGGTGGATCCTGCACAACATATATTTTTTTAAAGTTGACCTCAAATGTATTCAATGGTGAAAAAATTAAAATATAACAGCCTTTTGTCAGCTCTCTCACCTGCCATGCTGTGACTAGAACTGGTCCACGCCTGATGATTAGGGATAGTATCAATGATAAAAAATAAAATTTAATTTTTTTTTGTAAATGTTTGTTATTCAATATCCAAAAAAAAAAAAAAATATATATATATATATATATATAAATCAACCTTTATTACATTACTTGGTGCCTTACTTGACACATAAAATTGTGCTGTACCATATCTGTTTACGTGCTCTTTTTCACCAAACAACTAATTTGTATTGAATTGAAGGTGAAGGTTTTTTTTATATTTAGTGAAGGACGAATGTACACCATGCTCATGAATTCTTTAAGAAAAATCACGCAGTTATTTTACTCAGGAAAATTAGAAATCGGTGTTTCAAAACTATTCATCTGTTATATCGATCGATCAATTATCTTTCGCGTTGAAAAGCAAAGTTGGTCATAAGGCGATTGATGCTGGCGAAAACAAAAGAAAAATTAACCCTCCTAAAAAATTTGGACAAGCACTATTTCCTGCCAAGGTAGCCTTAATTTGATGATTTTCACCGTGGAAATTCCCCTAAAGCTCCGAGTCGCCCTGAGTTTAAATCAGTTTCCTTTTACCCCCCCTCCTCATCTCTTCCACCGTAATAAATTAGTTTCGGCAACTTAGATTGGAAATAGTTCTACAAAAGTTCTATCCTGATGGTTATGAAACTTTAAAACATCGGCTAATGGTCTACCTAAGCTGACTAATAGATAATTCTCGAACGATTCCTCGATGGGTTCGATAATTTATATTATATTACTTATGTTACATTATATATTACCACATTGATTAGGTGAATTAAAAAAAAAATCATTTTTCGATATTTACAACTGCATTGTATAACACATCTAGTAAATAGGCTTTAAAAAAATAGTCATGAACAAGACATGTTGAGAAGCTACCCATCGGTAGCACTCTAAAAATATTCTAAACTAGAAGGTCTCGAGGCCATCTTTTTAGACGCTTCGGAGGATTATTAGGAATTGACCTGGAAGAAAGGATTGAAACTAGAGGACTACAGAAGGAATGGAGTTTGTCATGATAGGAATGATATCTGGTTCGGGCCAAATCAGCAACATAGGAAACATTAAGGTCTTTATGGGTCAGTTTATTCGTTACAAAGTAAGAAGCATTGTGGAGGCATTTGTCAAGGTGGAGTCCTAGATATCGGATATGTTCCACAAGAACTAGTGGAATTTGATTAAAGGACACTGTAGGGCAGAATGTCATAGGTTTAAGACGAAGGGTAAAGGTACATTGGTGGGATTTGTTGGAATTTATTTTAATTCTCCTATTCTGACACCAAACATCAAGGTCTCTGATGTGGTATTGGAGAGTTTGAGAGGTAATTGTTGGATCAGTCGGTATCAGTGTATCACTGATAACACACAAGTGGCATCAACATAGGTAAAAAGGTGCTATGTATCGAGAATATTGGGAGGTGAAGAAATATTTTTGATTTGTACAAAATAGAGTAGTTTCCGGGCGACAAGCAGGAAGGCTTCTTAGAAGCGCTATACAAAAAATAGACCCCTCCACTCGTACAGCGGGGATAGCGGAGTACCTGGGGAGTCTGAGCTCGGAGCGGAGAGGAAGAGGAAGGAAGTCCAGCCATGTCGGGGGTCAACCAGGAAAGAAATTTGCAGTCATGTTCAAAGGTACTTATATGTAATATGATGTGGTAAATAGAACCTGAGTATTCTCGATGATAACAATACCTCAACTGTATTAAGTTTTATATGTATGATAATAAGTGCTATTTGATAAATAAAATGTATATTCTAAGTAAATTACTTTATTACCCTATATGCCACGAAACATAGTATTTTATGGCATCCAGCTTGTGGGGACGAATTTATCAATTCTTTATTGGTATCGAAAATTTATAAGTTAATTAAAAGTCAATGTTATAAGTGGTATTAGGGTAATATTGTCATATGTATTATGTAAGAATCTGATATTAATACTTCATTAATTTATATTTAATTGTTAGCATCTTGTGCGCCTCCCTACTGTTTTAAGGTCTTGAAAGTGGTTAGTTTTTTAAAGTGGTTTTATGAAAGTTGTTAGATGTTTTTTATATATGCCTTTTGTTCGTGTAAGCGTTTAAACCACCCTTAAAGGTTTTTGAAGATTAGCCAGGGTTTTGTTTTTTATTATTTCGCACACGATTTTTTACTATGGCTTCCAGAGTAGATGAGCTACCAAAGCCAAAATGTTCAGAAGTATCTGATCTGGGGTTGACCGGAGAGTCAGTGATCCCGTGCTCGAATACAACTAAGCCACAGACCAAATTAAGAGGGAAGAAGCTAAACTTCAAAGAAGAAGAAGATATTGAAGAAGATATTTTTTTTAAACGTTTCGAAAATTCAATAATGAATATTCTTGATAGATTCGATAATTGGGTAAATAATGGATTTGTTCATCTGGAGGAGAATATTGGTAGCATTGAAAATAAGAAAGTAGCAAATGGATATTCTATATTATATGTTTTTCGCATTATTATGTATCACTTGATAATCTGAAAGCGATAAAAGAAAATTAATTTCATTAGCACCGCATTTAATCTGTAGGATTATTATAATTGTAGCGATTTGACATTTTTGTGATGAAAGAAGATTATGTATGTTGAACTCTAAAGGACTTTGTAACTGCCAAAGTAAATTCAGTGAAAGCTATTGAATTCGAACAGTAAATAAATACTTTTATAAGAAAAACTGTATTAAAAAAGTTCTATTATTACATTTAAATGTTTGTTTATTCTTAGAGGTCATGTTTTATTTAATCCTGACTTAAGATGTTGTACAGTATTATAACTAGTTTAATTCCTGTAATTTTATGTTTTGATAATTTAAGAAAAATCAAAAACCATACGGTTTTTTATTTTTCTTTCCTCGCAGGTTAAGTGAATGCTATGTATCGAGAATATTGGGAGGTGAAGAAATATTTTTGATTTGTACAAAATAGAGTAGTTTCCGGGCGACAAGCAGGAAGGCTTCTTAGAAGCGCTATACAAAAAATAGACCCCTCCACTCGTACAGCGGGGATAGCGGAGTACCTGGGGAGTCTGAGCTCGGAGCGGAGAGGAAGAGGAAGGAAGTCCAGCCATGTCGGGGGTCAACCAGGAAAGAAATTTGCAGTCATGTTCAAAGGTACTTATATGTAATATGATGTGGTAAATAGAACCTCAGTATTCTCGATGATAACAATACCTCAACTGTATTAAGTTTTATATGTATGATAATAAGTGCTATTTGATAAATAAAATGTATATTCTAAGTAAATTACTTTATTACCCTATATGCCACGAAACATAGTAAAGGAAAGTGTTAGGATGGAATGGGATATCAGCAGTATAAACTGTGTAAAGAATGGGTCCGAGGATACTGCCTTGAGGAACACAAGCAAACTGACTAAAAATGTATGAATAGGAATTATTATGATTTACTTTACTGGTGGGATCTGCTAGTGAGGCAGAACTGGATAATGATCAAGTACGTAGGAGGCAGGAATTATCGGAGTTTTTAAAGCAGTCCTGGGTGCCAGACTCGGTCAAAGGCCTATTCTACGCCGAGTAATATAGTGCAGTATAAGCCACGCTCCACCCCTGACGATACAACATTAGGTGGATTTAATTCATCATATTCCACCAGCAAGGGTTCAAAGCCGCAGGTGGTCCTAGGAGTTCTTAATAGGAGTAAAAAATCCTTAGTTATGCCGTACTTACTAAAAATGCGGTATAGAGCCTGTGCGAAGTCAGGTACTCGTTAAAGATCCCTACCCTAATTAAACCTGGATTGGAAAAATTCAGCTCTCCAACTGTAGCATCGTCCGATTAGCAACAGGAACATAAAGTGACGTTAAAGAAATAAACATATTCCTCAAGCACCTTATTAATAATATAACGACATATAATAAAACACATAAGGAACTAAAATTGGCTCCAGCTTTACTGTTATAAAAATCTATATCGATGGAATTTTAACGTTTAAGTTCATTTAAATGTTCAATCTAATCGGTTATGCTGAATGATCTCTTAAGTTGAACAGACGTTATTGAGATTGCAATAAGACTGAACTAAGTGATTTTTGTATTGAGGGTACTGTAGGCTACTAGCGCCGGTCTCATGTATGTATTAATAAATACATGTATTAATAAATGATAATTATTTATGGCTGAGTCAATCGGTCACGGATATACACCAACATATTTTTAATGATGGAGTTTAGTTGACCGTTGAGAATATTAGATGAGGAAGATGGTTGGGGGTGCGGTCATCAGAAAGAATCCAAAATATTTTTTAATTATTTGCTTTAGAAACTGAAAAAAGTAATTGCACTGAAACTGCTATATTTTTAATTTGTAGTTAAAAATTATATCAATATTGTTTTAGAGGATAATGAGGGAAAGATACAAACATTTTAAAGTAATTGTTTTCGATTAAATAGTTTTATTTTCACTTACCGGGCGTTGATGACCGAGCTGTTGTACGCCCTAAAAACCAAACAAAATTTCACTTACCTAAATATAAAATATATAGTGAGGCTATGTATTGCGATCGTGAAAATTTTCGAATCCGAGTTCTCACTGGAAATATACGTTTTAGGTTCTCCTAATTCTAAGTATAAAACACTATGTTCCGCAATAAGGTCTGTGTCCGTATGTGGTAAGTCTATATCGAAAACATTAAATTGTAAGCAACTGAAATCTCATATTTAATGAGCGTATATGCCTGGGATGTTACTAGAACTGTTTTATTAAAATCGACAAACCAGAAGAGCCACTTTTTGCCATGCATTCGGCACATTTTTACGATTTTCTCAAAAACAGCTCTAACGATTTTGATGTAACTCGCTTTATTGATGTAAAATTTAATGGGCTTTTGTGTGATGTATATTTAATTCTAATTAATAGTCTGACCGGTCACAAAACCTATATTGTAAATTTTCTTCTTCTAAAGTACCTTTTATTTGATAGATTCAGAAAAATTACCCATATCTTCTTATCAGGATTGATAAAAAGCGGATAAATGGAAAATTTGAACGTATTTGATAACCAACCTAAGGAGAAAAGAGCAAACTTATTTTTTAATATAATTTGTATTTCATTTAACAGCAGTAACATAGATGTATGATATATCGTTGGAAAGCTAAAGATTTCAGGATAAATACTATCTTATATACAAAGTTGTAAAAGGCAGTGTAAAGTGACGACTAGGGAATAAACTTATTACTGATTGTTATGCCTGTTATAGCTTTAAAATATGTCATAGAAAAGGTGATTTGTCCCGAGAAAGGCTTAAATATGGGTGACAAGATTCCGGTTTTGGGGTATGCCGATGATCTGGTACTGCTAGGTAAAGACACGGAAACCATACAACTAAATACAAGTGTGTTAATAAAAGCCGGTAAAGAAATAGGACTCGAATTAAATACCGATAAGACGAAATATATGATTAGTAGCAGAAACGGTGTTGATCTTTGTGATATTGATGTATCAGGGCATACTTTTGAACACGTAGAGAAATTCAAGTATTTAGGTTCAATTATAACTAGAAAAAATGAAATCCAGGAAGAAATAAAGTCCCGGTTAAAGGTGGGAAATGCGTGTTATTGTTCAGTTGCTAAGTTACTTAGTTCTCGGCTTCTATCTAAAAAACTTAAAGGTTAGAATTTATAAAACTATTATTCTTCCAACGGTTCTTTACGGATGTGAAACGTGGACGCTTACATTGAAGGATGAACAACGGCTTAAGGTTTTCGAAAATAAGGTATTGCGTAAAATATTTGGTCCGAAGAGAGATGAGGTCACTGGGGAGTTTAGAAGGTTGCACAACGCGGAATAGCGGAACTTGTATCTTATGAATATAATTGAGCTGATTGCATCGCGGAGACTCGAATGGGCGAGTAAAGTTGTTGGGCTCGATGACGAGCGGATTCCGAGAAAGTTGGTATTTGCTGATCCGACTGGTAGGTGTCCGAAAGGTAGGCCGAAGCGTAGATGGGTGAATTGCGTTAAGGCTGATCTCGGGGGCTTGGGCTTGAATGGTGAACATTGGACGAGTCTGTGTAGGCGGAATTTGGTGGTATCGGCATCGAACCTTCGGGTTCGCTAAGCCTATTATTATTATTATGCCTGTTTATTTATTTATTTATTAGGGCTTTTCAACCACAAGGCTCATAACAACGATACGTATAACAATAAGTAACAATTTTATATTGCTATGTTATTTAATCTAGATCATATATTACTGACGAAACTAATTAAAATTCTTTAAAATATTTTCAAATACATTTATTATTTCTTAAATTATTTTATCGAACGCGATAAGTGAAAGTAGTGCGTTGCGCGCACAAGATTTTTTTTGTAATAAAGTTTTTTTCATTTCAGACAACCTGTTACTAAGTAATGATAACGTCCATTTAAATAATAACAAAGTTTAAATCATTAATGAAAAATGCATGATTTATTTACTATCTAACTTATTAATAAGAAATATTGAAAAAAAAAATAAATAAATTAATCATGTACCTTTATATACATATGAATTTATTGTTTATAATTTGTTTAAATGCATATTATCATTATGAATAAATAAATAGTATGACTTTATCGGCTGAAACCTTGCAGCTTTCGATCCATGGTACAAGTATATACATGTGCCATTATATACACTTCTGGATAGGTTACATCCCCAGTTCGGAACGCGTTTCTTACGGTAAATTATTTTCATGTATTGTCTTTCTCTGCATTTCATTCTTCCATGTAGAACACCGATTCTTTGTAAAAAATGTATAGCTATTTTATTTGACTTCAAAACTGAATTTAATTCTAACAGATTCATTTTTAAAATACAGAGCACAGATTAACTTTAACAACTCACACTGTGATAATAACGTTTAGAGAATTTACAAATATGAAATCATATGATTTTATCTGACATAGATAAATCACTGTTTAAATTCATAAAATAACCCTTATCATAACTAAATAACAGGTTGCCAAAAATGAAAAAGACCCCAAATAAAATATTTAAAAAAAAGTGTTAGTATCCCGTCTTCAATTAATTCGTTTTCAATTTTCTTTTAATCTTTAGAAAGAAGGAAGTTTTAGCTCACTATCTTATTATCAGGGAAATTCTGTGCAAATAAGAAATATTTAAAGTATTCCACTGATGAAGAATCTTCACCGACCCTGGACAATTAGTTTCAGTCAAAGTTTTGGCTTTTAATTTTGTTTTTTAATGATCATGGAGCCTGAAAAATATACCTCTGTCTCAACTACTTCTAGTCTTTTTAATTATTTCTATAAATACATTCTTATTAATCCAATTAGTGAATGAAATTATCATAAATAATTTAATTTCAATTTTTAATTAATAACTCAGTAATAATATAGTTTGATGTACAAGGCTGAGTAAAAAAACACTGATAACATGGCAAGGTTAAATTAGCAGCTGCTGTAAAGCTTTCAAAATAAACGTGTAAACCTAATTAACGAGTGGAGATAAATGCTGTACCCTCGACAAAATTGATTCGTATAATTTAGTCATTTTAATTACATGTGAATGAGATATTTGAATCGTAAATGCTAAATTAGGACCACTTTATTTGATACATCGAGGCATCCGCCTCTTATACCATTTGTTTGAATCATGAAAATGTTGAAGTTGACTTTCATAAGGAATATTATCTTTATTTTTAGAAGCAAGGTACCATTCACCAACTTATGAGGTGCTCACAGTAACTACTAAATACCATTATCCTATTAAAATGTGAGTTTCTGAAAAATTTTATATCAAATTTATGTGGTTGCAAGAATAAATACTATGAAAAAAACTTTAATTTAATGAATTTAATTAAGAACTTTCGAAAACCGAAACGACGCAACTAAGTTGTTTAAAACAACCTAAAAAGTGATTATTAGATTATAACCTTTGAAGTAGCGATGATTCAAGACGTAGAAAATGAATCCATACAAATTCAATAAATCATGAAAACAAAAAAATAATGGCAAAATATTACGGGGATAGGTGCTTCTGCTGTACAATGGGAAGTATAGTACCTTTTGGAAGGAATTGTCATATTTTTACAGAGGATATGGTATGCTTCGAAAGAAAATGTTTTTAGTATCTTTTGGAATTTAATGAGTTGTGGATTTAGTATCTTTTTCTATGAATTGCAATTTTCAAATATGTTTTTAAGGATTTTTATGTTTTTAGATACAAAATCATGACGGATTTAGGTAAAACTAAGCCATTAGAATACAAATATGCCAAAACTCAATTTCGAAAAAATTGTTCTCAATTGAGATGTTGATTTCTAAAAGACACTAAAGGACATTTTTACGAAATTGATATTTCCGAGGCGCCTGAAAAGACGATGGCCTCGAGACCTGCTAATAAAATGAAAATTACAGTGTTACCTAAAAGAATTATTGAAGTGTTACCACTGGCTAGCTCCTTCACAAGACTATTTCATGCCTACTTTTTACTTATTTTAGCCCTTTTACTTGTTGTATATATTGTATATACAGTTGTGAAAATCAATAAAAATATATTTAAAAAAAAATATTGATATTTTGGTCACATATGCATTCTCACCGTCTAGTTTTATCATCTTTTAGATTTTATCCAATGAACACTCAATTCGTTTAAAAAGGTGTTTAGACATGCAATTATTATGAATAAAATCGGAGGCTGATATATAACTAATTTTTTGTGTAGAAGTTAGGATGTATAATGAGGTTGGGTTTAGGAAAATTTGTTCTCTGAGTGGTTAGAAAAAAATCTTAAACTTTAAATAATTTTTTTGGAATAACCCCTGTGCATAAAACGACGAATATGCTGTACTGCGCGTGCAGGTCAACAGCCGACTAATATAATTAATGTTTATTATAACCTTTGTCTAAAGTAAAATATTTTGTGCCGTTGCTAATTATTGCCTTTAACGAATGGGACCTTGATTTTCCAAAATTACTATATCCCTTCTAGGAAATTTTACAGGATCCGTAAAAATATCTCATCACTATATAATTAAACCAAGTTTATTCGATTCCTTTCGCATTAAAATCTAGAATAGTTTTTTTTGTTTAAACATAGATTATACGCTCAAAGGAAAATTAATTTTCGAAACGGGCATTGCCCAGTGGGGATAGGCGCAGGCAGAAGCGATTGGTCGATGAGAGGTATTTATTTCAGGGATAGGGAGGGTTCTGTCATGAGATTGTGTGGATGAGGGCTGTTGTGCCTATCGTCAGTTACATAATGTACTCGTACAATTTCTCTCAGTTCCTGACAGGCCTGTCAGTGATTTCATTGTCTTTAATTTCCACACAATTTTTCTTTCTAACCATATTACATTTAATAATAATAATAGGCTTAGCGAACCCGAAGGTTCGATGCCGATACAACCAAATTCTGCCTACACAGACTCGTCCAATGTTCACCAATCAAGCCCAAGCTCCCGAGATCAGCCTTAACGCAATCCTCCCATCTACGCTTCGGCCTACCTTTCGGACTTCTACCAGTCGGATAAGCAATTACCAACTTTCTCGGAACCCGCTCGTCATCGAGCCCAACAACTTTACTCGCCCATTTGAGTCTCCGCGATGCAATCAGCTCAATTATATTCACAGGATACAAGTTCCGTAATTCCGCGTTAGGCAACCTTCTAAACTCCCCAGTGGCCTCATCTCTCTTCGGACCAAATATTTTACACAATACCTTATTTTCGAAAACATTAAGCCGTTGTTCATCCTTCAAAGTAAGCGGCCACGTTTCACATCCGTAAAGAACCGTTGGTAGAATAATAGTTTTATAAATTCTAACCTTAAAGTTTTTAGATAGAAGCCGCGAACTAAGTAACTTAGCAACTGAACAATAACACGCATTTCCCACCTTTAACCGGGACTTTATTTCTTCCTGGATTTTATTTTTTCTAGTTATAATTGAACCTAAATACTTGAATTTCTCTACGTGTTCAAAAGTATGCCCTGATACATCAATATCACCAAGATCGTCACCGTTTCTGCCACTAATCATATATTTCGTCTTATCGGTATTTAATTCAAGTCCTATTTCTTTACCGGTTTTTATTAACACACTTGTATGGTGTCCATGTCTTCACCTAGCAGTACCAAATCATCAGCATATCCCAAAACCGGAATCTTGTCACCCATATTTAAGCCTTTCTCGGTACACATCACCTTCTCTATGACATATTCTAAAGCTATATTAAATAACACAGGTGAAAGGGAGTCACCCTGTTTCAAACCCGATCGCACCTTAAATCTCTCGGAGTAATTATGACATAACTTTATGGAATGTTTCCGACAAACACATCTCTACTAGGTTTACTAACTTTCTAGGTATTCCCTGTTCAATCATGATGTTATATAGCTTCTGACGGTCTATTGAATCATAAGCCTTTTTAAAATCGATATAAAGTTGATGGACTACACCGTTGTATTCCAATTATTTCTCTAATATTTGACGTAAGGAAAATATTTGGTCAATAGTCGAGCGATTCCGCCTAAAACCACATTGGTAATCTCCGATAGTTTCCTCAGCGTATTCCGTGATTCGACTAGTTAGAATTGACGAGAATATTTTATAGCATACTGGGAGAAGAGAGATCCCACGATAGTTGTTACAATCCGACCTCGGTCCTTTTTTGTGAATCGGAATAAGTATTGATTCTTTCCATTCTTCGGGCATTTTTTCATTTTCCCAGATCTTTTTAACTGAAAAATGTATTTTGGAAACGCCCGCTTCTCCACACACCTTGATTAATTCACTCGTGATATTATTATTTCCTGCAGCCTTATAACGTTTTAATTTTCCTATCGCCATTTCGACTTCCTCTTTACTCGGTGCGCCTATCCATGGTTCAGCGCTCTGATATTCAGAGAGAGGAGATTGATTATTATTTTCCGTATTTAATATGCCGTCAATGTGTTGTTTAAATTTATTTAATATCTTAGAAGGATCCGCAATCATATTGTTATTTGCATCTTTAACCGCATTCAATAGCGGTTCAAATCTTTAACGCGATTTGTTTATACCTTTGTACATCTCTCTTACGTTATTTTCGTTTCTGTGTTTTTCTATTTCTATTATTTTGCCTTTAAGATAAGGCATATTACGTTTAGTTAACAAAAATTCTCTGGACTGAGAAATATTTTCAAATTACAGTCACTAACTTGAAATACAAGTTTACGATTTTACTTAGCGTTTCACGATTAAGAAAATATCAATAAAAAAAAAAAGTTTTAGGGTAAAAAACGACTACAAAACGGTACACAGGAACCACTTAAAAAAGAAAGAAAGAAAACTATACTTACACATACTCAAAAAAGTTTCCATATACCCATAAATAAATTCTTAATTTGAAAGCTGATGTTGATTTCCTCCACACTTTTGACTTTTCATCTGGCCCAAAAATATTAAATTTGCATCCCTAAGAGAATATGACTCGTTCCCAGAAATTGTTAGGTTTATTCACAAACTCCCTAGCAAATTACACCCATTTATTCTGGTTTAACTTACTAAACAAGGGCTTTCTTCTTGCGACTCGACTACTGTATCCTTCCCTTCTTGGAATATTTTTGACTGTTTCTGGGTGGACTTGAATCTCATAGTACGTATTTATTATGATGGCCATTGAGGTGTCGGTAGTGTGAAGATTTGCGTAAACTTCAGGAAAAATGGCACGCCTTTGTTGATTCTCCAGTCTCCTGTCTTCCAGCACGTGTTTCACCCTCCAAAGATTTTAATTCTATCTGTCTTTGTAGTCCATACTGTACAGAAGCATGTGACTTAATCAACGGATACGCAATTTTTGTTATATACAAACCCTGCGAACCATGAGCTCTCTCAAGTCACGAGAAACGCTCGTATTAATAAAAAATCAGTTTCTGAGGCCCAAGTAAAGTTAATACTGAACTAATATTTAATTATCCAGATAAGATTTATACACATGACACTGGAAAGACGGTAAAATTACCTATCAATAACAAATGGCATCCTGTCTCGTTTTATATTAATTATGAAATGAAAATAAATAAATTATGTTTTTTTTATCTTATATTAGTATTAATGATTTGAGCATTGGGAAATTTGAAAATAAATAGCTATGCAAAATAAAAGCATGCTGTATGGAAACTTTTTTGAGTGGGTGTATGTAAGCTATGTATATATTATATTGATGTTACTTTCGTTTCACTAAACACAATGATAAAAAAGAGGTGTAAAGCGAATTTCCAAATTTATCGAAAAAGGAAATATTGCGTTGTCCATGTTGTTTTAAAATAATGACTTATTTGCATATAATAGTACAAATAAAAAACTGATAATTATTACACTTTGGTTTATTATTTCCAAATAACTATCTTAGAATATAATTATCTATATAACTCTTTATGGGCAATTAAGTAATATGAAAAGCAATAAATCATTCAAAGGAAAATGGCCTATTACCACTGCTAATTTCAAAACGTTATTTCTGCTATTTCTGAACTGATTTCAAAGATTTTTTTTTCGTTTTTTTAGGAAATTAATTTCTTTATTTTTAAATATAATATAGTAGTAGAAACGGTGACGATTTTGGTGATATTGATAAATATCAGAACATACTCTAGAACACATCGAGAAATTTATGTATTTAGGTTCAATAATAACTAGAAAAAATAAAATGAAGGAGGAAATTAAATCCCGATTAAAGGCTGGAAATGCGTGTTATTTCAGTTGCAAAATTACTAAGCTCCCGGCTTCTGTCTAAAAACTTGAAGGTTAGAATTTATAAAACTATCATTCTTCCGACGGTTCTTTACGGATGTGAAGCGTGGCCGCTTACTTTGAAGGATGAACAACGCCTTAAGGTTTTCGAAAATAAGGCATTGTTTAAAATATTTGGTCCAAAGAGAGGTGAGGCCACTGGGGAGTTTAGAAGGTTGCACAAAGCGGAAAATCGAGACTTGTATCCTGTGAATATAATTGAGGTGATAACATCGCGGAGTCTGAACTTGTCGTGTAAAGTCATTGGGCTCAGTGAAGAACGGATTCCCAAAAAGTTGGTATTCGCTGAACCGACTGGTAGGCGTCCGAAAGGTAGACTGAAGCGTCGATGGGAGGATTGTGTTAAAAATGACCTCGGGGGCTTGGGCTTCAACGGTGATCGCTGGACTAATCCCTGTAGGCTGTATTTGGTGGTATTGGCAACCTTCGGGTTCGGTAGGCCTATTATTATTATTATTTGTCAATTCCGACAAACAGAATTTTTTTTATTATTCGTTATTCGAGTTATAAGTATCTTGAAACGTAAATCCTCAAATTTGAGGGGGGTTAATTTTATTTTATTTTTTATTTTTTTATTACCAAGGTTCATTATTGAAAATAATAAACCAAAACTAAGTGCTTGGTGGTGGATAAAAACATAAAATTGGAGTTCATAAAATAAAAAATCTTATTCTTGCTGTTATTATATTTACATATGATTTAATTGTTGTATTCCATTATATAGTTGTAAGTTCCAATAAATAAATAAATAAAATAAAAAAATATTTACATATTAAAAAATATTACAAATTATTACACTAAATAATTACATTAGGGTATAACAATTTATATAGCTGTTTAGGCAATTACGTTTTACGTATAGAGATGAATTAATCAAAGCAGCTACTCTACCAAGTTATGTGTAAGGAAAATGGCCACTCATAACTGCTTAGCTGACAACGCTATACTTTAACCAACTCGTTGTAGTATTTATAAATTCATACTTAGCAAAGACGGATTTTTTATTCGTTATTTCTATTCTACGTCTTTAAACTTAAAACTTAAAATTATGAGAAAGGAATTATTTTTTGGCGGATTATTAAGTTCGTCAATGAAAATATTGAATCAAAATTATTTATACTAGACTTATTTACTAATTCCTTTTCTTTTAAATATATATTGAAAATAATTCAAATAAAAATTTCTGATTCCTGGACACTTTTCATTTTTTCTTTATATTAAGAAATAACCGAGTGTTAGGGAATCACAGCGCACGGTGGACAGGCGGATTATCAGATTTGCGTATTTTGAAGTGCAAGACCTCAAATTTTGAATTAGAACAGAGCGATTTTTTTGGAAGTCGATTCATTATTGAAAATAATTAACCAAAATTTAGTAATAAGAACGAACACAAATGGATTGTAATTTACTGATTGTTCACGTTTATTGCTACGAAGAAAATTATTTTAAATAAATTACGAATATGTAAAGCACATAATCTTTAGCATGAAACGTACTCAGTTCATCATGACAACACCCAGATTCCGCAGACAGATACTGTAGGCTATCTTGCTCTGACATTTGACAGGAGAATGACAAGGGTCCACATGTCCTGAAAAAACGAAAAACCCTGAATCAAAGGTGTAGCCTCCTATTTTCACTTCTTTCGAAACATTCAAAATTATTTGGTAACTATGGCTGAAATTGTAACGTATGGGCCATAAATAAATCCTATATATGTGAGCACCGAGGATATAAGGACCACTATCAGGTAATAATACAATTAAAAAACTCTAGTTTTTGGAGTAAGAATATTTAAAACAATAAGAAAATAAATAAAAAAAAAAGTATATTAGTCACATAACTCTGCAAAATAACCTCCACATCTCTATATTGAATGAAGGCATCGTAACGCGAATCTATCACCGGCAATTTCAAATTAACTAATACACAAAAATCTAGTACTTTCATTTACCTCGATACTTGAAATAATTTTAAAATAATGTCCGTTAACATTCCGTTTACTTTTCATAGAATTTTTTTGGGGGGGTAAGGGGAGGGAAGAAAACCTGTACCTCTATAACCCATGAAGGATCTTGGGCTCAGTACATATAGAGATTCGTTCTGTTTCTAGGCCAACGATCGTGCAATGAGGTGATTAGGCCTTGATCACGCTTAGCCGCCAGGTTTTTCCCCAATTTTGGGTACCCACTCTAAAGAAGCTGGGTCTCCATATCCCAGGGTCGCCCCTCGGATGAATTAACAAAATAAATAATATTCTGCCGCTGCCGGGATTCGACACCAGGATCCGGAGAACAGTAGCCTAGTGCTCTATTCACTAGACCACGCCGCTCCCTCAAGGGAAAGAAGAAAAATAATGTAAAAATAAAATTTAAAAATATATGTATATATTTGTTTCTAAATGAATAGTAGTAATAGTGATATGAGACCACTTTCTTACAATATATACAGAAAATAATGATAAAGTCATATTATATTAAATATAATATGCATAAAAAAAAAAATAAAAAAAACCAACAACCTATAATTGAGATTAATAAATAAATTAACATCATAACACAATCATAACTATTTAAAATCTGCTAAAGGAACCCAAGACTGGGCCTTTCCCTCCACTTGTAGAGGGAAAAGGGGAATCCAAGAGATCCCAGCGCCTCTCTCTTAGCCGCATCGCTGGTGTCAGCCATTGGAGGTTGGTCTAGGGCGCATTAGCCCCAAACACACAGTACATGTGTGGAGGATTTGACCAGTGTCAGAACTCCAATTTAAAAATAATTATGACGAAATCTTGAATTTTTCACATATTGTTCTTTTAACATTTAATCATTTGCTTAGTTTCTCTTTGAATATTCTTATTGAAATATTATCATCTTAATTTTTTTTTTTACATCCATACATTATAAGTGTCATCTTTTTACATTTAATTTTTGTTTGTTTCCATATTATTATAAATATATACCTAACGTATTATTAAGTTTATAATTATATTGGTTGTTATCTTGTTTCTCTTAGCCCTGATGAAGGCCCCCAATATAAGTCGAACACAATTAAAATAAGTACTACTCATTAATTTGTGTTTATTTCTGATGACCGCACCCCCAACCATCTTCCTCATCAAATATTCTCAACGGTCAACTAAACTGCATCAATATAAGGTTTATAAGTACTTTAAAGAAATTATTTTAGACAATTTGACATTTAAGATCTGTCGGACGATTTTAATAGGAATGTTGTTGAATCTAAATATCAATTTAATGAGTAGGGTCGAATTTGGTACAGCCGTTTTCAAGAAAATCGTGAAAATGAAAAAAGCAAGAAAAAGGCGTGGCTCGGTAGTACTCTCTTCTAATTCCTTTTCCCACATTATATACTTGATTTAATATTTATCAAATCCACTCTTAGTTAATACAATAATTAACACAACCAATAGATCTAACATTGGAGAGCCCGTGGCTGAGTGGCTAGCGCGCTAGTCTCTCATGCTACAGGTTGTGAGTTCGAATCCCAGTCCCGGCGGGGCTTTTATAAGGATGTAATATAATGGGGATTCACTCGCAGCATCTCCCTCGGGTATGTGAGACCCGTCAGCCAAATGGTGGCCATTCACAAAATTAGTCGTAGGGAGTGATGACCCTACACTATAAATTACATCGTGAAACGCGAGTGTAAACTCCTGGAGATTACACCGCGAGTCCCAGGGCCTGCACGGCCTGTCGCGCCACTGGAAAAAAAAAAAAAAAAGATCTAACATTGATTCTCACTATCAAAACATTCTGTCTCTAATTATATTATCTATTATGTTTTAATCATTCATTGCCTTCAATGATAACAATAATCATCATATCATGTATACAGCCTTTATTCCTTTATCAAAACCATTATAAAATAATGCTTAGTTAGAGCAAAGCCAAGAGTTTCTTTGTATTAGAAAGGTTCTAAGTATTTTATAGTCCTTTACTTGAGTCATTGAATCGCGAATAATGAGGATAATTGAATAAATTAGAAGAGGAAAGTTTAATCGAGTTCCAGCAGATGCAAAAGTAGGCCCTGGACGACCCTGGGCCTTATGTTCCACAGAGTAAACTTTTTATTAATTTCGCCTCCCGATGTTCTCACACTCTAATGATTTTCACAACTCTTTCCCTTCTCCATTCTATTCCTTAGCTGTTTTACATTCAAAGACCAATATATTAATATTGTTTTATTAAATTTTAAGAATAAAAATCTAATTTAAAAAATGTTTTTTTGCTTCAAAGAAACACCTCTAACCTATTGACTCATAGTCAACTACTATATATCTAAGAAACCATATGTATTTGAAATATTTCACATTCATGATTATTAAATTCATATAATTTAACTTCTAAATTATAATTTTACATATTTTTTAACGTCAGTGTATTAAGTTTATGTTTATAATGACCTGGGGAAATCCAGGGTGAGTTTAACATAATGTAGATATAAGTGATAGAGCTGTTTTGTTCAATAAATGAGGTGAATTGTAATGGAATGAATGGTTATATTTGTTTAAGTAAATACACTTAATTTATTGGCCCAAATTATATAATATTGTTAATGGTTTTTCAATTTTGATTGAATTTAATCTGAAATTTAAATTATTGAAAGATCTACATATCTATGTTCTATTGCTAGTTTTTATATTATAATTATTTATGGTTGATTTTACGTAATTTATTTTTACATGGACGTTTGAAAAGTTTTCACAGATTTGCTTTAGTTAGAAAATACATATATTACTTTGTCAGCTCTGCTACTATCGTTCCCTAAGGCTATTGTAATGTTTTGAGGTATTCCTATTCATTTAATTTATTAATGTAGTAATGAAATGAAATGAAAAGTATTTTTTTTCTGGGACGAGTAGTCCCCTAAGAAGAACAAGAAAAGTACAATATACATGATAATTGTCTGGTCGTTTAAGACTTCAGTTTAACAATAAAATATGGATTTTGTAACAATGAATAGTAATCATCTATAGCTTTTAAATATTACTATGTTGGGGAGATTGATGCTTAAGGAGATGGAGAAATAGTTGGTGTTTGAAAGTGGATAATGATAAGGATTTACGGATGGATACAGGTAAGGAATTCCAAAAAAAAGGTAGCACGAATAACAAAGGATTTTTTGAAGGAGGCAGATCTGTGAGAAGGTATATACTAGTTTATGGGTTGGAATCTAGTGTTTACTGAATACAGAGGAACAAGTGGTAAGCATATTAAGAATATAAGGAGGTTTTTTTGTGTTGAAAAATCGGAAGAGACAGACACCTAGGAGGTACTGCCGACGGAAAGAGGGATAGAACGAATACAATTCGGTATACCTTCTAGAAACATGGGAGCGTCTGGGGATTCCACATGGGAATCTAATGAAACAATTCATAAGTCTATTGAATCTCATATCGATTTTCTTAGATAGCCCACCGTATACAAGGCAACCGTAGTGAAACTGGGGGAAAATCCTCATCAACACTCTTATTTCAGGAGTGGTCCATGGGTAATTAGAAATATGAGGAGGTGCACAGAGAGGCATTCCACTATCTAGTTGATTAACAGAATGGTTAAAATAGGTTCTAGGGCTTTGGATAATGGGTCGAAAAAAGGAGCCAATTTATCAGAGGATAGGGAGGGGAGTTAAGATTTCGCAAGGATATTTGTTTTGGAGTAATTTTAGGAGTTGGAATGTTACAAGAAATCTGGATGAAGTCATGGTATGAAAGAAAGGATACTGGATTCTGGGAGGAAGATAACAGTTTTCCGGAGGAATCTATTATGAACAGGTCTAGCCACGTGTTTGTAGACTGAGTGTGGTAGGTCGGGTTGAAGGGCACTATGAACAGGTCCAGAGAATGGATGAAGTTGACAAGTATGATCTGTCTCGAGGTTCTAAGAAAGGTTAGTGTTAAAGTAACCTGCTATTATTATGCTATTGTATAAAGGAACGAAGGCAAAGAGGGAGGATTTAAACGTAGGATCTAATCAGACGTGAGGAGGACGGTATATAGTCGCATAAAGGAGAGAATGAGAATTATGAGAGATTTCAATGAATATATATTCTGAATGAGGAACATCTTGGGGGTGGAGATTTATAAAGGATTTTTGATCTTAGGCTGTTATGGATGGAAAGTCCAACACCTCCGCCTGTTCGGTCTATCCTTTCATGTCGAAAAAGAGTTAAAGAATTGGGAATGGATACAGAGGTAGATTATATAGTCGTTTTGAGCAAGGCCAATTATGAAAAAAATAATCGAGGAATTCGTCAAAGTTAATTGGGAGTTAACATGACAGGGTAGTAGGATGTTAGAAATTTATGGAAGGAAGGAGGTTATTATTATTTAAAATATGGGAAGTAAAGGAAAAAGTGCTGTTCGAGGCCGACATTTCCTCATTTACTTTGTGAAGACGAATCACCTCGTCCTGAACTGTCTGGCGAACGAAACGTGCGACGATAGAGGGTGGCCGGGGATCCTCCCTCTCGATCTTTTCTTTCAACTCTATCTAGGTCCTCTGGTGAAATTCGGCCCATGGCGGCACACTAATACTGCAAACTACTCCCTCAGGAGATTCCCCAGATTTTACCGATTTCCCTGTAATCTCTATGGAGTGAGAAAGTTTTACATGCATGTTTAGGTAGTGGCTGAATTGTGTTGTTGAATTGATTTCTGAAGTCCGATGCTGTTACATTATCTTTATTAAGCTTTGACAGTTGAGTGTTTATTTGAGGTTTTAAATAATGCCATGAGGGTGCATGGCTTTCTATCTTATCTATTCTAACTAATTTTAATTTTTGAATTGCTGAGGACATTCTTTCTGCTGAAGGGGAGGGGTAGCATTAGCCTTCTGTTGACATTTCGGGCTAAATAGGTATCTGTGAGGAGGGTGGTTGATTTGAACGAATAATTTAGTGCAGTAATTAATAGCTAATTTGTCGCGTCAGAATAATAGTGGTGGTAGTCCAGACTTAATGCAGAGGTTTAATGACGGGCTGGTCCTGAAGGCTCCCGTTGCGATTCTTATTCTGCTATGATGAATTGTATCTAGTTGGGCGAGGGTGATTTTTCGAGCCGAGCAATAGACAAAAATGTTTTGGTCCATTTTGGAGCCAATCAGAGATAGATTATATGGTATTTCGGTCTGTTCCGCTTTTGAATAGCTTGAGCATTCCTATGCATTTGTCTCTTAATGCTCGTATGTGTCTTCCCCATGTTAGTCGTCTGTCGAATATCAATCCAAGGAACTTTCAGTTATTGAGATAGGGTAAAGAAATGTTTAGCAGGAGCTCCGGTGATTGAGGCATAGTTTCTCGTCTTCTAAAGAGTAAACATTTTGTTTTTTTCAGTTGAGAACTGTATCCCTGTGCTTTGTGTCCAATATGGCTGATATGATTAAAGGACTGTTCCAGTTTTGCTTTTATGGATGTAATGTTGCTTGATCGGTTAAACATTGCTAAATCATCCACAAAAAGCATTCCTTTCATGCCACAAGGCAGGTTCTTTCCAAGGTCACTAATTGCTAAAGCGAAAATCTTTATACTCAGTACACAACCTTCAGGTACTCCATTTCTTTGTTCGCACTCGACAGAGTTTGCTTCTAATTAGTAACATGAAACGGTGTGATAAAAAGCGTTGCACAAATATCGGTAGATAAGCTACCGATACACGATACAAGAGCCTTGTCATCCTTTTCGCAATTTTATAAAATAATAATTGTGAAAAGCCCTAAGTTTTTCTACCTCTGGTTGGATTTTATTTTAGTTTCTTAGTCTGATGCTCTTCATTAATATAAGATTTGTCCATAACATAAAATTATGGTGGAGAAAATATAAGGGAGATAACAAAAAATAATGAAAACACATAGGAGACATGAGTACCTGTGATATTTCCGAATAAAACAAAAACACTTTACGTGTCCTCACAAAAAAACGAAAAAGAAAAAAAATAATAAAATACAACCTACTGTATATATAATTCAGAACACGTA
This sequence comes from Piezodorus guildinii, assembly GCA_023052935.1. Lineage (NCBI taxonomy): Eukaryota > Metazoa > Arthropoda > Insecta > Hemiptera > Pentatomidae > Piezodorus > Piezodorus guildinii. The sequence continues at coordinate 90,527,682 of CM041293.1, forward strand.
GTTTTTCCTTATGCTCACAGAATAATTATATGGAAAACCCACGAGCTCTAATGTTTTTCCAATATTTTGACTGCAAATAAAGAAGTGTCTTCGGTACACACAAAGTTCCCCACTTCGACCGGGTTCCTTAATCATATCATCGTTAGGAACGGTATTCACTTCGCGGAAGACATTGATTTATCAAAATTTGATAAATATCCATTAAACAAATGAAATTTAGTTCCGTGAATTTGTATTTACCTAAAACTGTCCAGCGGTTATAATTTACCATAAAATCTCATTTAAGCGGTTCTTCAGAGTCTTTTCTAGTTGAACAGAGCTTTCATTCTGTGATTTTACAATTTTACTGAATTTTTTTAAATATTGATGTATTTTTACTTTTAACTTATTTATATAAGATGTGAGACGATACTGAGTCAGTATTACTATCTAATACTAGGGTGTTTTTTTACTATATTATTTGGAGTCAGATGAAGGAATTTATGTCAGTCCTAGTTCAAAAATGTATAGTCATTTAGCCATTTTGTTTACCGAATATCTATTATGATTAATTGGTTTACCTTTCATTAACTCTTCGACAGATATGGATCCATTATTATTTCAAAGTTAATGTTATTCTTAGAAGACTATTTACTAGATTAATGCTACTAATTATTTTTATTTATTTAACTTTTTTTCTTTATTTTATATTTAAACTCTGTTATAAATTTATTTATTTCTAATTTTGTCCATCATAATTAGCTTCTGTAGATTTTTTTAACTTTATTTATTATTTTTGTTGTATACAAATTCACCAATTATTGTAAATAGTAATTAATTACGTTCATTTTGTCTGTTAGCCAAACATATTTTATATTTTAACTGTACAAACCTGTTATTCTAAATGGACCCAGTCCCAGAATAAAAAATATTTTATATTCTATTCTATTCTATCTCTTTATTTCACAATTTCCAACACAAGATCTAGTCATATTTATTAAACATGAATTCAGATATCAATCGTGTTATATTACTACTTTATTATTATTACTTTTTTCGACTACATTTCAGCTAAAAATAAAATATCAGGACCTGACTTAACAGACAAATTAATAGGCAAAGATGAAAATATATAAATGACCTCATCCCAATGTTGAGTTTAAATTAACAAAAGCAATTATTTCTAAAATTATATTACATTAGTGTGAATTAAATAATCATTTTAATTGTTTGAAATTGGATAAAATCAAGATGTAATATACAACTAAATTTTCAAAAATGCCCTACCAACTAATTCTTCCCAAATTAGTTATACAAAAATCAAAAATATTTTGAAAATATCACTAATTTCGAAAAAAAACCTAAATACTAAAAAAAAAAAAAAATCTACTTTTAAATTAACATTGTTTTCTATATTGTGTAGGGTTTTTTTTTTTTTTTTTTTTTACATTTTCTACTTTATCAAAACAAAATACTGTCTTATCCTTAAAAAATCGAATGATGATCAAAACTTAGTATCATGAAAAAATACAACCGAAATCATGATCATAAAACACTTTTGTATCCAGTGTACTTTGTAAATAAATATTATTATATTGTATAACATAGAACTACCATAATCGTTGTGTAAATTTTTAAAAACTCAGAAAATAAACTTATGATTTTGGTATTGTTCAGCTAAACCAAAGCGATATACCATCATATTTTTCTTTTCTTCTAAAACAATTTTTAATTATATATTATCCTAATACATTCCGTTCTACCTATGCTGATGACACTTGTGTGTCATCAGTCAATAATGATCCTACAATTGCCTCTCGAACTCTCCAATCCCCCATCAGAGAGACCTTGAAATATGGTGTCAAAATTGGAGAAATAAAATAAAATCCAGCAAATCTCACCAAACAACCTTTACCTACGTTGTAAACCTATGACATCCTGCATTACAGTATCCTTTAATAATATTCCGTTTGTCCCAGTTGAACAGATCCACTACCTAGGACTCCTACTTGACAAGCGTCTACCATGGAACTCGCACACTAGACTGAGACGACAAGAAACTGCTCACCGCTTTTGGTTACTTCAACACTTACTAGACAGACGCTCTAAGTTCCCTCTTAACTACAAAATGCTCATCTACATGACCATCATAAGGACTATCTGGACTTACGGGGTTGAGCTTTAGAGCTCTACTAAACCATCAAATTCTTCCCGTCTGCAATCCCTACAATCCAAAATCCATCAAACATCCTCAATGCTCCTTACTTTGTTACGAATCAACTCATCCACAAAGACCTTAATGTTCAATATGTAGCAGATTTGGCCCGAACCAGGTATCAATGTTTCCATGATGAGCTCCATTCCCACTCTAACCCAGTTTCAATCCTTGCTTACTCTTCCATTCCTGGCAATCCTTCGTGGCGCTTGAAAAGAAGATGGCCTCGAGACCTTCTAGTTTAGATTACAAACTGGAGTGCTGTCAATGGGCAGTTTCTCTTTATATATTTTTCACCTATTTTTGTTGAATTAACTAATACAGTTGTAAATATTAATAAATAAATAAAATTATATATTAGACTCTTTATAGAGCAATCCTAGAGATTGAAAAGATTCAGATATTAATTGTAAATATATTTTTTTTTTTTAAATAACCAGAATAGAAATTAGAGCCCGCTTGAAAAGCATATCCACTAATGTTACTCCATAGATTAATTAAATCAATTAGTAAAATGTAATATATGTATAATTAAACACGTAATTTGCAATTCCGTAAGCCGTCAATGAGTAGTGAAATTACTTGCAAAAAGAAAACGACTTCCTAATTTATTTATTCTGAGAAGAGATTTAAAAGCATCAAAAGCCATCTGAGAAAAGAGCCCTGATGAAAGCTAAATTATTTTCCATGATTCTGTTTTTAATACGGCAGTTTTCCATCTCATCCGCACCTAAAAAGATTCAAAAGAACCCTTCATTTCGTTAAAAAAAAAAAAATGTAATAAATAACAAAAAGGCAAAATATTTTATTAAAATGAAGGTCTTTCAAAGCTAATAAGTCCATTGAAGCCTCAGCATTTAAAGAGAAAATAATCCATAAAGTCATTACCTTACTTACACAAAGCCATGTTATTAATTCTGTTCATTGGATTTAACGACCTCACCTACTTTTTTTCAGTTTTAACAATTAATTTAAGAAAAGTAACAATACTTTTGGTTCTTCAATACTTAACTTAGTGTTTAATACGATCTAATAAATAACTTAATTCGGTGGTAAAGGTATATACCGGTATGCTGACAGCAATATTGGGCTGGGGAACAAAAGTTTTAAACCAGGCTCGAATGTGACAACAAAAATGTGACCAGGCAGCTCAGTGAGGCAATGAACACCAATAAGGACAAATAGCAGTGTGCTATGAAATAAAATGATGAGTGATATATGAAATAGCAATTATATAATAAAAAAAATAAGTCTTGAAAATGGGGAAACAGCCCCGAAACGTCGACAAATATGATAAGCTTATGAAATAAAGTGATTAAGTGAGAAATGGAAGTAAATGTGTACTCTTTTATGTGTTTATATTAAGAAAAACTTCCGAAAAAATTAAAAAAGAAAAGGAAAAAAAATAATATATTTGAGTCGTATAATTATTTAGATTAAGTAAGTTCGTTGTAATAATAGAGTGATTAAACAAAACTTACAGTTTTTCAACCAGATATAAGTTTTATTATTTCATTGTTATAAAATACAAGTAATACTCAAAGTATATTCCATTGTTATCTACTGTCACTAGCCATCTAGTCGCCAACTGCTCGATCCCACGCTGATACCGGTCTGTAGAATGACTGTAACAAACTAGCTTGTGGACCGCAATTTTGACTTCCGATAAATTATCAATTTTTTCCCTTGAAGAAAATTGGTCATGGGTCGAAACATTACATCCATGTAGTAATCCTAAGGTGGAAGATTCGGCATATATGGTGGATGAGGCAGGAGTTTGAACCCATGAAGTTCTTTATTATTTTCTTTGGTTCGACGGAAAGTGTGAGGACGAGCATTATCTTGTTGGAGTATAACACCCTTTCAGTTAATAAGAGCAGGATAACTCCAATATTAACTCCTTCAAAATCCAAAAAACGCAAATCTTTTTTTTTTTTTCTCAAATCGCTCTCCTAATAATTTGCAGCAACCAGTAAAGCAGTTTTGCCGCCTTCTAGCTCTAACACACGGTTATTTAAATTTCGCCAGTAAACCCACATTTCATCACAGGTAACAGTCTTACGGTAAAATCTCAAAACAGAAAAGTTTTTCAATAAATTTTCAAATTGATTACAAACTTCTAACCCCTTAGCAAATCGCTGAGGAGTAAGTCCGTGAGGGACCAGTCCACTGCTCTTTTCCATGTAGAGTAGATGGTGACTTACCGTATCTTTTCACACACTACACTCCCTGGCAAGTTCGCGAGTACTTGTTGACGGATTTGACTCAACAGCTTTCTGCAGAACTTCATTAATATCGATTAATGGTCTCCCGTAGTCTTTTTTGCCTTTCCAACGTCGAATCTCTACAGCTACTTTTTTTTTAACAGCTTTGACTTCAAATTTAATAATTTTACGAGTTGCTTTAGCGGCTGTATTTTTTATTTATTTTTACATTAATTTCTTAAAATTACTGGAGTTTCGTAGGACACTAATGTTTTTTGTTTTTGTTTTTTTAAGAAATTACTAAGCTGAGGCTTTTTTTAAGAAGTTGAATGGGATTAAACAAGCTTGAATTTGATAAAACGGTCTTCTTTTTTTTATTTGTTTAGTTTTATTTATTTTTTATGCTCCTCATTATATTTGTATATTTATTTTATTTTTTAAATAAAATTTCCTCTTAATATTAAGATGTGAAAAATGTGGTGCGCGCAACACACGACTTTCACTTACCTCCGTTCTTAAAATCAATTTAAATAAAATACAATATATAAAATAATTTCCATTCTATTTCACAATTACACGTCATGAATGAACAAAATATCACAGAGACTTAATCTAATGATACGTAGTACATTGATGACATTTGTATATTACTGTATTCAAATGTCAATAATTTATTATATATATATATATTTTAAATTATTCAGTTTTTAATCATGTTTACACTATCCATCACAACACTGCACTGATTCTTTTTCAACCAGAGTATTAGTCACAGAATGCAGGCAATACAGTTTTTCGTTATTAAAATCTATCACCACCCACCATATCTGTCTTAGCTTTGAGGTTGGTGAAATATATACAAAGTGGACCTATTTCATCAAACAATTCTTTAATTTTGTCGACGCAGGAATGTAATAAATGTAGCAACTTAATCCTGAAGCCAGCGGTACCCCAAATCCTCCATAAGTCAGAGTTAACACCGAAGGGAGAAGGGGTGATGCCGTCAATCTGTAGAAGGGGAAACGTTTAATTCTCGTTGCTGGAGCTTCCTGTTTCCGGCAACGTCAAGGGATCATTCGTCCTACCAGGGGCTTTGTTTCAGCCTCAAAGCTCACTTCTTGTCAAACATCACCCAGTGGGAAGAAGATGAAATTAATTCCGGAACCTTCTAACATTTTGAAATAAACTCCAAAAATTTAATTATCAAAAAAGATACTCCTTGGTTTTCACATGACATAGCAGATGAGTAACCTTAGAGGCATTAAACAACTGCAGGAAATAACTATCCGGCCTAGCTCCTCTGGTTAATATAATGTTACCACATGACACTAATTCTGTACGATAGCATATACTTCAGTCGAGATAAGACTTTTCTATCTTTGAAATAATTATGTTTGAATTACTGAAATAATGATAATAATTGGTTTACTGAACCCGAAGATTCGATGCCGATACCACCAAATTCTGTCTACACAGACTCGTCCAATGTTCGCCGGTCAAGCCCAAGCTCCCGAGATCAGTCTTAACGCAATCCTCCCATCGACGCTTCGGCCTACCTTTCGGACGTATACCGGTCAGATCAGCGAATACCAAATTTCTCGGAATCCGCTCCTCATCGAGCCCAACAACTTTACCCGCCCATTTGAGTCTCCGCGATGCTATCAACTCAATTATATTCACAGGATACAAGTTCCGCAATTCCGCGTTGTGCAACCTTCTAAACTCCCCAGTGGCCTCATCTCTCTTCGGACCAAATATTTTACGCAGTACCTTATTTTCGAAAACCTTAAGCCGTTGTTCTTCCTTCAAAATAAGCGGCCACGTTTCACATCCGTAAAGAACCGTCGGAAGAATAACAGTTTTATAAATTCTAACCTTTAAGTTTTTAGATAGAAGCCTAGAACTAAGTAACTTTGCAACTGAATAATAACACGTATTTCCAGCCTTTAATCGGGACTTTATTTCCTCCTTCATTCTATTTTTTTTAGTTATTATTGAACCTAAATACTTGAATTTCTCTACGTGTTCAAAAGTATTCCCTGATATATTAATATCACCAAGATCGCCACCGTTTCTGCTACTAATCATAATTTCGTCTTATCGGTATTTAATTCGAGTCCTATTTCTTTACCGGTTTTTATTAACACACTTGTAATTAGTTTAGTTGTATGGTTTCCGTGTCTTCACCTAGCAGTACCAAATCATCGGCATACTCTAAAACCGGAATCCTGTCACCCATATTTAAACCTTTCTCGGTACACATCACCTTTTTTATGACATATTCTACCGCTATATTAAATAACATAGATGAAAAGGAGTCACCCTGTTTCTAACCCGATCGCACCTCAAATCTCTCGGAGTAATTATGACCGATTCTAACTTTATGGAATGTTTCCGACAAACACATCTGTACTAGGTTTACTAACTTGTAAATTTTATTCTAATTTTTATTACCGAAATAATAAAAATTATCAAAATCAAAAATTAGACAGAAACCGAATACATACACATGCCTACTTAAGCCAATATGGACTTACGCTTCACAGATTTTTGGTTCAGCAAAAAAGACTCACATAAAAAAACTGCAATCATTTCGATCCAAAATTTTTAGACTCATGCCGACAGCACCGTGGTAGGTAAACAACAGAACACTACATACGGACTTACAACAACCAACAGTTGACCAACATATACGAACACTCTATTCTCGTTTTCACAGTAAACTTAACGTGCACAACAATAGACTGATTAACGACATGTCAATAGCTGTAATGCCAGTCACAAGAAGGGTGAAGAGAAGCTGGATGAGAGACCTCCTCCGCTAAATTAAAGCCTAGGAAGAGGTGCTGCTGACCACTTTCCTTCACCATCCCTAACATGTCTGATCTCAATTTGTACAGCAAATTTGCTTATTGTCAGATAGCTTCTGAGAGGCGTGAATATAGATATGAAGAAAAATAAATAAAATAAAAACCGCATACACGAAAGCTCAACCAAAATTTCATATCATACATTAAAAGATGGTTGAGAACTGAATATTGTATCATGGTACTTCCTACTCAGTCTCTCTCATTCGTAGTATATTCAAATTACTCGGTTTATATAGTTCGCAGAGCATCTTTCTGTTTCTTAGTTAGAACTAGGGAAGGGATATCGATATCGCTATTATCGAAATATCGATATTTTGTAAACAATAATTTAGGAATATCGATAGATTCTTAACGACATTATCGAAGACAAAACTTTTTAAATTATTAGTAAAGAGAACACCTTAAACTGAAGGTTAATGAAAAGCCGATAAAACTAACTGATTTTATTGCACTTCCTTCTTCTACCTTGACTCCTTCTTACCCTCGCTACTGTCGGGCTACTACCCCGCAGGGCGAGTTCCTCCTGATCTCCGCTACTGTCGGGCTACTACCCCGCAGGGCGAGTTCCTCCTGATCTTCGCTACTGTCGGCCTACTACCCCGCAGGGCGATTTCCTCCTTATTCACGCTACTGTCGTGCTACTACACGCAGGGCGAATTCTCTCTCTATCCACACTACTGGCGTGCTTCTACCACACAGAGTGTAATTCATCCTAACCAGTCCTCTCTGCTAATTCTTTTAATGTCATCTCCATTAAACTCTCTTCCTTGCATGAATACGCAATTGTCGAGGCCTTCTGATACTATTTCTTGTCCCTTATAACAACCATATCTCGACAGATTATTTAATAAAACACATTTCTCCATTGAAATTCAATTTTAATAATAACGTACTTTAACAATGTATTACTTTCACTAACGTTTATATAGGAATATATAGTAAGGGAAAGTATTGCGATCGTGAACATTTTCGAATTCAAATTTTCAACAGAAATACACATTTTAGGGTCCCCTGAGTACAAATGACCAAGTCCCACTAAAAGGTGTGAATGTGTGTGTGGTAACTCCCAGGCGAAAACTTAAAGTGTTACGAAACTGAAATTTCATATTTAAGACAACTATACGCCCGAAATGTTACAGCAACTTTTTCATCTTAATCATCTAACCAGAAAAGCTACTTTATACACGTACCATGCAAAATGCACCTATATACGATTTTTTAAAAAACGGGTCAAACGATTTTGATTAAACTCGCTATATCACTGTAAGATTGAATGGGTTTTAATATCATGTAGGTTAAGGACAATTCGGCGACCGTCATAGTAACTATCTCATAATGTAAATATGACAAGACCAACAACTTATTCGTGAATTAATATTCACTTAAATCTTTTCGTTTTACATAGAATATTGAATTTATTAATTTACAAAGAATTGTTAAATTTGTTATTAGTTCTTTTTTTTTTTTTTCTTCATATCTATATTCATGCCAGTCAGAATCTATCTGACAATCAGCAAATGTGCTGTAGAAATTGAGATCAGGCATGGTAAGCGTGAAGAAGGAAAGTGCCCAGCAGCACCCCTTTAATTCTTAAATTAAAGAAACTGCCCAATGCCAAGTTTTGAGTTTTGATTTAATATAGGTTACAAGTTTTAGGTGTCATACAATAGTACAGGTCAGAGCTACGTTATTATTATTGTGTACATTATTTTGCAAGAGTCTGAAAAGATTCTTTTGCTTTAAAAAATGTAATAAATCCTCCTTATTAGCAACTGTAAAGTTTGATATAGATCCTACCTAGCGAAGGGATGTTTTCCATAAAGGAACATTGTTCCACGTGCTGTCACATTTGTGAATTTTCTATTAGGTCCAATAATAATAGGTTTTTCTCGGAGGTTTCCTTGTTTAATACATTTTATATAATTAATCAATACATTTTTATAATTCATTACTAATTTAATTATGAAAAAAATTGCAAAACCTAGTTTTTAATTTATTTTACAAATAAAGTTGAGTTTAGGTGTCAGTCTAAAACATTTGGCGCCCTGAAAAAATTGCAAAACCTAGTTTTTAATTTATTTTACAAATAAAGTTGAGTTTAGGTGTCAGTCTAAAACATTTGGCGCCCTGAAAAAATACATCATGAGTGTCCTACAGATAGAACTCAAATCATAGTGAGGAGATTTTGTTGCCCTGTTACTATACGTAGTTTTTTATTTTGAATTTTTTCTTAAATTAAGTTAGATGAAAACAATTTTTTTTTAAGCTTGGGGCCTCAATCACCTTAGTACTTGTTGATAAGAGGAAGAAATCAAGAGAGAACATCCAATCTCATAATAATAACAATCAATGTTTTAAAAAATATATATTAATTGATATTTAAAACTGAATAATAAAATACATCTAGTAAATGTGATACAAGATTATACTGCCATGATTCACATGTAGAGATACAACCCATTAGCAGATCTCCAAAAACTATGCTAAACCAGAAAGTTTTGGCGCCATCATCTTTTCAGACACCTCAAAGGATTATCAGGGATTGTAGTGGTAGCCAGGTTTGAAAATAGTGGATTATAGTATAAATGGAGTTAGTACTTGGTTTGGCCGTCAGCAACATAAGGAACATTTAGGTCTTTATGGATGAGTTGATTCATGACAAAATAAGGAGTATTTAGGATTTTGGATTGTAAGGATTGGAGACAGGAAGAATTTGATGGTTAAGTAGAGCCCCAAAGCTCTACTACGTAAATCCATATCAGCCTTATTAAAGTCATGTAGATGAGTCTTTTGTAGTTAAGTGGAAGGTTTGAGCGTTTGTCCAGTAATTGTTAAAGTAGTTGAAAACTTCGGGAAGTTTCTTGTCGTTTCAGTCTTGTGTGAGGATAATAAAACCAATAAAATTTTCATTTAGGGGAAGCCCGTGGGTGAGTGACTAGCGCGCTAGTCTCTCATGCTACGAGTTCTGAGTTCGAATCCCAGTCCCGGCGGGGCTTTTATAAGGTTGTAAAAAAATGGGGATTCATTCACAGCCTCTTCCCCGGGTATGTGAGACCCATCAGCCAAAGGGTGGCCACTCACAAAGTCGTAGGGAGTGATAACCCTACACTAAAAATTGCATCATGAAACGTGAGTGTAAACTCACAGGAGTTTACACCACGAGGCCCAGGGCCTATACGACCTGTCGCGCCACTGGAAGAAGGAAGAAGAAAATTTTCAGCAATATAGGATTAAGTGGAAGAAACTTGAATTTTTTTTTTCTTCTTAGTTTAGTAATTTTCATAAAGATTTAAGAAAATGCTGTAACTAAATTAGTATATTCTTTTATTTTCCCATAAGTCTTTTAAAGATTTCATAACAAGTAATCATCATCATACATCATAAAGAATATTCTTTACTTATTTTCTTTTTTTTTCTGTATTTATAATTCATTACTTGCATTCTTAATCACAGTTGAACTAAAAATCCTCTTGGTCCTTCATATTAACTATCCTTTAGTCCTATTTTCTTAACTAACAATAACTTAACCCTCTCGCTTTGATTCAAGATCACTGTAAAATTGTTTAATATGACAATATTCATTTTACAATTACCAATTTCCTAATTTTGTTAATTTATTTTATAGTTTTATTATTTGTTCAATAGATATATAGTTATTTCTTGTAAAATTTATTATAAAAGAAATATCTTATAAATGTATAAAGAACAGATTCAAAACAATAATATAAGGCTTTAAAATATACAAATACTTTCAATTGTTTTCAATGGAGATCATTGGTAACCAGCAAAGACATGGATATAGGAAATCACCATAATATAGAAAAACGATTGGTTCATAATTTTTTTAATGAATGAATTAATAACATAATCTCCAATAAAAAAAAATAATATTAATGACATAATCTTTATTATTAAATGTTCAACTCTTGAGTAAAATGAGAGTTACTAACATTAACTTTATATTATTTAACCAACTAAGTAGAAATCACCAGACAAATTTAAAAGCACTGTAAATAAGTAATTTATGATAATTCATTCTGTAAAAAAAATTGATAAAAGTTAGTTTCTATACAAATACATTACATAAAATCTTTGGGGAATACATCACTTAAAACAAATAAAATTTATAAGATAGAAAAAACACCAACACCATATAAATATAAATTTTACTAAAATTGAGCCTAAAGTATAAATTTCATCAACCTATTAGATATTTTATATCTGAACATATTTATTGGTGATATAACACTCAGTATAATATACACTTTATTTGGATATGCAGTTAACTAAATAAAGAAGTTAAGATACAATCAGGATCATCAGAACCTTAATTAATAATGAAATTACTTTTTTTTTGGCAACAGATGAAACTTTATTCAAAAACTACTATTTTATTCCATTTAAGAACTGTCTTAGAAACATTTTTACTCTAACCACCTCGATTGAATTAATTTTATGTTAATATATATCTAATAAATAACCATGTGTATGTGTTGCGATGATTTCACTTTGAAAATAATCCAACTGATATGGAAGACGAAATTGATCTAATATATTCTAGTGCAAGCAATGGTGCTTAGTTCAATTAATACAAATTATTTAAAAAACATTCTTTAAATTATTACCAAATGAAATTCAGGGATTTGAATAGCTTAAATTCGAACATACAATTCCAAATACTTCTCAATTCATGTAATAAATATGGTTATGTACCAAATAATAGTTTTCATTACGGACAGCTTAGCAACAATAGTATCCTGCAATTATTTTTATTCTAATAATTTTTCTTATATTAATAATGTATTTTGGTTATAAAGAACAATTTGTTTAAATTGTTTCCATGTACGACGACCCTTCTTTCTACACTATTTACACTTTCTTGATAATTTAGAGCCATTCGATAAGTATATAAAATTAATTAGTTCATAAAGAAGTAATCATTGCACATTTGTAAATTAGAAAAAAATCTAATGGAGTCAAATGGGTGAGGTCTAAGATCTGCAATAGATAACGAAATTTGTGGAAAAGTTCTTTATCATGGAGTATAGAATAAATACTTTTTGAATGATACTTTTTGAATACTATACTTTTTGAATGATTACTATTGTTGAAATTTTGAGATAAGTATACCGATATAGATAAAAGATGCCAAAGATAAGCAGATTGATAAATTAGAAAACTAAAATTGATCAAATTTTAGTGTTCTTGAGGAATCTGAATCTTATCCATTTTAATATAGGGAATAATAATCATAATATGGAAGTTATATATATATATATATATATATATATATATATGTATGCATATATAATTGTTTAAAACATATTGTGAAATATAAGCAAATTCAAATTCATCATTAGTTTCTAGAAAAGATATTAGCAAGTGTATATTCTTTATGAAGTAAAATCAAAGATAAAAAATATAATAACATACATCATATCAATATGAGTTATGTTTTTTTTTTTTTTTTTTTTTATATGTATATTGGTACAAACAATTTCTTAACTATTTATATTTCTCTGATATAATAGACAACAACATTCAAGAATAACAGCAACAGTTAAAGCTTAAAATAATTTGCTTTTATAAACATTTGCTATATATTCGAGCAGCTCTTAAATATTTTACTACATAACTATATGATTTAAGCATTTATATATGTTTTGCTCCCATATTATTTTTCTCAAGTATATTAACTATAATCTTAATAAAATATAAATTTATTTAAAAAATCTAAAATATATAATATAGAATAAAAATCAAAATATAGTTTCTATACATAATTTTAACTGATAAATTCCTATAAAATACATCGAAAAATTGGTATATTCGAACAAATAATTAGCCATAAAAAAATAAAACAAATCCTTCTCTGCTTAAAGTTTGCATAACTAAGTATGCAGCTAAAATCTGGGTGAAATTAGTTTTTCAAGCACATTTAATGAGGTTAAAAAATAAGTTAAGACATTAAGCATCAAGCTGACAATAATGAGACAGAATACCCAAAAGTCTCCACAACTGATAAAAGAGATAAACATTATCTGAACTGACCAGAGGTACATTTTAGAATATAAAAACAACCTAACATGAATATTTTAATCCATAAATATAATTATATTGAATTTCAAAAATTTTAATTAGGCTAGTTACAAATTAAAATATTTATTTAAAATGCTACTTCTTATAACAGCTATTATTATTTATGATTCATTATGCAAACTAGTGTTACTTAAATTCCATTAAGTTATATACTCTATTATAAATAATATCTTTGAGCCAGCATATCCACTATCACAGTGCACAACTAAACAAGTCAAATATTCGCGTCATTTTAAGTATTCCAAAATCCAGGGCAAAGGCAGCAAATAATACATGTTTAGAAATATTTGAAAAAAAAATTATTAAATTTTAAGTCCTTGAAATGACAAGTATCGCAAAATAATCTATGATTTTCAAAATTCATATCATATTTTTCAATACAAGGTTATGAAATACTGATTTGTGAAAGCAACTTTATGAATATATTTCCTCTTAACCACCAAGGTTTGATTTAGTTTTCCAATATTTTTCATACTTTAATAACTTACTTCTATGTACATGGCAATTGTTGGTATTCCTAAATTATGAATATGTCAAAATCACTTACAATCTCTAAAAAGTATCAAGTTGAATCATTTTCAGGAGCAAAACTTTTGTCAGTTATAGTTCTTTTCATTAATCACTATTATTTAAATTACTTTAAAAGGCTGGGCTGTTTCATCAATTAAGGCATATAAAGGAAGTGTGTTAAGAAAGTAAAAGTTTAAAAAATTGTTTACCTAACATTTTTTTTATTATTTCTCCACACTTGGAGTATGGCCTAATTATATTATATAAACCCTTAATTACTGACTTATAGGAGAAGGGTGGGGGATGTGGTAAATGGAACACTCAAAAGAAGTAAACTTATTTATTTTTTAAATAAATAAATTTACTTATTTTAAATATTTTATTTTTTTTATTTATTAATCTTTTTAGTTCATCCCTATCTCGCCTTTGAAGGCTATATGGGTGCTTCTCAGGCCAGGGGTTGAGGGCAGGGGATAAATGCCAAGATAAAATCCTCCCAGCACCGAGACTCGAACTCATAATTATTTGTTTAAGTTTTCGGTTCTCTGTTGCTAGGCACCCACAAAGGTGCGAGGCGCTAACACGATCAGCTACCCTGCTCCTCTCTCCTCCCTCCATCTCCCCCCCTTCCCTCCCCCCGATTTTAATTTCTACCTATAGTCTACAATTCCTTCTATCCTTCGTTACTCAAAGTGATGAAGAGTGTCAAGTCAATAACCACTAGTAAAGAATTGGTCAGAGAAGAGGTTGAGTTTGCTATAATCAGTTTGAAGAAATGTAAAGCCTCTGGAGAGTATAGAACAGTAGCTGAATTAATTAAAGAAAGTTCTAGAAACACAAATCCTTAATATATGAGTTGATATGTGAAAAATGTAGCTAAGAAAGGCACTATCGTTCAAAAGACATGACAAAGTTGTACCTATACTGATGACTTGATGATTGCTGTTAAAGTGATAAGGCACTTAGAGAGGCTTTTGAAGTGCAATACGAAAATGGAGGAAAGTAGGATTTATGGTTAACGAATATAAAACCAAATACCTAAGCTATATAAGCAACAGAGAAAGAGAGAAATGCTTCATTTAAAACAATGTTGACCAAATAGATTGTAGTACTCTTTGGACGCAGCATATTAATCACTCCTTTTTAGAGATATATACAAATAAATTAATGAATTATGAATTAATTTATTAAATGAAAGTACAATCAGCAAAGAAATTGATAACAGAATAATGGCTGGTATAATAGAACCTACTATGCAAACCTTAGACTTCTGAAGGCTCAAAAGGAAAGAAATTAAAGTTATAGGAGTTTTATTATACGAGTGACCACCCAAGAAGAGAAAACCTGTATATGTCGCAAGAGAAAGTCTGGAAACTAAAATTGTTTGAAAAAAATATATTAAAAATGATTAAAAGTTCTACAAGAGTCAATGGTGAGTGGAAAATTAAGAGCAATAGTGGAATCAAGATGGTATTAGAACTTAATAAGTTGTTCAACTGTATCATAGCTAAGAAGGACCGTACACATGGCCAGAATGAAGAATGAATTAGTTCAATAAAAGATGCTAAAAGAACACTTCGGTTGATAGGGGAAAAAAGAAGAACAAGAAGCTAGAAGAAGGATGAGGTTGAGAGAGATGCCAGAGTTCACAACTGGAGAAGAGAAACACGGGAGGGAAATAAGTGGAGAAGAATAACTCAGGAAGCAAAGGGTCACACTGTTCTGTGTAGCAGAGGGGAGTTAGTTAAGTGCAGCATCCTTCATTAATTATTTTAATTCATATAAATTTCAGATTTCGAAAATAAACCTTAGTTTTTCATTATAACTAGTTAGCATTTTAATCTCCTCTATTCCTGCACTTAAACTCCAACTAGTGTAGGAAGCTCGTAAAATATTCTAACCTTTATGGGATCAATATTTATGTGGATCTGCAAAAAATATTTATCATTCGATGAAACTACCATGTAGAATATTCCATATTCACGATATTAAGTTTTAAATATGGTGGCATGTGCTAATTATGGTCTAATTAGAACAAGGTGCCCAACATCTATCCAAGAAACCAGAATTGATCCGCTCTTAGGGTTAGTAAATTGAGATGAACCAGGCATAATCTGCCAAAGAAAATAATGACAGAGGTGTATCATCGAACAAGATACAGAGAAAAAATTTTGTTTTAATAGAATTACAACATTGCCAGTAATGCCAGATCCATGCATAAATAGATGGAAGCTAGGACTTAAATCAAGTTTTAGAGCCAATTTAATGATAATTGTCTTATAATTGAACTTTGAAAAGGATTTAAAATATTTCATTCAGAATATCTAAATTGAATATTATTTTTAATAAACAATGATGATAGCATGTTTGCCTGAAACTTGATTTTTCAATGTCTTAATGAGGGTTGGTTTCTTAACTTTTTCATTAACATTAACAAAACTACTAACAAACAAGATTTTGGTGAAAACAATATAAACTGTCTTTTTTTTTTTTTTTTTTTCTTTTTCTTTTATCAACTGAGGTTAAGTTTAATCAGAACAAAGTGCAGGTATGTATTAGAGGATATTTAAAATTTACAGTTTCATAACAAGCAAGTTTAGAAAAAAAATTACTTACAATTATATCATTCATATATTATTAATGGATACTAAAAATTAAGAAAATTGTTATCTATAATTTTTTTAATCTAATTGAGCTAAGATTACAGTGAAAGAAATATATTAAATAAAAATAGAAAACTGTTAATTTTTAAGATTAAAAAAAAAGAAAACAGAATATAGGAAGAGAATAGAGTAACTATTCGTCATATAATAAGAAATATAAAATAGAAATATATCTGATTAATTTTATACCTACACCATTAATATCAATACCTAATTAAATATAAACGACTTATGTCTAAAAATATTCACTAATTTTAGCAGTTAACGAGTGAGCTAATAATAGCAATGAACACATGTTTGTATAGTGGTAATACTCAGTTAAAATTTTAATCCCAAACTGTTTACATCAATTCATTATTCTACTGTGTAGTAGTTAATAAACCCAGCAAAACATCACAATCGAGTATTCATATAGCAAAAATAATAGATAGTTTTAATGGATATACCTTGTACAAAAATAAAGGAATGAACTTGCCCATTAATATTTTACTTGAATAATTATAATAAACAAAAGTAAAGATGCAAGTATATAAATTGCAAAATATATATCATAATAGTAATATAAATATATGTTATCTAAGGAGAATATTAAAAATTCTTTATCGATAAAAACCAAAATAAAATGAAATTTTCCCTCCTTAATATTAAATATGTTTAGAATATTTAAAAGAATGTTTTATCTTGGGTAAAGGCTCCAGCCATGGATATGTCAGTTTTAGAAACTCGAACGTGAAGCCGCTGTGGGGTAGGTCGAGAATGTCTGTGAGGCCTTGGAGCCGTAGCCCGAAGAATGAATTCTCTTTCAGTTGCCTGAGGAAGGACGGAGTTATTTGGATTATCACCTGAAGAGCTTGCTCCACCGTCTAAATCTCCAATCAGGCAAGCCTGTAAACATAAAAATTTATTTTTATCAAGCATATAAAAACAAATCTTCATATAAAATAATTCATTATAAAAAACTTTAGTAGCAATATTATTTTTGTATTTGATAAACCAATTAGAATAAAGGCATAAAAATCATATTTAAAAAATCAACAATACTAAAAAAAAATCTAGGATAATAAATAAAAATGTCATTTGTTACCGAACAAAATCATCAAAGTAAAAAATACTAACTTTATATGACTGATCCTTATCCAATCTGAAAGATATTTAAAAGTAATTTATGCTCCGATGTATAGAAGATTTAATACTTTTAATGGAAAGATAAAAACTATTTTAATATTCATTTATCACCACTCTATGTTGCCTTACGGCAATGTGGGCATTGGCAGCATTGTTTGGATGAGATGCATGTTACTTAATAGCAATCTTTAAATGAAGAAGGTGGTCTTCCACGATCCGGTCCAGTCCTTTCTACATTGAAATGTGCTGGGTCCATTAATCTTATCACCCATAAAAAAAGTTCAGAAGGACGGACAGTTTCGCTTCTGATACCAGTTCAGGAAGATCGGTCTCTGAGAAGACCCAGAGCCAACAATATCTCAGCAGTCCAGCCCTCAGTGAACTATTATAAGTATTGTTTCTTTCTATTTTCAAACTTAAGGAAGCTCTATGCTTGTTTACAAATTTAATTAATCGTTGATTCTTCCAGTCACGTTTTATTATTTTAAATGAGGAAGATGGTTAAGGGTGCAGTCATCAGAAAGAAACACACATTAGAACATAATACCTTAATTTTCCGTTTCGGCCTACATTGTGGACTTCATCAGGGCTAATAGAAGCAAGATAAAAATGTTTGTATCTTTCCTTAATTATACTCAAAAACAATATTGATATCATTTTTAACTTGAATTAAAAATATAGCAGTTTCAGTGCATTTACTTTTTTCAGTTTCTAAGCAAATTAATCAAAAATATTTGTGTTTCTTTCTGATGACCCACCCCCAACTATCTTCCTCATCTAATATTCTCAACGTTCAACTAAACTCCACCTTTATTGTTTTAACAACTTCTTCCATTGTATACTCGACGTTTCAGGTTTTTTTTCCCCCCATTTTCAACACTTTTATTTTATGTTGACCCAATAGATCATCCATTTTTCCTTTAGCTGCAAAGAATTCTTCACCGTATGGTTAATGCTGCTATCAAAATTATGGATGGGAAAAAAAAATTAAGTATACAATGCAAGAAGTTGTTAAAATAATAAAATGTGACTGGAAGAATTAAATGCTTAATTAAATTTATAAACAAGAATAGAAACTAAGTTAACAAATAGTAGTTTCTTCTTTCTTTCAATATTACGTTAGCTCAAAAAAATACTATGGATAGCAGGATTCCATGGTTAAAGAATTCTTCGCAGCTAGAGGAAAAAAAGAGAAAAAAAATCCGAAACGTCAAATATATTAGGTAAGAAGTTGTTAAAATAATAAAAAGTGACTGGAAGAATCAAGTGCTTAATTAAATTTATATTATAATATTATTGTATTTTAGAATTTATATCTACAGTTGTAAATAGTAACTAGTGTAATATTATTTACAACTGTAGATGTCAATTCTGTAATATTATAATTCATGATTGTTTTTTCAATGAGTTTTAAATTTCTAAATTCTTGTCAATCATCAGCATAAACAAAAGTTACTGTAAATACATTTTGATAGTTTTTTTTTTGTCTGATAAAGCTCACCTTACGAGCATCAACAAAAATAGTTTTGAGTTTGGAAGCTATAGCTCCACTGCTGCCACCCGGGAGTACAGTTTCACCTTCACTAACTAATTTGCAAGCAAATTCCTTGGCAACTTCATCACTTCCCAACTTTGATTCTATAGATCTGATCTGAGAAACTATTGTTTCTGCATAGCCTAATTCAAAGCACAGCTCCTGAAAAAAAAAAATGACAGTTTTCATAATTTCTGAAATTGAACATATTGCTAGAATAATTGTATATAAGAAAGTAACATTTACGATAAAGAATAAAAAAGAATCTTGCTTTCATTGTAACTAAATAAAATCAATATAAGGTTATGGATTTGAAATTAGAACACTTAATGAGAACCCTCAGTAAATAATTTAGGAGATAGATATATAAATAGATTTTTATTGTATTAGGGCCTGAGGCCATTTCTTACATACAAAATTATAAACTTTTCTCATATAAATGTGCCAGTTACAACAGGATTGATTACATTACTTATAAAGTAATATTTTTATAAGAATTATAAACTTATTTATAATAAGAATACATAAGCTATTGATTTTATTCATTTGTTTTTTTCCAATTTTTACAAAATTATGAAATATTATAAAGAAAATGCTGAAGCAAGAGATAAGGAAAAGGAATAATGATAATAATATAGTAAAAGGGATACTTCGGAAGGGAAAGGAAATAACAAATGATTTTCTGAGAGCTTAAAGTTTCAAGGCGCACTCGACAAGTCTCCGTCTAGAAATAGTCTAAGGTATGCCCTGTAAAAGGAGGATGGGAACCTGATCTCCACCGGAGACATGTTGAGCTCTATCGCTGATACAGCATGGAAAACATTCCTGAAGGCTTCACTTCTACAAGCAGGCAATGGGAATACACATCCTCTCGCTCCATCCATCGACAAATTCACTTCTTAGTGCCTCCGGAACACCTGAATCGAGTATTTTCCATGCTAGGAACATGAGATTGATTCGGCAATATTCTTTGACATGTTGACAGCCTAATTCTTTCATAAATGGAGTTATAGGATGGAGAGAAGGATTTTAAAAGAAAGAAAGTAAGCGACAATGTATAATTTATTGATTTGTTTAAAATATTTGTTCAAAATATAGCGTAACCAGCTCTGCAAAAAAGAATGACATTGTAATATTCAAGTACTCAATATCAATTGTAATAATAACCTAAGCGCACCCTATAATTCCATGCTAATACCACCATTCTTTGCCTACACGATTCAATATAATGATAGTCTCAGCCCTAATCTCGAGATCATACTTGAATCAATCCCAACTGTCTCTTGACCTACCTCTAGGATGCCTACTCATCCAGTTCAGCCCATTTTGAATATTTAGGAATAACACCAATAATATAACATGTAATTATTGAGATTAAATAAAATAGGTTTGCCCAATTCTTTTTCATTACCTGATATCTGTGCACATCCATTGGAGCATTCCTGGTAAGAGCTTCAACTCGTTTAATAGCTTGTTGAACAGTATTTTGCAATGAGGGTATTTGGATGTCTTTGGCTTCTTCGTTCAATTTTTCAACTGCAGCATGAGCCAGAACTGGTACCACCATAAGCCCAGATGAAGCTAAAACATAATACTAGTAAGCTATATGCCAACACCATACTATTGATGTCATCATCATACTATAAAAATTTCTATTTGATTTTAACTAATGAGCTTTCAAGTCCTTTAAAAGCGCAATATAGAAATTCAATTATTTTCTAAAGGTACTAATTACGCGTTTAGTTTCTTTCCAAATCCAACAAAAACAATTCTAGATGAAATAGTAGGTTTAATAATATAGTAATGAGGGATTTTTTTTTCTTCCTGTTTCCTTGATTGGGTTTCCTTGAATGGAAATTTCCTTGAATGGATATAGCACCTTTTGGAAATCAATGTCTCAGTTGTTCTAACATTTTGCTTAGTTCAATAGTAAAACATTTAAAATTGGTCTTCCATAGAGTATATCTGCATGAAGACTAACTTGACTTTTTAACACTGAACTGAAATACCTATCACAGGATTTATTAGGGGGACCAAAAAGTAATGTCGTTTCTGCGCATTCCAATTCTTATTATCTGTCAGCTCATTCTTTGGTTCAGAGGCATGCCAAAGACATTGTGAAGTTATAGTGACTTCTCTACTTAAAGACAATTTAATTACAATTTTCGTTGTAGTAATTTTAGGTAAAATGGCCAGTCACAACCAGAAGAGGTACACATCTGGCATTGCATGCTCTTTGAGTTTCGCAAGGGAAGTAATGCAACAGTTGCTACCAAAACATTTGTGATGTTTATCCAAATGCATTGGACGTTCATAAATACCAAAAGTGGTTTTCCAAGTTCAAATTGGATAAGACAGGAGATGAGAAATGAGTCCTGTATGATACCTCAAAACACAAAAGACAGTGGCTCTCTCCAAATGAAATACCTCGGAGTATTGCCAAGCTAGATTTACAGCCAAAAAAAAGCGCTTTTGTAAGTTTAGGGGAGTATTCACAGCATTGATCATTTTGGATTGTTGAATCCTGGACAAACTGTTAAAGCAGACCTCTACAGCAATTGTCAACCAAAAAGAGGTTATTCTCCAACATGACAATACAACACCACACTGCCCAAGGCGAACCCTGGAATAAATTAATGAATAAGGGTGGGAGGTGCTGCCTCATCCACCCTATTCACCTGATACCTGATGTTGCACCTTCAGATTTCCACTTATCCCGAACGCTGCAACACTTTTGAAGTGGTAAAACATTTAATTTAAGTGATGTCCAAAATGCAATTTCTAGATATTTTGCCAAAAAAACAATTAATTTTTAATGAACAGGGATTGAAAATTTACTCAATAGATGGCAAAAAGTTGTTGACAATAATGGAAAATACATCATTGATTAAAAATAAAGACACATTAAAAATGTATGTGTTTTTATTTAGCATAAAAAAATGAAATTACTTTCTGTTCCTCCTAATACAATAACTATTTAACTTAGCTTCATACCCCAAAAATTATTAGAATAAGGTATTCAGAAATACTAATAATTGTAAAAAGACTATGGCATAAAGGTAAATCGATGATAATGATTAATATGTCACTATTTGTAAATAAAAAATAAGGTGATGGTGGAAAAGGGTGGTGTGGATTGAAATTTTCTCAGTGGCAGACATAAAGGAAAGATTCTATACCTTCCCACTCTAGCTAGAATAAGTTGATAAACTAAAGGATAACCCATTCTGTCTACCTTAATTGGATTTGACATTAAAGCCAGATGAACAAAAGTTAAAAACTGTCATCTGAAGTCAATATATAACACTGAGAAAATCGGAGCAACTGGGTGAATTTGTATTCTATTTTTTAAGACATTTTTATATGAGCAGTTCATGTTGATCAAGTTAGAGTTATAATAAAATTTTTCACTTTCTGCATTGATACATACACAATTTGTTTTATATGGCTTGAAATTAGACAAGACAAGAAATATAATATTTAATGTATTTAATAATTAAGATAATTAATAAATAGATGGGGAGCCTGTGGCTAGTCTTGCACGAGTTCGCATCCCAGTCCTGGTGGATGACTTTTATAAGCATATAATTAAATGGGGATTCGCTCACAGCCTCTCGCCCAGGTATGTGAGACCCTGTCAGCCTACTGGTGGCCCATCACAAAAACATGGCATAGGGAGTGATTACCCTACCCTATAAAATTTCGAGAAATGTGGTGAGTATATTCTCCCAGGAGATTACACCATGCGGCCAAGGGCCTACAGGGCCTGTCGGCCTGTCATACCAGAGAAAAAAAAGTAGAATAAAAAAATTAATATGTCATAAAGTGTCAACATACCACAAGCATATGAAACCACATTATTAAATCATATGGTGATAAATACTTCTTATGAATATATATTAATAAAAAAAAAAAAAAAAAATTAATTTAATACCTGGAGTTTGGGATTCCAGGAAATGAAGAGCTTTCTCTGCTTCTCTTGTTTCATCAAATAATCTTTTTTGTCTGTTTGCAGGAACTGGTTTGGCAGAATCCCAAACTTCTAGCCATGTGTTACCAGGAAGTGTCATTCTTGCACTCAACTTTCCTAATGTTCAATGGTAACTATAAATTATTTTCAAGCCTTTTCTATGAATACATATTTAAGCTATTAAATGTAATGAAGAAGGGCAGTAAATCATATGTTATTAATCAACTCTTTAAAAATATGTGAACAGAAAAACAGTCATATTTTACTGTATTTGAAGCAAATATAGATAGCAGTGTCTTTTAGTTATTTACATTTATGGATTTCAACACATCTAACAACTAAATGAGTAATTATTACATAATGAAAACATTAAAATAGTCTGAAGCCTAATCATTATTAAAGGATGAGACATCTGATCCTGAGTCATTAATTAAAAATTAACATCATGGGAGATAAGACATGATAATGATAATAATAATTTTCACATTTATTCTGGATCATCTGAGGTATGAAAAGTAAATATTGATAAAAAAAAAAAAAAAAAAAAAAAAAAAAAAAAAAAAAAAAAAAATTTGAAAGTGCTAATAATGCAAATGTAACTGGATCTATATAAACATAACAAGTTTTTTTAAAGGAAGGAGTGAAATTTCAAAGGTATACAGAGTCAATTACTTCATTTAGTCAATTACGCCAAATTAAAGTAATCTTGCCTAGGGTAGAGACCTAAAAAAAAAAAAATTCTGTTATTTGTTTAAAATTTTATTGACAATATATTATGTACCTTTCTTCTGCCCAAACTGATCTTCACCTTCTTCTTCAACCCAGTCTCTAGGAGAATACCATCTAATGAAATCTTCTATGCAAGCACCAGGATTTGCAGCCTGCAACATAATTTGAAAAACAAAACATCAATCAGCTAACACAAGTTTTGATGTGAACCAATTTCTGATCTGAATGAAGACAATTTAAAAACGAATTTAACTCATAGATAATGTTTTTAACCTTAAAAGACTCCATATCGGAGAGAAGAGAGGCACTCATAATTTTTGCTCTTAATTGTGATCCTTCAGCATCAGATCCCAACTGGATCAAGACTTGAGCGTCTTCTTCAAGTTGATCTTCTGTTTTTGGAGTGGCGCCCTGGACAGGAAGGGATTGAGTAAAAGTAATGAGGCATTGGATTAATGAGTTTAGTTATTTAAATAAAGTACTGGTGATTAGTAATTACATGAAGCTAATTTAAATATTAAATACGGAAACAAAAAAATATATAAATGATAAACAAATCAAAGAATGTGGGATTCACCTGTGTTACAGGAATGTATAAAGGTTGGCCTGTGTTGATCAGTTTGAGAGAATTATGCTGAGAGAGCCTGCCGACAGGAATGGTACTAACTGGCTTAGCTTCATCTTCTACATTTTCATCACAGTCGAAAAATTCATCGTCTGATTCATCTGTATGTATACATAAATGTTCTATGTGAGTGATATATTACTAGTTATAAAAAGTTTATATAATATATTTTTTCAAAAATCTTAATACAATAGAATAGAACAAGAAACTTTATTCTGTGACAATGTCCCTTATGAATAACATTAATGGACAAAATAAAAAATTATTATATCTGGCCAAAAACAATATATAACTACATTTAAATAACAAAAGAAAGAAGAAAAAAAAGAAAAGGTCTTAGTGACATCTCTATGTACATATTCGAGAAATAAATAAACAAGAATTAACATAAAATATGACTTTTACATCTCATTAAAGTAGATACACAAATCACCTCACATAAATATACATAATAAAAACTAAATCACATAGGACTGGAGAGAATAGAAGTAGTGAAAGAGGAGGGATTTAAACGATGATAGGGAAGGAGCGTGTTGATGTTTGACAGGAGAGTATTCCGTAAGGCAGTGGAACAGGCTAAAAAGGAGCAGTCATATTTTTTGGTTCTATGGAAAGGATAGTGGAGGTCGGACAGACAGGATCTTGTTTCCTGGTGATGGGTTGAGGATTTAAATATGTAAGATGTAAGAAATATTTCACTGAGCCAAAAAAAAAAAAA
Organism: Piezodorus guildinii; assembly: GCA_023052935.1. Lineage (NCBI taxonomy): Eukaryota > Metazoa > Arthropoda > Insecta > Hemiptera > Pentatomidae > Piezodorus > Piezodorus guildinii. Next base: position 90,552,923 of record CM041293.1, read on the forward strand.
AAAAAAAAAAAAAAAAAAAAAAAAAAAAAAAAAAAAAAAAAAAAGAGCCACATTTGTACCAATTAATAGATTTATAATCGTGCACACCCCAGTTCTTGAAATCCACATTGCCTGACTTTTAAAGACTTATTCGCTTTGTGGATTCCAGATATCTTGAACTTCAAATTTCATAGGGAGGAGATTAAAAACATTTGCTTTGGTCATTTGGAAAGGTTCGTAAATGTTAAAAAAAATAAATAAATAAATTTTTGTTTTCGGGCCTCCAAATTAATTCAGGAATTACTATGAGAGCCAAACCTAGTAACAGTGTTTTGTTTATTAAATTGTTTTTTTTTTTAAATCCTTAGTTATGCCGTTCTTCGGATGGGGCGTAAAAAGGTGTTCCCGAGCCTGTGCGATGTCATGTACTCGTCAAAGATCCCTATCCTAATTAAACCTGGATAGGCAAAATTTAGGACTCCCACTGTAGTATCGTCCGATTAGGCACAGTAGCATGATGTGACCTTAAATAAATAAACAAACAAACCTATTGAGCTTTCGACCCTCATCCAAATGACTAAGAAATTTCGTGGAGGCACCTGATATTTTTATGTAAAACTAATTAAAAGTAATAAACCATCAAATAATGTGCAGCTTCTATTCATGTAATTTAATATTTTGACTCTTTACACCATTACGTTAAACACTTATTGCCGTCTTTAAAAGTCAGGCAATGTATTTTACAGCTAATTGGTGAATAATTTAATAATGGGTCCAATGCTTCTGCCCCTGATTAATTATTCTGCCCGATTTCTTTTCTAATAACGAATACACTAATTATAACACAAGAAAATCACTCTTGCTCTCTTTATTTGTCTGAAGAGAAATCTTACAAAGAAGAAACGAATTTCGAACATAGGTTAAGTTGATTTCTTGCATATAAGACCACGAAGTATTTTTGAAATATCTTGAAGAAATCAGATAAGTAATTATTTAGATTATTGAAAATAGATTGAGAAATCAGTTTAGTTAGTTAAAGATTTGATTTTGTCGGGGAATCTGCGAATACTAAGTAGATCGGATATCAAAAACGGACCTTCCAATTCATTTACGAATTTGTTAGTAAGGTCTACTCAAATTAATTTACGAGTCATTGTGAATTTTTAATTCCATAAATAGCGAGAGCAGAATCATTCATGATAAAGCAAAAATAATATATATCAATACGGATGTTTTATAAATTAACGAATTATAAGCGAACGCCAGGATATCAGAATTGGGTTAGATTACACGCCAATAAATAAAATAAGAAATAATTTAATTATATTACCTAAAAATAAATAAATTATTTCTTTATTTAGGGCTATAAATTGTATAAATAATAAGAATAAGGACTTTCTCTTGGGCGGTAATAAATATGACAGAGGCAGAGGAACCGTTAGTGTGGCCTATCTAGCTCCTTCCTCTCTAAAGGAATCCACTCCACTGCGGTAATTGCTTATTTACTTTCCTTATCTAATTATTATTACTTATTTTATTTATTCTTTATTAATATAAAAAAAATTATAAAAATATACTATCGGAGACAAAATTAATTAATTCAAACATATTAATCTAACTTGGAATATTTATCGACTATTTAAAAATAGCAGTTAATTTATTAATGAAATCGAAAGTAAAGGAAAAACATCTTAGACAAAGTAAAAGAAAATATTGTTTGGAAAACAAAATTTTAACATTTTATTTCTTGGCCAAGAGGTTTGTTTCGGGCGCCAGAATTTGAGGACTTAAGTTCAGGTTCAATCTTGAATTTTAAGTTTTTCAGGTTCTCAATCCTTTTTGGAAATTTTAATGGAGGTTCCCCTTATTGTCATGAAGGAATTCGACCTCTAAATGATGAAAAAAAAGTTTTTACTCTAGACATAAACGTACAGAAAAAAGAAGAAGATTAATTTGCATAAAAAAAACGTGTGCCATAGATGGTTTGTTTATAACATTTACTTGGCAAATACTCCAAACTTTCAATCGATTAAAACAATAAGCTGATTTATCTAAAAATTATTAAGCCTATTTGTACGTAGTTAATTGAACTTTAGTGACATATTTAACTATAAAATTTTAACCGCTTGCAATACGAAATGTCATTTACTTCTCACACAAACCACTCACTGTCCTAACTATTATACCTCTAATTTTCTTGATAACCCCTTTTCACCAGTGTCGTATGAAAGATGGCCACGGAGCCTTCTAGCTCAAATTTTTAATGAAAATGTTATGTCTCATAATCTTGGTTGGCATTTAGTGTTATATCTGTGTCTATGTATCAATCTGTATAATTGAAAACTTTAACAAATAAACATTTAAAAAAATATCAAAAATGTTGAATTTTATGGAAAAGGGGTTACTACAAAATAAATCCCTGCGGCAAAGAACCTTTTCTCTGTACAAACAGTAGTAATGACAGAGAATATTTAACATAGTATAGTAGACCGGTAAAAATTATTTTGACCGTTTAATAATATAAGAGCGATCCTCTTCCTTCATTTATTAAATAATAATAATTCTACATTTGTCCTATCGAGGCTACGCCTCTTCAGGCTAAGACTATAGTCAATCAAAATAAAAAAATATTTTGTTCGAAAAGTGGGTGCAATTTAATGTTATTTAATAGTAAAAAGAAAATATAAGTAAACGCTGTTAAAAATATTCACTACAGCCCATTTTCATACCTACTTCTGTACTCACTAAAATAGAAGTGGGGTGTATGTAAACTACAATAACAGTTAGAATTCTACTGTTCTGGAAGGGTGCTAAACATGACCACTTACGTCAAAGGAAAAGAATGTCACGTCTTGAAAAATCAGAACAATAGAAAATCAGTCCGAAGTTGTATTTCAGTTGGACACACAAAGACCAGTGAAAACTTGCTAAATATAATATATGTAAGATGATTATAGATGATAACTAATTATTCAATAATAAATAGATCAGCACTAAACCGACTGATAAACATTTTAATAATTGACAAGAAGTAAGAGGGAGATTTTGGTTAATTATAACCTTAAAGATATGGGTCTGAATGGCATTCAAAAGAAGGAGGTATATAGACGAAATTTCAGTCTTGTAGACAACAAACCTACGGATCCATTTGGCCTTATTGGTCTTCCTCAGAACTCTTGCTCTCCCCGATACTACGTATTTAATCAGTACAGCTCAGACCTCCCTTCACACCCATCAGAAGAACGATCCCTATTATCCCTGTTTATACATCTTCATATAGGATCGATACTATAATCAATAGACTACAGACACTACAGAAAATTCATCAGTTATTTTTCAAAGTTAAAAGATTAAAATCAATATCCAGAAAACCCAGGCTGTAATTTTCACGAAATGAAGGCCGTAAATTACAAAAAAAGAACATAGTTATGAACGAAAACACAATCTCCCGAGCCCAGTCTATAAACTATTTAGGACTAGAAATGGACACAGTTATGATTGTGTGCATGATGTTACTGTATTTCTTACTTCTTTATTTCATTCATTAGTATTTTTCTCAATTATAGGTTGTTTTATAAGTATATATATATATTGTGTTGTTTCACATGAAATGTCCGTTTTTATAGTTTCTGAAATACATAAAGGATTTTCGGGTCTCTGTTGTTTTCTTCCGAATGTTTACATATTTAAAGTAAACAGTTACTAATCCGCTACCTTTGAATTATAAACATTAGCTTCCCAATCAATTACCCACTTTTTAGTATACCTCCAAATATGAATATGGAAACACGCGATTTTCGAGTAATATTTTTGTACGGGTTTAAACTCGGCCATTCAGCAGCTGAGGCCGCTAGAAATATTTGCAAGGCGTTTGGAGTAGGGAGTGTTAATGAACGAACCATTAACCGTTGGTTTGCTAAGTTTTCAGCTGATGATACCGACTTGAAAAACTTGCCCCGAGGAAGACCTCCGTCCGACATAGACAACGATGTTCTCAAACATACAGTAGAAGGAAACCCCTACCAAACAGTTAAAGGCCTCTCAGCACAACTAAATGCAATTGTATCTACCGTTTCCAGACATTTAAAGTGTATTGGTAATGTAAATAAGCTCGTTACATGGGTACCTCATGATCTCACTGAGCGGCAGGAAGACCCTATGTTTCAAAACATACCGTGCAAAAATTGAAAGAACTGGGCTACGAAGTTCTTCCGCACCCACCATATTCTCCCGACTTGTCTCCAACAGATTACCACCTGTTCAGGAATTTCGTCAAAGGAAAACTTTTTGAAAACGATGATCAAGTAAAAAGTGCGTTTTCAGATTTTGTTTCACTTCAAAGCTCAGAGATTTTTCAGTTCGGGGATAAAAAAGTTGGCGTCACGTTGGGAAAAATGTGTATAAAAAGAAGTTAAAAACTTCGAATAAAATTATTTTGTTTTCATATCGTATTTTTAATAAAAATCCTTTAACTTGAAAACGGACATTTCATATTCATATGACACAATCCAATAGTTATATATATATATATATATATATATATATATATATATATATATATATATATATATAATATTTTATGTAATTTGACTTTATCATTGTTTCCTGTATATATTTTGTGAATGTGGTCTCAAATCACTATTACTAATGTCCATTTATAAACAAATTTTAGTATATCTCAATAAAAGGTTATTCAGAAGAAATGGACAGATCTTTAACTTTTGCAAATCACATACCTAACAAATGTAATAGAGCCAAAAATGTTATCAACAAAATGTCCCCATACTGTATTAAATAATACTATACAAAATGGAGGTGGTTCAAAAGATATGTATGAGCATCATAAATAATTATTGTCCTTACATCCGAATCTCAACAGTGTTATCTGATTTACAACTTCCATTCATCAAAAAATATACATACACGTTGGCACAAAAATTATTTTCACACATTTCCCACTGTGACAACCCAATCATTCAAAAAAACTACAAGACTACTCTAAAACGTTACAGACACAAACGTTGGAAACACATATTACTTCATTAATTGTGTAAAACAATACTTTATTGGGTTAGTATATGTGAATAACACCATCAGTTTTCTATTATTATTATTTTTTATGTTGATTACCTACCTTTATTCAACTTTATTTATTTATTTTACTGTTTGTTTGTGTATTCATTTAACGTCACTTTGTGCTAATATGACTAATCGGACGACGCTACGATGTTTTATTTTATAATTTGATTTGTTTAAAAAAAAATAATCTGGTGCGGGCAACACACGACTTTCACTTACCTCCGTTTTTAGAATCGATTAAAAAATTTTCAAATACAGTAAGAGATAAAAATGAGTGAAACCATTAAAGAATTAGTTAAATGGAATTTCTATAGAAACATGTGTTTTATTAAAAAATCTATTATATTATTATCTAAAATAATCACTTAGTTTTATCGGCTATTCATCACTCTCCATTAACTTTTAAAAGTTTGTGTATGACATAATATTTTTTCTAAAATGTCAAGCCTTCCAACGGCATATCATGCATGTATATTACTGTTATTATGTTCAAAAACAAAAAATTTCATTAAAAATATATTTTTTCCTTTAGTTGGGTATCTAATTCATTCAATTTATATATTTACCTGTTTTTCATCAGCGATAACAACATAATAAAGTTATTTTTATAGAATAAAAAAAATAAAGGTACTTTAGAAGAAGAAAATTTAAAATAATGGCATTTAAGCCCTGTCAGACTATTTTAATCAGAATGAAACCTACATGATATTAAAGTCTATTGAATTTTACATCGATATTGCGAGTTTAAACAAAATCGTCGGAACCGTTTTTGAGAAAATCGTAAAAAGGTGCAAAATGCTTTGTATAAAGTGGCTCTTCTGGTAAGCTGATTTTGATAAAAAAGATTTTGTAACATTTTGGGCGTATAGTTGTCTTAAATATGAAATTTCAGTTTAATAGACTTTTCATTTCCGCCCGGGAGTTACACACACACACACACACACACACACACACACTTTTTGCGGGACTTGGTTATTTGGACTCAGGGACCCTAAAATGTGTATTTCCGTTGAAAACTGGAATTCGAAAATTTTACGATCACAATACTTTCCCTTACTATATACAGTAAGTAAAAGTAAAAATTGTTTTGACTTAAAATATGTTTTATTATTTAGATATCCCTACTGTTCAAAACTAACTTAAGCTATTTTTACCACAAACACCGCTTGTGTATCCTACTTAGAGTAACATGTAATTGGTGCATTGTCCACACGTATAAATTCTAAGCTTGTGGCCACTTGTAAATTCTTGGGAAAATAAAAATCCTTAACAAAATTGTATTTATTTTCATTATTATTAATGACATCTTAAGAAAATGTTCCTATAGAGAATCGATGTTTTTAATCTAATAATGGATAAGTCTTATCTTGTTTAGTAATACAGAAGCGAACAAAAAATAAGGGGGAGGTTGTGCTTTTTACCGATTAGATTTCTACCAAAGACACTTCTCTGACTTAGATATTGACTTTTTGAGAATTGTATTTATATAAAATATACAGATATACGTAAAAAACAATAACTGTAATTTAACCTATAGTAAATTTGGTTTTGTAAATATAATAATAATAATAGGCTTAGCGAACCCGAAGGTTCATTGCCGATACCACTAAATGTTGCCTAGACAGATTCGTCCAAGCCTAAGCCTCCGAGATCAGACTTAACAATATCTTTCCTCACTTAGCCCAACAACTTTACAGGCCCATTTGAGTCGCAGCGATGCCATAAACTCAATCATACTCACAGAGTACAAGCACCGCGTTGTGTAACCTTCTGAATTCTCTAGTGGTCTCATCTCTCTTAGGACGAAATATTTTACCTAGTGTCTTATTCTAGAAAGCCTTAAGGCGTTTTTCATCTTCCGAAGTAACCGACCACCTTTCATATCCGTATTTGTCCTCGGGGAAAAAAAGGACTATTATCATGTATTATATATGTACGATATACTTTATTGGGTATTGTTTATTTAGCTGGGGAAAATGGAGAATAAGAAAAAAAATATCTGTACAGAACCATCGGGAAAAATATAAATATATATGAAATATTAGAACATATTTCGTAAATTTTATAACATTGTTTTTGTTTAAAATTATGTTTATAATGTACCTGATTCCCTTTTTCCAAGAGCCGCTTCCTCGCCTTTCTTCCTTCTTTCGATGCAGCAATTGATCATCTATTCCACAGCACAAAATCGAAAGTTTTAAAACGAAAATAAATATTGAAAACATATACTAATATTTCATACATCCTTAACATAATAATTTTGATTTATAGTAAAAAAAAAAAAAAATTGTTTCGTTTATATATCTATGTCTAAGTAAATCATTATAATCACAATTTTTAAATTTCAAGTTCATTATTCACTGAGACGGGAAAAAAACCTTTTAATGATTCACTAATCATACCTTATAAAGAATATTTAATACTTTGATTGGTGTTAAAATTTTCAAACAATGAACCAAAAGCTCTAGAACATCAAATAGTATAATTGGGCAGTAGAAAAGAAGCAAGAGACAATTTTTTTTTTTTTTAATAATTACTACTCATTTGAAAAATATTTAATTCTTATTTTTGTCCATTTATTACAAAAGAATAAATTACTATAGTCCAGAAAACAAAATAAATATTTAAAAAATTATTCATTGCTCCTTGTATAATAAAAATATAACCATACCTGTAACTTTTGATGAAGAAGACATGACTTAGGATCGGGAAAACCAGGCGATACCCTATAAAAATAAAAAATAATATATATATTATATATAATTACCTCATATATACACACACACACACACACACTATATATATATATATATTATTATATATATATATATATATATATATATATATATATTTAAAATTATAAGATATTAAAATACTTGTGTTAATATTAGTAAAATGAAACGTAACACAAATCTCGAAATAGCACGCCAGAATGACAAAACTGCACTTGGAGGATGCAACCGAACTGACTAATAACATTCTTTAACAGGAATCAGGGAAGCAATTCCGTAATTTCCCCGCGATATTGTAATCGACAAGCAATAAGTGAAAGGGGTTTAAAAACAAACGGAAATATTAATAAATTGTAGAATAATTCTCTGCTCATATCGCAAATGTTACAACACACTTTTTCGAGAAATGGGAGTTCTTCGCATTCTGGAGTGTCATTCGTTTATGTTAAGAAGGTTGTTCGTTAATTCGTACAAGATTGGATTGTTTAATCGTAATCTGAATGAGAAAAACGTATGCAATTTCGCCACCATCTATGCATAAACTAATGACATTCGATAATATGAAAAACTCTCATTTCTAGAAAAATTGACTTACCAATTTGCAAACTTAACACAGAATCATAAAATCTTCCAAACGTATCTGGTAATTGCGCACTAAATTTTACAAAGACACATAAAATGACTGTCGAACCTTTATCTTGAAGTATTTTAAGATTTTTTTTTCTGTAAAAAAACAAAATCCTTAGATCCTACAGAGCAATATTCTGATTTATTAAATAATAATAATAATAATAATAATTATAGGCTTACCGAACCCGAAGGTTGATGCCGATACCACCAAACTTCGCCTCACAGACTCGTCCGATGTTCACCGGTCAAGCCCAAGCCCCCGAGATCAGCCTTATAGCAATCCTCCCATCGACGCTTCGGCCTACCTTTCGGACGCCTGCCAGTCGGTTCAGCGAATACCAACTTTCTCGGAATCCGTTAGTCACCGAGCCCAACAACTTTATAATAATAATAGGCTTACCGAACCCGAAGGTTCGATGCCGATACCACCAAACTTCACCTGCACAGACTCGTCCAATGTTCACCGGTCAAGCCCAAGCCCCCGAGATCAGCCTTAATTGCGTTGTGCCAACAACTTTACGCTTTATTAAATTTATTTTATTTACAGATTTATTAAATAAGTGAATTAATTAAATCACATTTAACCATTTATCCATAATCTAGAAAAAAACAACTAAATATAACATTAATTTTTTTTTTTTGTTGCTTCATAAACATTATGGTATAATGTAATAGTTAAAAAGGGTTATTTAATTTAAAAAACCTTTACTCTTCGTCGTAATCCTTTGACTTCCTGCCCTGCAGTATCCTTTAATAACACTCAGCTAGTTCCTGTTGAACAGATCAGATACCTAGGACTCCTTGACAAACACCTAGCTTGGAATCCTCATACACGACTAAAACGACAAGAAACTGCTCGCCGTTTTGGGCTGCATCAACACTTACTAGACAAACTTAACTACAAAAGGCTCATTTACATGACCATCATAAGGCCTATCTGTACTTACGAAGTAGAGCTATGGGGCTCTAATAAACCATCAAATTCTTCCCGCATCCAATCTTACCATCCGAAATCCTTCGTAAAATCTTCAACGCTCCTTACTTTGTCACGAATAAACTCATCCATGAAGACCTTAATGTTCCCTATGTTACTGATTTAGCCCGGACCAGGTATCAATCCTTTCATGATGAACACCATTCTCACTCTAACACATTAGTTTCAATACTTTCTTCCTCTTCAATTTCAAATAATCCTCCGAGACGATTGAAAAGGATATGGGTCCGGGACCTTCTAGTTTGAGAATATTTTTAGAGTGCTTCCAATGGGAGGCTTCTCTATATGTATTTCATGTCATTGTATTATATAACTATCACATTTATTTGATATATTTTTTTTTATTTAGTTGTAATTATCAATAAAAATGTTTTTAAAAAAAATTAACAAACATTTGTAAAGGAGAATCATTAAAATTCTAGAAAAGGATGTACTAGCTTCCGAGCAACAGACCGAAACGTTGTTGGGAATGTAACATTACATTCGATCTCATCAAGGAATTCGATTGAGTTTCGTTAAGAATATAGTGAAAATTCTGTTCTACTCATACACGATAGAAACATCAATTAATATGATAAAAAAAAAGTTGTTTCATCCACTTGTAAACAATGTTTATCTTCATCTTCACTCTTATATACACCTGTTTCTGCAGACCAACACGCCGCGATGGCTTTTGGTAGCTGCGAAATGTAAATGAGGACTGTGAGAAAAATGCTTAATTAATACAGGTGCCTAATTGTCCTAATGGTCTTGCTATGAGAAAACTTATGAAGCACAGTTAGTTGTAACGGTTTTACTGGAAAGATATTTTATGAATCCGAAGGAAGTACGAAATAAAGAAATACTAAGATAGCTCTATTTATTAACGTTCCTAACTGTACTACTATGCTATGCCAATAATTTGGTAATTCGAAAATCGGAAAAATTATGTTTTATTTTAACTATGAAGAAGTATGACTAAATCTTTATCTCATGGTTTTAAGTTCGAGTCCGGCTATTAATTAGTAATTAATTATATCATTTGTGGAACAAAATTAAGGTAACGAAACTCACCTCGGACTCATTCAGTCTCATAAAGTTGGTCGGTCCTTAATTGTGAAAAAACCAGTTGATTGACATAAAAGTAAGTCTACTGCTTTTAAGAAGACGCTTCATGGTTTGAAGTCGAATAGGATTGGCTTTGAACAAGATCGGTTTTTTATTGTCAGGTACAATAATCTATCAGACTGAAGAGAAATAGGTTTGTTTGTTTTTTTATCCATTTAAGGTCACTTTATGCTACTGTAGCTAACCCTGTTCCACACTGGTAGACCTAAATTTTGCCTCTCCAGGTTTAATTAGGATAGAGTTCTTCAACGAGTACCTGACATCGCACAAGCGAAGAGAAATAGTTAATAGTGATGAACCAAATCATTCATGACATATTTTCTATCAACAAATAAATGAAACAAAAACAATGACGAACTTAAATAAATTATTTAAAATAACTGCAATGGAGATATTGAAGAGAAAACAAATACATCCTTGAAATCGCAAGATTGGTCTTTATCAAAAGGGAAACATCCATCCAACAGAAATCTATCATTTTAACTTACATAGGGCAAGAATGTTGAGATATTATGTCTTTTCTGTATGGGACGGAAGCCTGGACGATAAAGCAAACTGATATCAAGTCCAAACTTGAACATTCGAGATGTGGTGCTACGGCAGGATACAAAACGCACCCTTTGTAGATAAGGTGTCCAACATCGATGTACTGAGAAAAATGAGGCAAGATCAAGAAATCATGAAAACCATTAAATCAAGGAAGTTGCAGTATATTGGACATCTAATTTGAGGAGAAAAATATGTAATGATACAGTACATCTTACTAGGAAAGATATATGGAAAGAGAGGAAGTTCACGGATGAACTAGAATCGGAATCATAAGGATTGGATGGAATATAGAAGTAAGGAGCCGAAACAACAGATATCATATTGCCATTTTAATTTCCAGCCTTCAATAGAAGAGGAACACCAAGATGTAAATAACTCATTATGAAAATTATATTTATAATATGTCTATAGATAAGTATGTTTTGTACTAAGCTATCGAGTGTTTTAAGGCAGCATTGTTTATATTAATACAATACTTCTCTCAGTGAAGAATAAAAGTAATAACGATCTAAATTAACTAGAAGGAAATAGTCCGGGTGGCGGTCAATGAAAGAAACAATTAGGTAGTTTCAATTATTTATTTTCTGCCAACGTTTCGACCCCCATTGTTTCGACCCCAATGTTTCTTATTTCATGTAATTTTTTATACCCTTGTACATTTTCTTTAGTCATTATCTGCTCTGTATAGCCCTCTCATTATTATACCTTAGTCATTGTAATTTAATTAACCGATTTTTGTACACATCTAGTTTCTTTTTATGTTTTAACATTGACATCATTTAATCCAATATTTTTTAAAATAGTATATTTAATGTTATTGTAAATGTATCTCCTATAGCTCTGATGATAATTCACAATGGGGGTCGAAACGTTGGCAGAAAATAAATTGTTGAAATTACCTAATTGTTTCATTCATTGACCGCCACCCGGACTATTTACTTCTAGTATTTCTCAACGGTCAACTAATTATATCGAATATGATCAAAATTAACTAAAAACGAAAGTTAAGCTAAAATACAATAAATTACTTTTCGCATTCTCATTCTAATCACATTATCATATGTCAAAAGCAGAAATTAATCTAATAGAATGGATAAAGCACGTTTTCATATCAACGACTATTTTCATTTCGACAGCTCTCTGAAAATTACTATCCCCAGAAAACTATTTCCGTCATTTTCCCAATCTCTAGAGGTATATTATTGTGATGGGACAGCCGAAGAATGGTATATTGATTGTCACTGCTAGCCGAAGCAATCGCGTTATGAAACATGATAGTTGCAATGAATTACGAATATTCTTTCAGGCGACGTGATGAGAAGAATCGATTCCAGCGAAAGCTATTCCCTAAAATTGATCCTCCTGTATCCAGTTGGCGCCTCGGAATATCTCTCTATCCGTCATAATTCCTTAGAATTCAAGTGAGCTCTGTTTCAGTTTAGAAGCAAGATTGGGGCAAATTAATGATGTGGACAGGAAACCTTCAATTTTTGAACATGATATTAGAGCCATGTCTAGAGAAATGAAGTTAATATTGAATCAATAAAACGAAAACAGTTCACATCAAGAGATATAAATTAAACATTGAAAATAAATTCTTCTGGTGACATTAAACTAAAGTAGGAGCCGCAGATATATGTAAAGGTGAAAAAACCATACCATACATACCAATGCTTGAGAGAAAGTAATTTTATTTCAATCGAGATAGAGAAGAAGCAGCATTTTTAACAGAAGAGAATTTAAAATGGAACTTTCATTTTTTGGTTCAGTATTGTGTTCTGAAAGACCGAATCTCATTTCTGCTGCAGGCGCGCTGGGTTTTGATGAGTTGGTGAAGGAACGACTCGAAGAAATATTGCCTAAGCAATTCTAAGCGTGAAGGTGAGAAACATGAGATTACCTAGAGGTATCATCAAAAATTAATATTAAAATCAAACGTTAAAAAGCAGTTCATAATTTGCTTCAAGCTGTTCTCGAACGAAAGAACCACCATATACCACACAAGATATAATACATAATATGTTATTGTTTAAGGTACGCAACCAAAATAAGTTACAATAATTTTTTTTTTTTTTTTTTTTTTTTTTTTTTTTTTTTTTTTTTTTTTTTTTTTTTTTTTTATGAGCTGATTAGGTTTCTATGAAAAAAGTTAGTTTTGCTTACACTTTTGTTAGTCAGAAATTTAATGAATTTCTCCATTTCCATGTGGATTTAATAAATTTTTCCCTGATTGGGAAAATTGTTTTTATATCTATTTTCCGATACACACACACACACACAAATTGTCTGATGCTCTCCTATGTTTCCTTTAACATCCCTGCCTCATACTCTCCGATGCTGTCATTTTCTGCTCCCCTGGAACTAATATTGTTTTTTTTCCTGGAATATTCTACTCTTATCTTTTCACAATGTTTTAAGCAACAATTATTTTCAAACATATCCTCTGTAATATATAATTCATTTAAATCAAGTTGAACTTGTCTGGACATCTATTATAAATATTTTGGGGAGCATTAAAGCTACACAGAACCACCTATGTGGCATACCAGTGACATCCAGGAGCATGACTTAACCTTTAAAAACAAAGGCTAGCTAAGTGATCTTATTAGGAACTGAGCTTTATTTGGATGAGCTATTAGAAGGATATCATCTCTAAATAGTAACAATCCCTGCAAGAACTGGAAAAGACATAAATGGGAGAGTCATATTGAGTCCGATTGCGTTTCAACAGAGATCTCTTTTTATTGAAATCAACCTTCAGCATTCTTGATCCTTAAAAGGCACGTTTGAATTTTTCCTATACCTCAACGGAGTAAGCAGAGTTTACGATGGAGACATTGTCATAACCAGGGCCAGACAACAATACTTCCCCTGTTCGCTCTATAAAGAGGAGGAAGAAAAAGATATGACGAAATAATCTTTCACTGGCGACAGATGAAGGTATCGATAACCATTCGAGTTTAACATCGCATTGGTACCGATTATCTACGCCTTGAACGCGAAATGGCACAATTTATGATGAATGTGGCAAGTTCAATACCAAAACGCCAATACTACGTCCTTACGAAAGATTGCAGTTATCGAACGACAGCAAAGTAATAAAGGATTTCACCCAACTAGAGAAGTTTTCTATTCCAAGGGAATAATTCCATAATCATCTAGAGAAATGTGAGATATACTAAATGTTATCCCAGGCAATAAATAAAAATAACAGTGAAGATATTTTTAGTATATATTTACGAGACTCTCTTCTTAAACATCCATTAATCCTAACATGTTCTAAAAATCTGGTGCGGGCAACACACGACTTTCAATTACCTCCATTTTTTAAATCAATGAAAGAATTTTAAAATACAGTTAGAGATCAAATACGAGAAACTATTAAAGAATTAATTAAATTGAATTTCTATAGAAACATGTGTTTTATTTAAAAATCTATTATATTATTATCTAAAACAATCACTTAGTTTTATCGGCTTTTTATCACTCTCTATTAACTTTTAAAAGCTTGTGTATGAGATAATATTTTTTCTAAAATCTTTAGCTTTCCAGCGGTATATCATACATGTATATTACGGTTCTTATGTTCAAAAACATAAAATTACTTTAAAAAAATATTTCTTCAGTTTTCTCTTTTAGTTGTTTTTTAAATTCGCACAATTTACATATTTAGCTGTTATTTATTATTTCTAACAAGATAATATGTTTATTTTTATAGAATATACAAAATTGAAGGTACTTTAGAAAAAGAAAATTTAAAATATCGGCATTTAAGCCCTGCCAGACTATTTTTATCAGAACGAACCTACATGATATTAAAGCCCATTTAATTTTACATCGATATAGCGAGTTTAATTAAAATCGTCGGAAAAGCTCTTCTGGTAAGCTCATTTTGATGAAAAATGTTTTGTAACGTCTCGGGCGTATAGTTGTCTTAAATATGAAATTTCAGTTGCATAGGACTTTTCGTTTCCACCCGGGAGTTACCACACACACAGACCTTTTTGCGGGACTTGGTTATTTGGACTCAGGGGAACCCAAAACGTGTATTTCCGATGAAAACTTGAGTTCGAAAATTTTCACGAGTGAAATATTTTCCCTTAATATATATAGTAAGTGAAAGTAAAAATTAGACACTGAAAGAAATATTTTTGTTTAAATTCAGTTGGTTGTATCTTTTCATTGGGGAAGGAAGGACGGCGGTTGTAACGGATGCATAGTTATTAATAAAAATGTATTCAGTTGATAAATGTTTATATATATTCGTCACTCTTGTTCCTATTATATTTTTTATATGTTCGATATAATACGATAATATGAAAATACTTACTCCGCAAATCTAAAATTTTAAGCTTTTCTGGGTTGAACAGGACCCAAACAGTTTTTTAACACAAATCTTTTCTCGCTAATTAGATACCGAATCATCCTCAGAATTTTTCTAGTGCATCCACGGTACATTCTATATCTTTATTTCTTTTATGCGTAAATATGATTGTATGTATGTATGTATTTTGCACTACCTTAACTTGATTTAGTATTGTTTTTGTCCTTTTTCTTATAAAGGTTTATCTTACTATGTAAGATTATATCTATATATATGATTTATTTCTGATCAATGGTAACTTAACATATTTCTAGATTGAAGGAGGTATAATCTTCCGTACAGCTCAGATGGCTGCGTTTAGCATAGACTTCTTATTATTTTGTGCGCTTATTTTTTAAAATCGTCGAGGAAATTACAAGGTAAAATCTGAATAAGACTTTTTACTGACAGGAGGATATTTTTTTTACTAAACGTTATGATAACTGAAAGTCATTGCGGAAGAGCAATAAAAAAATGTAAAAAGTATTCATCCAAAAGTTAGGAGCGAGGTTTGAACATTATCCTCTATCCGTTACGAAATCATTGAAATCAGATTTCACTGAAGCATAGCGATTCAAGATATCTTTTTATGAAGAAACATTATGCGGAGAAGATAGTTTAGAAGATATTTCGATACATTTTACTGAAAATAAGCATTGGAAAATGATACAACCAACAAATAAAAATAAAAAACGAAACAAAAAAGCTAAGCATTGCAAGGATAATCACTAATAGGAACCGATAAAGATTTCGAAATACAAATACATCGTTATAGTAGTAACATTACGAAAACTTTTTTCAATAATATAAAATATATAACAATTAATATGTATCTTTATGTTATACTAGATTTGAAATATATGAATGTAAATGACCATTCATAATCGAAATTCCATTCTTTTCATTATTAAGATGATAAAAGTATTAGTAACATCATTCCACTAAAGCATTAAAGTCGTTTTAATTGTTATATTTCTTTTGTTTAAATGAGTTATATTCTTTATCTTGGATACCTTAAGAAAATAAGATAAATCTTATAATAATTAAGTTTGTCTAAAAAAAATTAAGAGTTAATAGTAAACATTTCAGTAAAATATTGAATATTATAACATTACGAAAACTTTTTTCAATAATATAAAATATATAACAATTAATATGTATCTTTATGTTATACTAGATTTGAAATATATGAATGTAAATGACCATTCATAATCGAAATTCCATTCTTTTCATTATTAAGATGATAAAAGTATTAGTAACATCATTCCACTAAAGCATTAAAGTCGTTTTAATTGTTATATTTCTTTTGTTTAAATGAGTTATATTCTTTATCTTGGATACCTTAAGAAAATAAGATAAATCTTATAATAATTAAGTTTGTCTAAAAAAATTAAGAGTTAATAGTAAACATTTCAGTAAAATATTGAATATTATAACATTCTATTCCCTTGACTAACAGTTTTATAATAAAATACCCAATTACTGATCATTCAAAAAATATCTTGACAGTTGCCTCGATAATTAAATTTGTAATTGTAATAATAACTTCATTTGGTGTAACGGTTTGTAAGTTTCTTATTGTATTTTCTCACAACTTAATAAACTATAATAAATTAAAATCGTATATTAATGGTAGACTGATAGCTTTTACATATTTATTACATTGAATAAGGTGTAATAAGGAATAAAGATCATCGAAAAAATATATAAGTATAGTTAAAATAGACTACTTGTGGACTACTTGGCATTTTGGTCCATGCTGAGGCAGATTCCGTGTAGTTACTACTTTCTATCCGCTCTACTATTGTATATAGTGTGTTCACCATTTTCTTAACTGTCTCAATCACATCTTTGAATCATCAAGTAATATCTAGAGCGCCTTAACACTTTTTTTTTTCTCGTTTTATTGCAGCGCAATAAAAATGGTAAAAGATTCCATCCGACGAAAGAACGATGTGCTACGAGGCACTAGGACGTGCAACCTGTTAATATAATTGAAGTAAAAACACCTTGATGGCTTAAATGGTTGTGTTTAGTCGTTGGATCGATAATAAAAGGATCCATAAAAAGTTAATCAAGGTATAAAGGAAGAAATGGTAGTTCGAAACATAGATGGGAGGATAGCATTAAGTCTTATGGATTAAGCCATTTTATTATTTTCATTATTATGACTAATCATGTTTTATTTTCTATATTACCTGAACCTACATTGACCTACATTTTTTATATATAATATTTTTCTTTATCATTCTTTAATATTTTTTGAGGTGCTGTCGTGGTTATAGAAATCGTATCACTAAACAAAAGAAACGTTTCCAAAATTACATATAACTGCATGTTTAAAAAAAATGCTGATTATACGACAAAATAATATTATATAATATTTGTATAAGATAATATTTTTTCTAAAATCTTTAGCTTTCCAACGGAATATTATACATGTATATTACTGTTCTTATTTTCATAAATAAAAAATTGCATTAAAAAAATATTTTCTTCAGTTTTCTCTAGTTGTTTATCAAATTCGCCTATCTTGTATATTTAGCTGTTAATTATAGATGTTAGCAAGATAATATGGTTATTTTTATAGAATCTACAAAATTAAAGGTACTTTAGAGGAAGATAATTTAAAATATCTGCATTTAAGCCATGTCAGAATATTTCAATCAGAATGAAACCTACATCATATTAAACCCCATTACACTTTACATCGATAAAGCAACTTTAATCAAAATCGTTATAGCCGTTTTTGAGATAATCATAAAAAGGTGCAAAATGCATGGTATATAAAGTGGCTCTTTAGGTTAGCTGATTTTAGTGAAAAAGTTGCTGTAACATCTAGGGCGTATAGTTTTCGTAAATATGAAATTTTTTGATTGTTTAAAAGATGTTTCCTTTCATTGAAGCTTTCGAAAATATATATAATGCATAATTTTCTTATCACAACCATGATATAACGAATTAAACCCGATTCAGGAAACAAATAAAAATGAATTGAAACAGGATAAGTGGATCCTAAAATTTTATCGTTCAAAATATACTGTACTTCACAGTCATTTTTGTAGATTCCTTCGAAATGTTTACAATTTACTGGTTTCCTACAGTCCAACACATTTTTAAGAAATTCTTCCTTTACAAAGTATATAATTTTAATAAATTTTGTAATAAATCCTTCCAAGATAAGGATAAATAGTATACATATATCAATTATTTAAGTAAACAAATTGACAATTAGATGAAAACAAACAAAAAAGTCACAATAAGTTAGTAAGGAATTTATTTTATTTTATTTTTTTAAGTGTGAAGCTCAGTTAACCTCTAGCCATTTAACTGAGCAAACTTTCTTAGTGTATTTTTTTTATTTAGGAATAAAAGACGATTCAATAGAATTAACACATTTCTCCTGATTTACCTTTCATATTTTTGTTTAAAACTGTACTTCTCGGACACGGCGATGATAATCACAATACTACATTGTTGCCACTGATTCTATAAAAACTTAACAAGAGAACAGTGTACGACTAGAAACAACCTACTTTTCCTTAACTCGATAAATTTTAAGTTGTGAGGCTAAATCGGTCAATTCAGACCGCAAAAAAAAATGAAAAAACGTTTTGGTAATCATTCCATTCTGACAGCATAGATATTAGGGGGGTTGTACAGAATCACAGACAGCCGATAGCTGAGAACCAATCGCTGGGCGGACCGCGAAGTACAGATGAAATGCGATAAACGGGATAACGGTAAGGAAGAAATGAAAAGGACGAAGGAGAATACGCCGCCACTGATCGTGGCTATCCTACTTATACCAGATGAAGGAGAGTACGTACGAGAAGAAACTTTCTTCTTTAATATATCACAACAAAGAACAATGTTCAATATTTTATTTCTTTTTCTCTTTTTCATAAATAAATGGTTAATAATAAACAACAAAAATTATTGATTTGTTTTTATTAATTTCTTTATTTAGAATAAATACTTTATTTAGATTTGATAATACTTCAAGTAAATAATAACAAAGATAGCATGACTTGAAAAATACATTTTGAGAAACCACCCAATGGCAGGACTCCAATTAAAATAGTATAGAGCTTATTTTCCTTACGTAAATTATTCCTCTGATATCATTTTTATTAATTATATTTATTGATATTTAAAACTGTATTGCAATAATTACATCAATTAAAAGTGATAGAGTGTCATACAATGGCATGGCAGAGACATTACCTATCAGCAGCACTTAAATCATTATTCTAAATCAGAAGGTTTAATGGCTAGACTGGTGAAGCGGCTGACTGAGAGGCGCTAGGAACTCCTGGTGTTGTGCCTCTCCATCCACTTCGATTCTGAGTCCCCAGGGGCAGTATGTAAATATTATATATATGTATGAATGTAGCCAAGTTTTATTTACTTTATTTTATTCTTCTTTCCATTTGTTAGTTAAGTTTACATATTTTATTTCATTTTATGTTTTTTTTTTTATTTATTGATTTTTTTTTTATTTATTATTATAATTGTTTTGTCTTGTTTTTTTTTAATCTGTACATATGGAATGAATGACTTCTTATAGCCCTAATACTTATTGCCCAAGATTGTGGCAGATTGTATTATTTCTCAACAAAGCAATTTTATTATTAAAAAATCAGAAGGTATCGCGACCATCTTCGTTTCACACTCTTTGGAGGATTATCAGGATTCGAAGAGTAAGCAAAAATTCATAATAGTGGATTAGAGAGAGAGAGAGTTTTCACGGAAATAATGGTACCTGGTTCAAACCAAATCGACACTACATTAAGGTCATTATGTTTGAATTTATTCTTGACAAAGTTTTTTACAATAGATTTTGGTTTCTAAGGATTTGATAAGGGAAGAATTCGATGGTTTAGTAGAGCCCCACTGCTCTACTCTGAAGTCCAGATTGGCCTTGTGATAGTAATGTGAGCCGTTTACAGTTCAATGAATGGATTGAGCATTGATCTATATAGGTGTTGAAGTATCCGAAAACGGCTATTATTGACCGTAAATCAATTTTCGAAAACTTTAGAGTTATAAGTAAAGTAATAAACTTTTAAGATGCGCACAGGCACCGTTTTAAACTAGCACGCGCCCTGAGTGAATTATTTTTAACCGCTCCCACTTCGGTTTCGGGTCGACAAAATACAAAATGCGACTAAACACTAATGTATAATAAGAAGTACTTTTTAAGTTCTTCAGCTTATATCCACAAGAGGAAGATCATTAAAGTGAAATTAATAAAGTGGTTAATGTTGATTACGTGACTTAGGTAAATGTGTTCTTTTTTCTTTTTACCTTTTCTTTTTGTGTTTCTTAAGTAAAATAGATAATTAGTTCGAACTTCTTTAGGCTTGATCAAACCGTTTGCTGAGTAGCATTTTTAAGAGTTTATCAACACTAAAGATATATAATAGAATACTTTTCTTTTAAATGTTCATTGTATAATTGAAATAACGAAACTAAAGTATATACTGCCTAGAGCCAACAATGAAAGTGTATAATTAATTGTTTAAGATTACGTCCAGATAAAATGTATATAGAACCGCCAACTTTAACACCCTTTTGCTTTGTCTTCATTCATTAATCTGAAATTAGTTGATAAATTAGTAATCCTATTAATAAGCTCAGGAGGAAGCAATAAAATCATTAACATCCGTAGTAATCGTAAGTTTCGTAAGTCATCATAAGTCTCATTCTCCCAGGGTAAGTTGACTTTGATTGTGAGAGTAATGACAGGGCTGGTTTTATAGCCTTGCTGCAACACGAAGGATTATAATTAATTCTTACGAGCCTGGAAGAAAATTAAGTCGTAAAATCGTCAAGGATTGAAGCGAGATTTTATTTTAGATGTGCGTTAAATGAAGGCGGGAACATTATTAATCTTCCAATCCGCGGTCTCTCAATGCAATGTTCTTTTAGTAATCCAATCTTTTAGTAATAACAGGTTCAAATGATTTTTAATTGTGCCTCCTTAATTTCACTAAATCTATTTAGATTTAACGTCCTATAGAACTATTTTTCAGGGATTTATGATTTATTCTTAACACATCTGGTTAATTAAAAAAAAAAAGATAATAAATTCAGAGAGTAGAAAATGTAGAAACATTATGACGAATTATAACCATTTTCTTTAGTTTTTATTTATTTATTTTATTTGTTTATTCCCCTGCTTATCCATTTAGTGCACACGGGGTGTGGAAGCAGTGAAGCAGATCGCTGGGTGTGTGCATGGATTTACTCCTGATAAACTACTCTTTTTTTAATTAAGGAACAAATTTAATTTTTTGTTTTTAAGGTCTCTGGTGCGGCCTGGTTCACGGCCGTGCACCTTAGAGCTGCACCTTGACCGCTCCTGCAGTGCAACCCGGTGCGCGGGTGCGCTGCTTTCTGTTGCACCTTAATCATTGCATGGCCAGCACTCCTGGCGCTCTGCATCCTTCCGGATGCCTTCCAGTATTCCAGGTACGCCGCATCAGACTGGATTCACCTCTTGTCCAACACTCCTGTTATCAGAGTTCCTCAACTTCGTCTTATTCTTGTTTCTCCTGTTGCTCGCTTGCCGGTTATGCTCTTCCTAAGGTAGAGTGAGAAGGCCAACCATCTCCTTCCACAGTGCCCCTCCATGGCAGTGCAGGACAACACATGTTCTCCTGTCTTAGGGACTCCGCAGGAAGGGCCCCGGGAGTCTATATCCTTTCCATGATCATGAAGTTTCCAAAGGAACCCTCCATATCCTGTTAATATTTGCGACACCCTATAGTCCAGGAGGACCCACTAGGCCTGGAATCTTTATTGGACGATGGAAAAGAACTTTCGCAGAGTATAACCCTTCTGGCTCGCCACCCACAGCCCATGGGGGGCATAGGTCAGAACCAGGCGGGTGTACCGTGGTGCACCTTATCTGTGTATTTTCTTCCGTGTCCTTGGAAGGATTATCCCTAGGGTAGGTATAGTCAATATACGTCATAGAACTATCTTCCAGGGTGGACGCCCGGGCTCATCCCACCTGAAACGCAGACATCAGCTGCCGCTGCTTTACCTAGCCCAGTCCCACCCTAAACGGGATACCCCAGGGATTCCTATCGGACTCCTGTATTGTGAAGTTGTCCCAGGACATCTGCTGGTGAACGCCGTTTCGGTACACCTTATACCTGTACTTCGACTCTTTTCGGAGTGCAGCTTTCCTCTCCTCGTCTCTGCACTCCTGGTACTTGCGCCTAGCCCTGTAAACGAACTATTTCTTCCATTTATAAACGAACACTATGCATGCCCAGAGATGTCAGGTTGTTGTTGTTTGGGGCTTTGAGGCGTAAAACCCAGGGGTCATAAACGCCTATAGTTCTCTTTAAGTATAAATAAATAAATAAATCAAAACTAATAAACTAGGCGTATAATAATTAGATAAAATAGTAAAAAAAATGAATAAATAATTAAAAAAATATATAAAATAAAAATAAGTTAAATTAAAAGACTATATTTGATTAAATAGTAGGTGTCTCTTAAGAAACCTGAACAGCGCCGAGATGTTGTTTTCATTATCGGAGAGTATGAAGAATATATTAGGTATAAGCCCAAATTTGTTTAAACTTGTCCTATAAGAAAGGCATTCTTCTAAAATGTGGCTGATAGTCAGGATATTGTTACAATGTGGACACTTAGGAGGTGGCTGCTTGGTAATGAGATGAAGATGGGTCATGTTAGTGTGGCCAATCCTTAATCTGGCCAGGATAACTTCCTCTCTGCGGCTTGAGAGACATGATGAGGACCAAGGCCCCACTTTTGTTTTGACGACTTTCAGTTTGCTAGCAGGACTCTCGTCCCACATGGACTGCCAGGCAGCCGATATTTCCTTTCGAAGCGGCTGAGACATATCTCGCGGTGTTAGGATAGGTACGCCTTGACCCGGGAGGGTGAGCGCCTGTTTGGCGGCCCTATCCGCCAGCAGGGATGTCAGGTTCTACAGCCTATATATATGTTTTATAAATAACACAAATAGTGAAAACCAGTTAATCTCACCCTCCTACCATTTTCTTGGAAACTTAGGTAATGGAGAACCAAAATTATATCAAATACTTTCATCATCATTTTAGTTTTGTTTCGTTCTTAAATATGCAAAATTAAAGGAGTTAAAACGTTATTTTAACAGTGGAGAGAATTTCATAACTCCGGAACAAGCTTAGTCTCATTAACCAAATTTATAGATACATTGGTAATCTAGTATCGGTTTCATAAATTTTCGCTCAGTCGCTTTTGTGATATTTCTGTGTAAACAACGCGAAAAAAGAAATTTCGGCAATCTTGAAAATTCATAAACAAAAAAGGACTATGTGCCCTGATGACCCACAAGGGGAGGAGAGGGGGGGTCGAAACATTGGCAAGCAATAAATAGTTGAAACTATTTAGTTGTTTCATTCACTGACCGCAACCCGGACTAATTCCCCCCAGTAAAAAAAGGCTATGTTCTCAAGACTAAAATTTTTACAGAGAGGAGGACTGTGAATTAGCTATTAGGAAAAAATAATCAAAGGTGAGTTTTTGACAACCAACCTTTTCCTTTTTATATTTTACTAAAAGTTAGTTTTTTTATTTATTTTCAAAAAATGTTTGAACCACTATCTTCATTTCTTTGGTAATGTGCTGTAGGGACAAAAAAATACCCTTATCTTATTTTTAGTTTGTGTTTTGATTTTATTTCTACAAAATTACAAGAATTAGAAAGATTTTCCCAACACATGTTTTCAGCCACGAACGACTGCAGAAAAGTGAGAAATGAACTACTCCAGTTTACAAATTACAAAGATTTATTAAATACAGAATGTACAAATGCAAAGGGATTACTAACCACTATAGTTACAATAATAATTGAAATACTAGCTTAACTACTAAACAGTATACATATAAAATGAGGTATTCCTAACAAATAAACTACTTACAATCTGCTAGACTTATTCTAAAACTTACAACTATCAATTATATATAAACTACAGTCTTCTAATTTCCCACCGACCGGTCATCACAATATTGACGCACAGTTTCACTATACTGTCACACTGTTCACTGATACATCCACTTGAGCAAGATCCAGACTGACTGACCCGGGCGTAGTGGACCGGTATTTGTACCACCACCGAATATTCTAGACCCGGGCGGCAGGTAAGGCGGGTGGGCCGTTCTAGGCACTTCGAGGACGGCAACCACTAAAACTATTTAAAATTTTTGCAAGGAATTAGTCCGGGTGGCGGTCATTAATTGAAACAACTAAATAGTTTCAACTATTTATTGTTTGCCAACATTTCGACCCCCTTTGTGGGTCATCATCAGGGCGCATGGTGGGAGAATGGAAACTAGTGTTCCATGTTTCCATTCTCCCACCATGCGCCCTGATGATGACCCACAAAGGGGGTCGAAATGTTGGCAAACAATAAATAGTTGAAACTATTTAGTTGTTTCAATTAATGACCGCCACCCGGACTAATTCCTTGCATTAATTCTCAACGGTCAACTAATTACATCCACAATATTTAAAATTTTATTTAGGGTTTTATACTCAGGAAATGATAAAGAATAACTGGTCGAAAAATCATGAAAATAAAAAAAGTCGAGCGGCAAGGTCTGGACGATTTCGAATGGATTGAACCATATTTAAACTTCTTAGTGAAATTCTTCCACATTTCTTTTTTTACTTTAACTTTATTTAAAAGTTCTTTGATTGATTTTAACGATAGAGTTAAGTGAAAGTCGTACATTGCGTGCACACAATTTTTTATTTTGTGTTGAAGCAATTATAAGGACTGTTTCCTCCATCAACGTTAACTAGAATTCTTTATATTTTTTTATCAGTAAGAAAATTTGGTCTGAAGACTTAGGAGCTGCAAAGTACACTCCAATCTAAATGTTTTCTCTATGGCATACATATTTATGAAGCTTGGAATGCCTTATAAAATATTTATTGCATCTTCCCAGTAGCTGGCCTAATTATTTACCAATCTGGACCATGACGTTGTTAGAACTCCTTCACTGATCACGCCCGCTCTCCAAACGTTAATGAACTATGCGAATCACAACGCTAGTGTATTAATGAATATTTTACATTCCATAGAATATATTGGCCAGCCTCTTTTTAACCCAGTGAAAGCTTTGCGGCAGATGTTTTTGTACATCAATAAACACTTTCCATGTCCGCCATTTCTCCTCAACGAGGATGTAAATATATTCCAATAATTTCCCGAACAGTGCACAATTCAGTAACCGATAGCCAATGTCATAAGCTTCCAGACATATCGAGCATACCCTTTCCAATCTGTAAACACCCTTACGGCCATGAATATGTTAAGCGTGTGAAACATGTCTGTTGAGAAAGCCAAGTTTTTTCCTTCTTTATAACCTTCGCAGATTGATAGAAAAAGATGGAAGGTGACAATAATGAGGTTAATCTATTTTTGAATGAAAACTATATAGTAGTTGTTTCATCTATTGAAAACGCATCATGAACACTAAATGAATTTTGCAAACATATCCTGACGACAAAATAAAACTCATGTTATCTTCCATTTCCTAATAGTATAGACTAAACAATATACTGAAATGAGATGTGATCTTCTAGGCATGGATTTTTTTAAATATTCAGTTATTAATTACAATGTCAAATAATCAACACTGTATTGATTTGATTTTATTTATTTATTTTCACAAGTGACCTTCAAGATTTGAAATCAAATCCTATTTGGTCAATACATGCTTGGCATAATTTTATAAAAAGCTAGGCTACAGAATTAAATTTATAAAAAAAAAAAGAAAAAAAAAGTTTAGTAAATAGAAAAAAAAAAAAAAAATGTAAATGAGAGAGAAAAAATAATATAAATTCTGTGAAGCATTTTGTTTGGATTTTACAGTGGGTGTTATAAAATAATTGTTGTGACAGTCTAGCTTCTTCTTCTTGTAGAATTATCGCACTGTACTCAATGATTAGAATTAATTGTACGCATGACAATATTATTTAAGAAAGCGATTGTCAGATTAAGATTATTATGTGAGTTGCGTTTTTTTCTGAATCATTAAACCGTCACATTATACTACTGTGGCTTATCAGACAATGCTATAGTAGGAGTCTACATTTTTCCTATCCAGGTTTAATTAGGACAGAGATCTTTAAAAGATCAATGAGAAACTGACATCGCACAGGTTCGGGACTACCATTTTACTTCCTCTCTTAAGGATATTTGGTAAAATTGTACTTCTATTGGGTTGTGTCACATGAAATGTCCGTTTTCAAGGTAAAGGATTTTTATTAAAAATATGATATGAAAAAAAGAAAATTTATTCGAAGTATTTCCCTTCTTTTTCTACACATTTTTCCCAACGTGACAACTTTTTAATCCCGAACTGAAAAACTCTGAGCTTTGAAGTGAAACAAAATCTGAAAACGCACTTTTCTCTTGACCATGATTTTCAAAAAGTTTTCCTTTGACGAAGTTGTCTAAATTCCTGAACAGGTGGTAATCTGTTGGAGACAAGTCGGGAGAATATGGTGGGTGCGGAAGAACTTCGTAGCCCAGTTCATTCAATTTTTGCACAGTATGTTTTGAAACACGGGGTCTTGCTGCCGCTCAGTGAGATCATAAGGTACCCATGTATCGAGCATTTTTACTTTCCCAATACACATTAAATGTCTGGAAACGGTTGATGCACTTGCATTTAGTTGTGCTGAGAGTCCTTTAACTGTCTATTACGGATGGAGGTCTTCCTGGGGGCAAGTCGGGAGAATATGGTGGGTGCGGAAGAACTTCGTAGCCCAGTTCTTCACGGTATGTTTTGAAACATGGGGTCTTGCTGCCGCTCAGTGAGATCATGAGGTACCCATGTATTACTTTCCCAATACACTTTAAATGTCTAGAAACGGAAGATGCACTTGCATTTAGTTGTGCTGAGAGTCCTTCAACTGTTTGGTAGGGGTTTTCTTCTACTGTATGTTTGAGGACATCGTTGTCTATTACGGACGGAGGTCTTCCTCGGTGCAAGTTTTCCAAGTCGGTATCGCCAGCTGAAAACTTAGCAAACCAACGGCGAATGGTCCTTTCATTAACACTCCCTCCCACAAACGCCTTGCAAATATTTCTAGCGGCCTCAGCTGCTGAATGGCCGAGTTTAAACTCGTACAAAAATATTACTCGAAAATCGCGTGTTTCCATGTACATATTTGGGGATATAATAAAAAGTGGGCAATTGATTGGGAAGCTAATGTTTATAATATAAAGGTAGAGGATTAGTAACTGTTTACTTTAAATATGTAAACATTCGGAAGAAAACAACAGAGATCTGCAAAATCTTTTATGTATTTCAGAAACTATAAAAACGGACATTTCATGTGAAACATCCCAATATTATAAATTCTAAGAGCCGTCTGTCAGGTTTGAAACAGCGACCTCGGGCATAGACGACTGTTATGGTAGCCATTTTACAACTTTACATTACATGTTTTCACATTTATACACGCGTTGTTTTTTTGTTTGTTTAGGTTTTAACCAGTTATACTATTATATTATGCATTTTGAAATTGAATGCGAAAATGGGTGTCTAGCAAATCAGCTCGAAGAAATTCCCTGACTTTTCCATATTGTAAGAAGTCTTTTACCTGGCCGAATCTCGAACAAAATCGAAAAAACAAAGGATAATTATAATTACTATGGTATACTAGATTAAAAATATATATAATGACTAATTACTGTACGTTAAAATTCAACTATATCTACCCGACACCAGCTGAAATTGTAGTTGTCTATGTTGACTTACCAATGAATTATGATGAACATGGATACTGCTGTGAGCAATTATCAATATTTACAAATTTATTTACAATCAATACATCTGTTTTAACATTGAGCGATTTTCTTTAATGTTTGAATCAACAAGTTAATAATTTCCCCTGTTGCTAAACACCCTGAATTTTTAAATTCATATGCGAATTGGCATCAGATCAAATCATTTCAAAATCTCAAAATATTTTCTTTCTACATTCGTCATTTAATAATTTAATAAAGACAATTTTGATTACAGGTATAAACATCATTGATAGTTTAAACAATTTTTTCTCAACCTTACTAAATTTTTTTAACCTTATGCTCGGCAAAGTGTCAGGTAATAGCGCTGTTATATATGTTGATTTATTTTTTTAAGTACCTATTAAGGATATTAAATATTAATTGTCGCAAGATCAACCAACGGATCTTGCGACAAAATTTATCTCAGGTTTATTATATTTTAACACTTGCATATGAAGACAATATCAAGCTGTGAACTCTTTGAATGTGGTACAAAACATTAGGTTTTGATGAATAAATTCGCAAGACTAGGGCAAGTGCGTTAGGTATATAAATCTCCGAAATAATCAGCAACTCAGTCTTTAGACCAGAAACAATTTTGAGAAGTTACTAACCCCGTTATAGCCTTGACATGCCCGGCGTAGTTCGAAACCACAGTTTCCTCAACAGCGATGGTCAGGTTTGAGATGCATAACCCAGCCTAAAGCTGATCATGACCAGGAACCAGTTCTTTAACTTAATGAATAGGCTGGATAACCTTATCCTTCCTACCTCTTTTCGGAATCGGAAGAAATGGGTACGGGTCACGCAATCCTTATGACCTCAATATTGTCCAAATTGTTTAATTGTGTGCTCTTTTTAATCTTTCTAATGACAGTGATCTGACTGAACACAGCTTCTACCTTCAACGAACAGCTCTAATCAAGAAAAATAAAAAGACTACATAGAATAGTAAAAACTAAATATAAACAAGAATAATAATATGGTGTTAGTTCATACTTTTTACTTAATCATTCTGCGTTATTTGTCTTGTCTATGAATAATTCTGATAGTTAGGAAGTTATCTTAGTAGTTATAAGAAATAAGACCTAACAAAAATGAGATGAAGAGAAAAAAAGACTTCCGGCAAACCACCCAAGTTAAATGAAACATAAAAACTATGTCTGACTACCTCTAAAAGGCATGACACGGTAGGAATGCAGAATAATAAAAATGTTTGGATTACAAAAACCTGACCCACTCTTATGTTCGACCGACCAACATGCGACAATACTCCGTTAAGCGTAGAGCACTTCTTTGATATAAATAATGTCGAAGAGAATGAGAGACGTGAAAAATTATTTATGCATATAAAAAAACAACAACAACGGAATCGATAAAACATTAAAATAATTAAAAGTCATTTTAATTATACAAGCGGAACAGTTGTTAACGACCTAAGTAATGTTACAGAAGCGCAAATTTAAAGAATCATTAATTAGAATCGTTAATCATTGTATATCTTTTTAATACAACCTTCAATCAATTATAGATCGTAAAACATTTAAAATAATTAAATAAACGTTCATTTTATTACAAATTAGAAGTAATCTATCTTAGAGTGTCGCATTCCAAAACTATTCCATTTTAAGTAGGAATATACAAAATTAAAGGTACTTATGAGGACGAAAATGAAAAAAAAAAATATCGGCAATTCAAGCCCTGCCAGACTATTGCAATCAGAATCAAACCTACATGATATTAAATCCAATTGAAGTTTACATCGATGTAGGGATTTTAATTAAAATCGTTAGATCCATTTTTGTGAAAATTTATAAAAGGTGCAAGATCTATGGCATAAAGTGGCTTTTCTGGTTCGCTGATTTTGTTGGAAAAGCTGTACAATATTGATTTCCAGTTTATACAACTTACCGTTTTTTTAGTTTGACTTACCGCACACAGACCTTTTTGCGGTAGGTAATCATTTGGTATGGGGGGGATCCCATAACGTGTATTAACACAAATTCGAAAATTTTCATGATTGCTATACTGTCCACCACAGTATATTTCATATTTAGGTAATACAAATATAATAATAATTTAAATAGGCTTACCGAACCCGAATGTTCGCTGCCGATAGCACCAAATTCCGCCTACACAGACTCGTCAAATGTTCACCGTTCAAGCCAAAGCTCCCGAGATCAGCCTTAACGCAATGCTCCCATCGACGCTTCGGCCTACCTTTCGGATCAGCGAATACCAACTTTCTCGGAATCCGTTCCTTACCGAGCCCAACAACTTCACACGCCCATTTGAGACTCCGCGATGCTATCAACTCAATTATATTCACAGGATACAAGTTCCCCAATTCCGCGTAGTGCAACCTTCTAAACTCCCAGTGGCCTCATCTCTCTTCGGACCAAATATTTTACGCAGTACCTCATTTCGAAAACCTTAAGCAGTTGTTCATCCTTCAAAGGAAGCGGCCACGCTTCAAAGAATCCGCAAATCCGTAAATAACCGTCGGAAGAATAATAGTTTTATAAATTCTAACCTATAAGTTTTTAGATAGAAGCCGAGCTAAGTAATTTAGCAACTGAACAATAGCACGCATTTCCCACCTTTAACCGGGACTTCATTTCTTCCTGGATTTCATTATTTCTTGGTATCATTGAACTTAAATACTTTAATTTCTTTACGTGTTCAAAAGTATGACCAAGATCGTCACCGTTTCTGCTACTAATCATATATTTCGTCATATCGGTATTTAACTTGAGTCCTATTTCTTTACCGGTTTTTATTAACACACAAGTATTTATTTGTATGGTCACACTTAGGTAAGTGGAAGTAAAAAAAAAAGCAATTAATATTAGTGAAGGATTTTCTTTTGCTAACCCTAATGTTGGAATAATGAATTCCAGAACAAAAAAAAATCAACTCATTAAAGTCTAAATACATATATATAACGGTTATTCGAGATTGATAAATGATTTTAATGATTGAATTGGATTTTGTCAAACAGGACGGAGCCCATTTTTCTGATTCGCATTCTCTCATCTTTGTAAGTGGACGAGAACTTAATCCTCGGCGCGTAAAATATTTATATACAAACAGAGCATTTAACTTTTTTTCTGCTCCTAATTGTCAAAAATGTCGGTATAAAAAGACTGTTAAAATTGACTATTCTGTGTCTCAACATTAGACAAAGGATAGCCAAAACAAGAGAATGGATTGTATATTACTTTTTAAGAAGTGCATAAGATAAAGAGACCCGAAGTAGACGATGGTGTAGATGTTTACTCGAGAGAAGACTGGATCTGCTAGGAGTGGGGTCAACGTACCTCCCACTGGAACCCAGTCAGCAGCGGTCTTTCCTAGTGTACAGAGTGCGTTCGTCCTGGCATGTCTTCCGGGAGACTTTAACGTTCGGCATCTTACAACGGATCCTCTGGAACCAGCTTATTGTAAGTAATTAAATTTTTTCATTGATTCCAACAATTACTTTTTTCAGAGTAGGTCAACTTATAAATTAAAAAAATTCTATATTTTAGCTGAGCGTAAGAATCTATGATTTCATTTCATTTGTATTCAAAATACATTCTTTAAGTATTTTCGATCCTATTTGCTTGAAATAAATTGAAATTAAACCTCTAAATTCGATTTAATGTTTTACTTAACCTGGTGATACTAAGCTTTAATAATGCATTAATCACCTGAACGTTGATATGCTTATAGAAGCATCATATAGATTGAATTTTTTATATTAATATTTACCTATCCGACAAAAATTTAATTTTACATAAATGACATACTCCTTTAGGTGAGAAAAGTTATTTAAGCATACAACACAACAAAACCAATAGCATACAATTAAAAAATAATGAATATAAGTAAAGAATACACCGAATAAAACGCTTAATTACATCAGTAACACCTATCATCATTAATTAGAAAAAATACTATAAAGTAGAAGAAAAATACAAATTAAAAATAATTTATAGATATTATATTTTATTTCAGCATCCAGTCGTTCGATAAGTTTAACTAACTTATTTGAGGGTATAAAAAATAACTAATATGTAATAAGAAAAAAATAGAATAATGGATCTATAAAACTTGAAATCTGTAACAGTATAAAATAAATAGAGTAATATTACATGGAATATTTAAAAGACTATAAGATTATTATTATTTTTTTTTTTTTGATCTAGAAGAGTTATAATTCATACAAAATGCGAAAAGTAAACTAAGTATTAATAATTACGTTCGGGGAATATGTGTGATTAACTAAAAATAACTATTCAATGATATGTTTTTTTTTTTATATTTCTTTGGTCTCTTAGGTATAATAAATAGTTTTATCATTAGATAATAGTGCTGTTATAATATCAGCTAAGTTCAATTGACTACAGACGTTATACCTGAGAATATCATAGCGGTCGGAACATTGGGAAAACATTAATAAAGAGTGATTAATGGGTCTAACAAAAAAAAAAAAAAACATTTTTTATTAATTTTAAAAAACTTAAAAACAATCAATATTCAAGATATTTACCCGCTGAATTTTAATTACATACGTATTAATTACCGTTTATCTCAAAAATGCAGGCTACTAAGAAATTCGAGATTTTTTTTTATGTTTAATTTGATATCTATGGAATTGATAACTTCATCCAAGTACGATGGAAACTTTCAAGGATTAGAACAATAATGCAATATTATTAGTAACGCTAACAATTTTTAAATTATCAATTGAACTTTTATTTTTATTTATTTATTTTTTTATAGCTTCATATCTGATACATTATTATGAAATTCGAGTAGCGAGGTGTCTCAACTCAACTATGATAAGCAATAACGTATTCTCGATAACAGATATAATCTTATCGCTTGATCTGAAACAATGATAAGGTTATCAATTGCAACAAATAAAGTAATATAATATAAAGTAATGATAAAAAAAACGCATAGACGCCAGACTGGTCACCACATACATACTAAATTCATCAGACAGGACAATGAGGCTTCACTTCCTTCCACTGCAGAATAAGGAGGCGGATGAACTTCCTACCTACGCGACTTGAAAAAGAAATGAATGACACGATAATATAAAGCTATTAATAGTTCATAACGGTGACAAAATCAATTAACCTAGATAAATATAAATCATATAATAGGGCTTGATGATGCAAAATTTTACCAAAAATAAGATCACGTAATAAGTACATTAAAGTTTTGCAGGTCAAATAAATAAAGCAACAAACAAAATTAATGTTATTCATCGATTTGAAGAATATATTTTTTTTCAATATCCACATTCCAAATTTTAAAATTATATTATCACTAAAAGATGTTTCATAGCAGTATCAATAAACGTTTGTCAGATCCTACGTTATAGTAATATGATTTACCTTCTCTAATATAAACTAATATAACAATGAATGGTCAATAATAACCATGAAATTAAAAAATAATTACTTTGGAGTTAAACTTCCATTATAATTAGTAAACCTGGAAAATTTTAAAATAGTGAAATTTCGATAATATGAACCTATTAACTACTAACTTGCTGAATTCTAGAAACATATCTTATTAATTAGGAAAATTATTCTACATCCATGCAGTCTATTGATAATCTTCTAAAAATGAAACAAACCCAATTTATTTGTAAAATGTACACTTTTATTTTGGTATAAATAAACCACCTTTGTAATCGACAAAAAATGCAACGATGGTCCTAATACTTAGACGTTGATCTTAACTGGTTATGTTTGAACCGGCAGCCGACTAAATGTGATTTAATTCAATAACTCAGTTATTAAAAGTTGTTAGTGTTTTTAACAAAAAAAAAAACCGCAAATAATTCTAAAAAAGAGAAAAATTTAAATTTTTCCAATAAATACGCCCATAACTCAGTTATTTTTTAAGATAGGGAAAAATATGTATAGAGTTTTAGAATCAATAAAGCGGGATTAAAAAAAAAAAAAAAAAAAAATGGAAATCTTGCCTATATATAAGCTTGTAACTCTGTTATTTTTTAAGACTACCCTGAAGAATGGTTCCTCCCATTTTGCAATGGATAAATAAAGGCATAGAAGAAGCCCTTGAAAGATTACTAGTGCATCCAGCGCATATAGCAATCCTCTTTAGAATACCTCTAGGTAACAGAAGGACAAAATGTGACATCTATACATATTACATTTGTATTTGTATTTTTGTTTGAAAATAGAACCAGAGGGTAAGAAAAAAAAAAATTTTAAGATAGAGAAACAAATTATTAGTGTTTTTTGTTCTAATATTACCTTTCGTAATACACAAACAAAAAACAAGAATAATTTTTAAAAAGAGAAGGTAATTTTTGAAGATAGAGAAAAATATGTATAGAGTTTTATAATCACTAAAGCACGATAACAAAAAAAAATTGATCTATATTCCTAAAAATCTGGTGTGGGCAACACACGACTTTCACTTACCTCCGTTTTTAAAATCGATTAAAGAATTTTCAAATACAGTAAGAGATCAAAATGATTGACACCATTAAAGAATTAGTTAAATGGAATTTCTATAGAAACGTGTGTTTTATTAAAAAATCTATTATATAATTATCTAAAATAATCAGTTAGTTTTATGTTTATTTCACCACTCTCTATTAACTTTTAAAAGCTTGTGTATGAGATAATATTTTTTCTAAAATCTTTAGCTTTCCAACGGTATATCATACATGTATATTACTGCTCTTAAGTTCAAAAACGAAAAATTGCATTAAAAAAATATTTTTTCTGTTTTCTCCTTTAGTTGGGTATCGAATTTATTCAATTTATATATTTCGGCATTTAAGCCCTGTCAGACCATTTTTATCCAAATAAAACCTACATGATATTAAAGCTCATTAAATTTTACATCGATATAGCGAGTTTAATCAAAATCGTCGAAACCGTTTTCGAGAAAAAAGGTGCAAAATGCATGGTATAAAGTGCCTCTTCTGGTAAGCTCATTTTGATGAAAAAAGTTTTGTCACGTCTCGGGCGTATAGTTGTCTTAAATATGAAATTTCAGTTTCATAGGACTTACCGTTTCCGCCCGGGAGTTACCACACACAGACCTTTGGTTATTTGGACTCAGGGGACCCTAAAACGTGTATTTCCGTTGAAAATTGGAATTCGAAAATTTTCACGATCGCAATACTTCCCCTTACTATATATAGTAAGTGAAAGTAAAAATGAAAAATAAATCATTTAAATTGGTTTAGAACTAGCAAAGATATATAACGTTTTGAAATTAGCAGCGGTGATATCCATTTCCCTTTTGCATTTTTTATAACTTTTCATATTAGGTGATTGCCTATAAACAGTTATACCCTAATATAGTTATTTGGAAATAATAAAACATTGTGTAATAATTTGCAGCGTTTTTAAATATGTATTATAATTTTTTTTTTTTTTTTTTTTTTTTTTTTTTTGAACTACAAATCACAACAATTAACACAGTTTTAGATAATCTTAGGAGATCGAAAGTGAGGTGAATTCGAAATATTATTATTTTTTTTTAATGTATCAATACCGTAAACGTGCCTTTTCTCAAAGAAAAGGCATAGGAGAATCAGCGTACGTAACATCGGAATGGCACTTTAGTTCTCTAGATCATGGGCGGAAAGTGTTGCAAGGGTAGGGAGTTCGGTCCAGAAACGAACGGTAATGGCCATAAGTTATCATGTAACAGTTAACGTAAAAACGAACGAAAAAACTCGACAAGATAAACTGGTCGCCACATAACAGAAACTGTAGAAGACAAATTAATAACCTTTTGTAACGTTCTTTTTGTAATCGTAAAATGAATCAGTCCAACGTTCAGTTGTCATGGGTGAGGGCTAGAAAAAACATTAAACCGCGTTGAAAACAAACAAATATTTACTTTCACTTTAACTTTCCGTATTTATTTTTTACATAGGTAATAAATCAACTAAGATTGACTAATCAATAAATATACTTGTAACTATTCAAAAATTTAAAGTAAATAAAAACTTTAGATTATACTTTTAATCAGTTTAATTAACTTGATAATCCTCCAAAAAGTTTTATTTTATTTTATTTATTGAAATTTACAAATGTAATACAGATGTATTACAATTAATTAATACATCAAGTAAATTAGCGGATAAACATAAAAAATATACATAGATAATATACATGAAAAGACATGAGGAGAATATGCCCATTGGCAGCACTCCACTAGGTAATCTAAACTAGAAGGTCTCGAGGCCATCTTCTTTTCAGACACCTCGGAGGGCTGTCAGGAATGGAAGAGGAAGCAAGAATGGAAACTAGTGGGTCAAAGTGGTAGTGGAGTTTGTCATGGAAGGATTGATACCTCCTACGAGCCTAATCTCCAAAAAGTTAAATCAAGTTTTACTTTTTAGGATATATTGCATAAAAACCAAAATAAATAAAAATATCTAAATAAAAAGTGACGTGATAATATCTTTATCGCTTAATATTTTTTTATCTACTAACTTTCTAGATAAAAAAAAATTTTTTTTTTAATTATTCCGAAGATAAGTTAATAATTAGGCTTTCTAATTAATAATAATTCATTTTTATTTTTTTTTGGTCATTCTGAAATGTTCACGTGTCTTAATATATCCCTAATACAATTTCATATGAACATTATAAACATAAATAAATAGAAGTTTTGTATGTATTAGTTGACAGATATTTTTTCTAGTTTGCTAAATAAAGAGGATTGAACACAAAGAACATACATAGAAAGTGTTCAGAGTATTTGATTCGTCTTTATATGTTACGCCTATAGCACAATATCTACATAAAAACTGTTACACTGGTTATATGTTATTTCATAATTTGGAAATTTTTTCGGATCTAATAATTTTTCGGAAGTTGTATTTCTGTCACAAATCGCCATTTAACTGTATTGAGTGTGGACAAGAGTTCGAAGTAGAGATATAATAGTTACAATGTGACTATACTGCCTTCTGAAATTTCAATCCAGAATCCATACCCAGCAAATGAGATCGCGTGTTTCCTACCTTTATACACCTTCCCAAAGAACCGAAAACTATCAGTGTTCCTTCTTAATCCGGTCTACTCTTTTCTGGAATATTCTCCCGCCAAACATGCGCCATGCTCCTTCCCAATCTTCAATTAAATCCCTACTTTTTCAACACCTTCTTGCCTCATAGCCTGATGATAATTCATTTGAGTGTACCGATTAAACTGAGGTGTAAAATGTCTACACTACTAAACACCAATGGTCGTAAAGTTTATTTTTATTTCCTTTTCACTATTATTTTATTCATTCTATTGTTTTGTTTTATAATTTCATATTACATAAAGATATCATACTCTTTTTTTTTCCTCTTGATTATTTAAGGAAGAAGTTAGTTCCGTGTGCAGTCAAAAGTACACACAATTAAGTATAAACTTAATTTACTGGTTCCGACATATCAGCCTAATCATAGGTCTTCTTCAGGGCGTCTGAAGGAGAACGTCGCAACAAAAAACGTCGGCACGAGTGAATTAAGTTTATAATAAATTGTGTGTTCTTTTGACTGCACCATGAACTAACTTCTCTGCTATGTACAAACAGTAAACCATTCTCACTCCAATTTGATTGTTTAGATATAATTGTATATATATTGATTGAAATCATCCATATTTTTAGTTGTTTTGTTTTTGTTTTTTCTTCGCCCAATTATAATTTTTCTTTTTCTTGTACATTGATGTTATTCTTAAGGGACCTTGTGCCAGAATTTTTTTTCATTCACTCGATAGAAAAAGTAATCATTACTGATAAATAATTAATATTACAAAATAATAATAACTTGGATACGTTCCCTACAGGGTGACCCACCGGTGGGTCATGCTTAACTATCCCATGGGGCGACATGCATCACAGGTGGGTCACTTGTGTTTAGAAAATAAGTTTATTTTATTTTTTCTCAACATTAAATGTTATAGGAATTAACAAGCAAAAAGGTTTATTTATTAAATATTGTATAACTTTCAACATGCCCCCTCAAAGGACTCTTATCGGTTAATTTCATGTGATTACTCTTCTTAAAGAATTTTATTTAGCTATGCGTAATTTCATTTCATACGTTTATCCCCATAAATAAGAATATAATATGTAATATAAGAATTATTTGTAATAATATAAGAATTATTTTTAATAATAAAATAAAATATTTGTATGTCAAAACTGTTATCAAAACAATATCATATTAAATACGTTGGAACTTGCCACAGTGTCTCCCGCCCCACGAAGCGTAAGTAGCTAAGACAGTCCCGCCTCACGGGAAAAAATGTAAATATACGCCCCGGCGTGAAGGTGTTAATCAAAAGTTGCCCGTTTATTTATCAACTGAGCTTTGAGATACTAAAAGTTTTGATTGATCGTCATCTTCTAAGACACTGATTATAATATTTATCTCTATTTTGTAGTACATATTTCTTAGAAATACACCTAACCACTATCACTTTTGTTTTAGTTCCATAAGTTGGACTAAAAGACGTTGCTCATATCCGTATCAGATACAGTCCTTTTATTCTCCTAATTATTTAGATTACTTGACCTGACAGATGAGCCAGATTGCACCGGATGATTATCCGGGTGAGGATGAAAGAAAGGACTAGAAACTAGAAAGGTTTTCCCCCTAAGATAGATACTAGGTTAAAAGCCTGCAAAGAGAGAAGTGGAGAGAGCTTAACAAGAGTGATGGACGAGTCGGAGGAAACCGGAACAACCGTGTCGTTTCCCTGTCTACTCTTTCCGTATGATCGCAATAAATATTCATTATCAATCATTATTATATGCGACCTGATAAGTTGATTTAAAATATATATATATATATATATATATATATATATATATATAGGAACTACACAAGTAGTGGGTACTTCACACATCAGGGACAGATCCAGAATTAGTTTTTAGAAAAAACAGGAGAGGGCTTAATGTTCTTACCAACTGCAAGTAAACTACACGAAAGGATTGTACTTTAGGTTAAATATCTCTTCTAGCTATAGAGGGGAGATAAACATGCATTCTATAGAGTCTCCATAAAATGATTCTTGACCCGCCCAGGCAAATGTCGAACCCTTTGGGTTAACAAGCGTTACCTAAGTGATACCTTATAAATGAAACTTCAATGCAACTCACGGGAATTCGTATTAGTATGTATTTAGTATTTGCAATTAACTATTGTTTCTGTTACTCAGCAGTAATTTTGGGGGAGAGAATCAATAAAATAAAAACGAACAATATCAATTTATTCAATAACATTAATAGCTACCGGAAGGTTGAATGGTGAAACAACCAATCGCTGCCTACACAGTTTCGTTCAATGATCACCGTTAAGCCCCCGATATCAGACAATCCTCCCATAGACGCTTCGGCCTACCTCTCGGACTCCTACCAGTCAAAAGCATACCAACGTTTTCGGAATTCGTTCTTCATTGAACCAACTACTTTACACGCCTATTTGAGTCTCCGCGATGCTATCAACTCAATTATAATGACATGGAACAAGCTTCGCGATTCCGCGTAATGTGACCTTTTAAGTTCCCCAGTAGCTCCTTTTTTCTTTAGGCCGAATATTTTCCACAGTACCTTATTCTCGAAAACCTAAGGTGTTGTTAATTCTCCAGAGTAAGCAACCATGTTTCACATCTGTACAGAACTGTCCGCAAAATAATAATTTTATTAATTCCAATCTTTGAATTTTTTAAGAGAAGTGTCGAGCGAAGTATCATTACATATTCATATATGAAGTAATTTCGCATGTGAAAAATAACACGCATTTCCCAACTTTATATCCTCCTGGATTTCGTTTTTTTTTTATTTATTTATTTTTTTTTTTTATTATCGTAGAAACAACATACTTAAATTTCTCTTAGCGTTCAAACGTATATCCTTTTATATCAATATCACCGGATCGTCTCTATTTCTACTGCTAATCATTTGTTTCATCTTATTCGTATTTTAACTTCAATTTATTCAATACTTTATATATATTATAAAATATTTAGTTTTGCTTCATGATTTTATTACTTATGTTCAAGAAAACATACACTGATAAGTAAGAATATGAAAATATTACTATTAATACATAAATAAATAACATGTTTTATTTCCTAATACAAATTATAGGTTGGAGATGCTATATTTTAATAAATGACTCCATAAACTGAGAAGACTGTTTTATTGAGTGCCGAACGCTTCGTCCTTGTCTTCAGTTGATCAGGGTTGATTGAAGCAGCGTTAGTGAACCGCTCGACATCAGTGGATTGATCTATTATCATCATGGTCTTTAATGTAGGACGAAACGTCGGCACACAATGAAATCTTCTTTGAGTGTGTTATTTCTTCAATAATCACAAAACCAATCAATGCCTCATAATTTACAAAATATTAACGACATAGAAATACTTTTATCTCAGGAAGTAGATCAGGGTTTCCCTCCATGTTCAGGTCGCCTATGAAAAGAAAGTGAACATCGATTATAAGTCGTAAAGATGCGAATCTAAGACATTCTGATCAAAAGTAGTAATATTACATAATATTGATCATCGATTTAAAAAAATCTTTTTTGTCCCTTCATACGCAGTCTTAACGCAAGCAAAAATCTTTGGAAATGGTCCGTTTACGATCTGTAAACCAAGTGTATACAAAACAAACATGGTCCCCACCGAAGAGGATAACAAAAGGTAACTGGAGGAGGGAGCCAAGAAGCTAACTATACATAACTGTACAATAACCGTGACATTCTCTTGGGATGTCAATGCCCCTCTCTCCAGCAAGGCCGATCCTGAATCCACCTTCTTCTAGTTCTTCAGCGAGAGCAATGGCATCCTCTTAAAGAGAGTTCATAGAAGAAAATGCCTTAAAAATTACAAGAAATGGCGAGAGAGTATAGAGGAACATTTAGCCAAATATAATAAAGCAATCGTATAAAAATACTTCATAATTGAGTGATACACATTCACTGTGCTGAATATAAATGCTGAACTACGATTAAATATGTTCATCTGCTCCAGTTAAAATTATTTTATTGAAATTTGCAACTGTACACAGTACAATAAGTAAATGAGCTATTTACAGATAATTGGCTTGAAAATGTTTTGAGAAGAATCTACCCAGAGGTAACACTTCAATGTTTACTTGATCAGCAGGTCTCGAGGCCACCGTCTTTTCAGACGCCTCGGAGGATTATCGGGAATATATGTCGATGAGAGGATACGGACAAGCGGGTTTGTATGGGCGAATAATTTGGAATGAAAGGAGGTATATCTTCTTCGGGAAGTTTCTGCAACTAGTGGGATATTCAGGTCTCTATTGATGAGTTTGTTGGTAAAAAAGTAAGGAGCGTCTAGGATTTTGGATTGCAAGGATTGGATGCGGGAAGAATTCGATGGTCTAGTGGACCCCCATAACTCAATGCCATAAGTCCAAATAGGTCTGATAATGTTTGTGCATATGAGTTTTTTTAAGTAAAGAGGGAGTTTTGATCGTTTGTCAAGTAAGTGTTTTAATAGTCGATATCTACGAGCAGCTTCTTCACGAAAAGGCCTAACAGAAAACGCGAATATGACGAATTTATTCCTTTTACTTTATCTGCCTCCACTTCTTCCATGTTCTCCTCATGAGCTCCGCCTGCTTTCGTTTTCTTTACCACGGTGTATAATTATTTTGACAAATAAAAGAAAATGACAAAAATTAGAGAATTTTTTTAAATTTATTTATTTGATTACAGTTTTAGGTGCCATGTTTTTTAAATTTTACTGCTTCATATCATTTTAAAGATTGGTTTTTATAAAGATCATAACATGTTTTAGCTTTTTTCATATGTTTCTACCCGATTTAGTCACTAGACATCAACATACGAAATATACGCATTCATCCAACAAGGTACGCCCGAAAAGGACTAATTTGCTATTTCAAAGGATATGCCCGATTTTCATATTTTAAGGACTGTTTTAATTTTTGTTTTTTTCATTCTAAGTTAAAGTCGCCATTCTCGTTGAAAGGATTCTTAACAATTGACATTTATTGTAACCAGGATACGGTTCAAAATGGAAGAGAACCTCCATTTTTGACTCGATTCTCCTTTTAAAAGGATACGAATCGAAATAAATCAATGGTAACTAGGATTACCATACTAAAAAGGACTCTTTTTAATATAGAAACTCTCTTCCCGATGCAAGAAGCTGTCCGAAATAACTTAAGTCTAACTGTCTATATTAGGGTGGGCTAGGTGGGTTACGCCCGAAAAGGACTAATTTGCTATTTCAAAGGATATGCCCGATTTTCATATTTTAAGGACTGTTTTAATTTTTGTTTTTTTCATTCTAAGTTAAAGTCGCCATTCTCGTTGAAAGGATTCTTAACAATTGACATTTATTGTAAACATTTATTATTAAACATTTTTAACTGCTGTATGCGGATCTCATACTTCCCCGATGACTGGAAGCAAGCGATCATAGTGCCGCTACTTAAGCCTGGGAAGAATGGAGACTCACCAGAGCATTATCGGCCTATCAGTCTCCTTTCGCATATGAGCAAGGTGTTCGAGAGGCTGATCCATCACCATCTGCTAGAGCACTGCAGTGAGGAGTCCATCATTCCACCAGAACAGACCGGGTTCTCACGAGGCGTAGCCTGCGATCATCATTTAGTGAAACTTCAAAGGCACACCATAGAGCGTATGACGAAGAACAATGAACCCACGGCGTTCATCTCGCTGGACTGCACACAGGCGTTTGATTGTGTATCCCACGAGTTACTGCTTCGCCAGTTGGAAGACTATCGTTTTCCAGCTTCATTATGCCGATTGATCAGAAGCTACTTAAGCGGGAGATCCTTCGTCGTAAGGGTAGGCGATAAATTGTCAACTTCAAAGGACACCATTTGTGGGGTTCCTCAAGGTTCTGTATTGGGACCACTATTGTTTGTGATCTTTACAGCAAAAGTGATCTCAATGAAGCACCCAATGGCACTGGTAGCAGCCTACGCCGATGACATTGGCATCTATGCTTCTAGTATGAGACCGAAAAGGGCTCTCACCCTGGCACAAGGAGCATCGACCACTATTGTAGATGAGCTGAAGGAGATTGGCATTAGGGTGAACCCGAAGAAGACAGATGCTATTGTCATATCGTTCCAGAAGGGGAAGAGCGCTTTGCCCACTGATTTTAAAGTGAACGGAGAAACACTGCCAGTCTCTAATTCAATCCTCTACCTGGGCGTCACTCTAGATAGGCACCTCACCTTATCTAGTCACGTACGGGAACGACTCAAACTGGCCAGGAGAAAGAGCTATAGACTTAATCATCTACTCACGTCACCTCAGCTCTCACTGAGGCTGAAACTACAGATCTACAAGGCTATAATACGTCCGACTATGCTCTATGGTGCGCCCTTGATGCGGCATCTGTTTAAGTCCACTCTCAAACAATTACAGACGTTCCAGAACTCCATCCTTCGGCGGATTGTCAGAGGTACCAGCTTACAGAGGGCCAGAAACCATATCCTTCATCAGGAATTAGTATTGCCAACAGTGCCTGAATATATCAGCCGGAGGCACATTAAATTTTTTGATGGGCTGAAGGCCTGTGCTAATCCATTATTTTCTGATATCACCCCACCACCCAAGCCTGGGAGGTGGCAAGGATCACTACCTCTCGTTGACGTTGTCGCCGAGGGAAGGAGTTCGGACTATGTCTGAACTCAATTTATTGCCAAAACCCTGAAGAATGGTCCCTCCCATTTTGCAATGGATAAATAAAGGCTTAGAAGAAGCCCTTGAAAGATTACTAGTGCATCCAGCGCATATAGCAATCCTCTTTAGAATACCTCCGGGTAACAGAAGGACAAATCTGACAGCTCTGACAGCTATACATATTATATTTGTATTTGTATTTTGTTCGAAAATAAAACTAGAGGGTAAGAAAAAAAAAAAAACAAAAAAAAAAACAAGGTACGCTACCAAGCATGAATAGCGAACCGAACTGTTCCATGCTAAAGATGAGCACACAAGATGAATCGTTTATGATAAACGAATATTTGAATATTAATGATAATAAAATTTAAAAAAAGTTCTTCCATAAAATTTTACGTTATATCAAATATTACCACCAAATTTTGTAAAATAACACTTTTGTAAGTAACGGGCGGATTTATTACCAAAAAGTTAAGAATTAAAACGAAAAGAATATTAAAGTTTTATTTTCCAGTAAATAGTTATTTATCAGTGAATCGTTAATAATGATGTTTATGTTACAATTGAGATGTGTAACCTACTTTTTAAATTTTCTAGATTTTACATTCTATATAGCTTACACTAACAAATTAAAACATCAGATCAATAAAAGTGAAATTCGGGTTTAAAAATTGAATTTTAATACCATTTGATACTTCCAGTAGTGTATTAGGTAACGATAATAGACACGATAGAGTCACGGTGATTAAATTGCTACTGTGAAGTTGGCGAATCGGGGGGTTAAAAGAGTTACGAATGTTAGGCCAAGGAGAAAGCGTCAAAGACTTAGACCGAGTCGTGAATGGGGAGATGACATTTA
Source organism: Piezodorus guildinii (assembly GCA_023052935.1). Taxonomy (NCBI): domain Eukaryota; kingdom Metazoa; phylum Arthropoda; class Insecta; order Hemiptera; family Pentatomidae; genus Piezodorus; species Piezodorus guildinii. The sequence goes on from CM041293.1 coordinate 90,597,760, forward strand.
ATCCTAACCGAAATGTGGCTAGGCGAGAGAAATATGTTCCGGGTGGATTCGGAGATAAAGCTTTTGGTTTAACTGAGTTGAGTATATATTTTTTGAAACTTTCATTATTTGTTTTTTCTTCTATTAAATAATGATTCTATGTTATAATAATTGGAGGGTTTTAAACGAATTTTAATTGAAAACCCCAGTAAATTGAAAAATATTAAATATAGCTAGTTTTATAAAAAAAATAGATTATTCAGCACAGGAATAAATTATCACTTAAGAATTTCCTAGCCTATTATCGAGTTTATCGGAGCGGCTAAAATTTGCAATTAATAAACAACAAAATACTTTCGCAGACTTTTTGACTATAATAATCGCTTCGTTTAAAAGTGATTGTTAACCAGAACGTGCCAAAAAGACGCCTATTTATTATTATTTTTTTTTTTTTTAAGAATTACATAATCATAGTAAATGCACTATTTTTAAATTGTATTTTTATATGATGAATCAAATACAAAATATGTTTTATCTTACTGGATAGTACTCGTAATACAGGAATAATGGAGAACATTAACATTTAGAAATGAAGATAAAGTTGAATTTACATATGAATCTTAATGAATTATCAAAGTCTAGTGTATAAAATTAAAACAATATTATAAAAATGTTATTTAACAGTTCTAAAATTATAGGGAAACATATTACCTCTCACTCTTCCCTTAAAAAATAATAACAACAAAAAAACATTTTTAAAAAAATGATAAAATTTAATGGAAAGCAGAGCTTCGCAAGAAATTATTCAATTACTAGTCAGTAATTCATTTTTTATTTATTTATCGTTTAAACATGAATATATTAATTTAATAAGACATATATAAAAATTAAAATTAAAAACTAATCTAAAATTTAGAAGAACACAAATATTGAACGATATAATTTAAAACTAATCGAATTATACACAAGTGGAGTAAGGAAATTCTAAATAGTTATTCGACATTAAGTAATAATAATAATATTTTTTTATCCCTTGCATCAATTTTAAGAGGCTGCAAATGTGCGCAAGTACTAAGCTGTGAATAACCTTTTACAGTCGTGATAGTGTCTGCAACTTTTAATCAAATTCACAGCCAATTCGTTAGAATCAATTTGTTTTGAAAACAACGATGTACACTAAATTTCAGAATGGAATTCCAGGATTTAATTTATTTGTAAACTCCTAGAAGACTACTTCTAGAGATGTTTAATATATATTTAAAATTCACACAGACCATCTCTCTATCCAACGATGAATGACCTTCAATACAGTTCAAATGATATAATATAAAATATATATTTATATACTTTTTTTTTTACAAATATAATTTACAGCCAGTTTTGTAGAACATGTTTTATTTAGCAAAGTACAATCCGCGGAATAATAACGGCTGACAAAATAACGACAACAATAACAGATTAACCGTGCTTTTGTGATTTACCGTGAGTAGTTTCTCCACGAAATTATTCATTGAATGTGTGAAATGATCGGAAAATAATCGCATAATATCTAATACATTTTTTTATTGAGCAGTGAAAAAATTCAAATATTAAATTAATTCAATTAATTTTTAAATAAGCATAAAAACGATTAGGCCCCGGTTATATAAATAACGTCATGCCGACTCCGCCCGTAAAGCCGAACCCAATGCGTTTAACGTTTTTCTCGTAAATAATTGCAAATAATGTTGATAATAATTAATCATATCTAAAACCTTATCAGATATTAGGAAATAACCTACTAAAATGGTATAAAAAGTGGATATTAAAAATTAACCATGACAAGTCACAACACGTTTCACTTAGACACGGATGCCACCGTCAAACATAGTAACGCACATAGGACTTATTTTTGACAAAAAGTTGATATGGGGCCTACACATCAAGACAAAACATAAAACTCTTGTATTCTATACTTCATAGACATTCTAAATTACCCATCAGACAGAAACTGAACGTATACATTTATTTATTAAAACCAATAGCAACTTACGTAGGCAAAATATACGGACCTGCTAAAAACACACACAATCGAAAAATACAAACCTTTTAATCGCAATTTTTAAGACTTGCAACGAACCCACCATCATATGTTTCAAACGATACCCTTCATACCGAAATGCGTATTCCGACTACAACAATCCATATTAGAATAACTTACAAACGATTTCACGATAAACTACGAGGAAGCATTAACAAATTTGTTCAAAACATGGCTACAACTGATATACGAAACATAACTCGGCGTAGGCTGAAAAGAAGTTGGATGAGGGACCCCTTGAACTGAAAATATAGTTCTGATTAATGTCAGGAGGATGCACCACTGGGTGTTGTCTCTCTCATGCCTGCCCACGCCATGTTTCTTTACATCTCATCACATTTGCTTATTGTAACTTTTAACAGGTGTGAATAAAATGTTGATTGAAACAATAAAAAAAAAAAAAATTGTAAATATGCGGTTTATGTCCATAATTTAATCGTAAAACGAATCTAATAATGATATAATACTCAGTCCAATAAATTGCAAGAGCATACACAGGGCTAGAAAAAATAGAAATATTAAAGTTTTTTTTTCAACACTAATAACGACAACTTTGTTTTCATAAAAGAAAAATATGTACAAGACAACGGATCTTTTACGTAATTTTAACGGTTTATTAGTATCAGAATTTTTAAAAAAGGCCCGTCTAATTTACATTTTGACGGTTCAAAGCTCAGAGAAAATAGGAATCGAAATCTCGTGGGAACAATCTAAATAATTTCGTCCCAACTACGTGGGAATCGGCTACTATTGCGTAAGAGAAAGTTACACGGTTAAAATGACATATTGACAATAAATAATGAATCATTCATTATGACATTGAAAATGTCATAAAAGGCGCACAGAAACCGGAAAAAAAATCAATGTTTGAACTGTTGTATCAAGTTTTAACTTTGAAGTATCCCGTGTATTTTATTTCCATTTTTTAAAATCTAATTATCGATACTAAACTGTAACACATGCTTTTAAATACAGATAACTAGTTTTTTTAACATATGACAAATTTCAAATAATTTAACATGGCAGGTGATACAAAAACTAGAAACTAAGAAATAATTTATCTAGCAGTTTCTTTTTCACTAATTATTTACGCATACACGTAAATAGCTGGTAACTTTATTGTTTTTAATTGTTATAAAAATGAGTAAATAATATCGTAACTATAAAACGGAAGTGTTAAAAAGAAATATTACTGATATATGAAGAAACTCATAAAAATAAAACACCCCTAATACTATTTTGTCATTTGTATATTACACATGTTATTAGACACTAGGTCATTTATCAATCTGCCTGACAGGAGCTGATGAATAAATTATTTTTTTTTAAAATGGTCAATTAAGTGGCCAGTTACTTGTAAACTTTGTCTACGAGCTAGGTACCAATTACGCTAAAAAGCAGTAAAAGGAAATACTGGAAAAAAGAACCTTGTTTATGAGAATAATAAACAAAGAATGCTAAAACTTATAATCTACAACTATTCTCTATTTAAAATATACCACGCTGGCCGACTAAATTAATAGTGCTAATCGTCTTGAATGAACAATTACCAGGAAGAAGGAACTTAAAAAACAGACTTAGCTGTAAATTTTTCTCCATTGTTCCTAGTTTTTTTCTTAAATAATAGATCAAGGTATAAGCATCAGTGACCTGAGAATTAGAGACCGTAAATGCCAATAATAGCCGCTTAAATGTTATGTTGACGTAGTGATTTGAACAAACATTCCCTCTCCTCGAAATATATAAACTCCAAACGGAAATGTAACATTTAAATGCTTATCCAACCCACTGTTCAACACGTCTACTCCAGTCCGCTACCACAACACCACATGAATCTTGGCTCCCATTAGAACATAGGTTAAAAATAAATTAGTGAGTAAGTTCGTACTAAGTTAATCAGTTATAAGTTTTTCATAATTAAAAAAAAATGGTGAGCCCCATCACCCCTATTGTTAAATACATTACACTATTATTGATGTAAACAAACTCTTATTAATACATAACTATTGCTATTAAAATGTAACATAGTTACAGTACAAGACGCTTACATAAATAAATTGCTTATAAATCATTTTTTCTGTATTGGGAATTAGAAAAAAGTAACATTTGAACGAGCGAAATTCAATGTTGTAGTGCATGAATTACATAATACTAATTTTTTATTTAACAAGAAATCCTTTCACAATATAATTTCCTTCCATATCACGATGAATCCGGGAAAAATAAGAAGCTATTTTTGTAGTTTGTTAGTCCAATAATGTTGATATTTATAATCTTATAAAGTTATTTATATTCTGAGAGTAATTAGCAATAAAATAAATTAAAATTACATTTGAAGTAATAAGTATAACACATTAGTTAAATTTTGCCTATATTATTTTTTTTTTTATTAAAGTATTAACTGAAAGTAGAAAAAAGCTTTTCCCAACAATAAAATAAATAGTGAAGCAAAATTTTACAAAAAAAAAAATCTTTTTTTTTAAAAAATAAAGTACTGTACATCAGTGGGCGTCAGTATAATTATTCTTATAACTATTTATGTATAATAAATTACAGAGTGGTAAAAGCAATACATAAATAAAATTGTTTTCATGGCATTGTTCTAAACCATTAAGTGCATCTATACCAAATGTTATATTTATCCTTCTCTGAGTAAAATATTCTTAGGCAAAAAGAAATGCTTAAAAACTATTTTAATTTTTTTTTTTTCATATAGCAATATTCTCAACGTTCGTACTAAGCGGTAACTATTGAATTAAACTTACCTTGAAGGTATGCTTTATGTTACAGAGGAAGAAACCAAAAAGTAATCATGACGGTTGAAATGTGTTGCAATAACCGAATGTACAAAAATGTATGTTTATAGTTATGATATTTCAACATAACGGTTCGGACTTAACATGGTAAGCAGGATGACCTTGATGCTAGGTAGTCTGAAGTATGCGTCCAATGCTATACCGTAACCTCTCATAAATCTAGGAGAGTCAGCGAAGATACATATCGACTACTGCGGCTAGGCGAGGCCTATAAACTCTATTTCACAAGGCCGTACAAGTCTTAGCGGAAGGCTTGCTGGTCGACCTTTTCCTACAAGAAGGTGCAACGGAGTACAGTTAGAAGAGAGAAGGCTCGACAGAGTTTTCAGATCTTTCCTCTTTGGGTCATCAGCGGACGAGGATCACTGATGACCCAAACAGATGGAAATATAACAGCCGGGAGGGGGTACATGGAGGAAATACTTCCTTCCTTTCTTCTTCACTATCAATACTTCCTTCCTTTAAATAGTATTTAAAGCATTTTCATTGCAGTAGTTCAGATGAGCAACGAAATGGGTACCCCAGAGAACTTCACTGGTTTCACCAGATCTTATGAAGACAGTAACTGCATATCATTAACAAGGACAACGAACCCCTATTTCCGTTCTGAAAACTGTTAAGCACATAGTATCAACCTACACTGTGTTTGAGAAGGAACACCCTTTAGAGAGACATCGGCTTTCTTATTGAGTGCTCCACCTACATTAAAGAAGATAAGAAATACTCGTACTTTGGTTTAACGAATTCCACTGGTGTTTTTAGAATAAACAAGGATTTAGTCCGACTTTTATGAAAGACAAAGTAAGGAGGAAATCGGAAAAAAATAAAATAAAGCATTATATTAAAGTATTTGAAAGATATAACTTAAGGGATTGACCAAGACTTCTGAAAACACTCAATTTCTGATACCTGTCGCGTCCCAAATTTGAATTTAAAATATTCGTCCCGTAAACAGTTGAAAAGCTTTATAAGAACTTCTTCACTTCTCTCACTTCTTGAAGTCATTTGCCTGATAACCAAATCACAACCAATCAAATGGTCATTGCATCTTGTTACCACCAGAAATCCAGATTGAAAATTGGGAGAATTCTCAATTATTGCTCAGATTTGATTATCAGCGGAGACAGTTATGGTTTGGTGGGTGAGGATCGTTATGGACACGCCTTTTAGAGGGGACAAAGGCAGCGACGAGGAGGGCTGGAAGGATTTCTCTCTTTGGCGACACTGATCAGTTATTAGGTTTCATGATTGATTGATTGCCCAGCCTACCGTGTACCCCTTCAGCCACCCACCGCGTTCTTTCTCATTCAATAAACTCCATCATCTCAAGCACTAATTTAATCATCATATTTAAGTAATTAATAGATTTAAGTAAAAATCGCGAGTTGGAAGATAATATTAAAGTTCTAAATATTTCGCAATTTCATGTTAATTTTCTAATCACCTTAAGAAAATGAATAACCTAAATTTAGTAAACAAAGATATTTAAATGTTTATGGATCTTGCTTAATATTTTTTATATATTACGTTTTAAGAAACTACATAGGGAACATAAAAAAAATCTAAGGTTTTAAACGCGTGTCGCATTGATTCTAAATTTGAAATATTTAACCATTTGAGCTAAAACCTCTGATGAACAAAATCCAAAATGTTTTTAGGCACATAAAGTGCATTTTTATGTATTATTCACATTAAAATGCCCTACAGCAAAAGAAGGAAATATTTTCGTTTTATGTATGTACATATATTATTTTGTATGTTTTGTTTGAAAAATAAATGGAGGAAGAGAAAAAAAAAATTGGCTTTATAATAGCTCATCACATAAAACTGGGTCTTTTCACAGATCCCTTCTCATTCGATGCTCATTCTGCTAATTATCTCTGTCCGTAAAACCACTTTCCTGTCTTATTTCAAATTCAATCTTTTTCAAGTCAGATTCAACCTTTTAAATTTCAAATTCCTTTTTCAAATCAAATTTAACCTTTTTTTCGATTTCAATTAATCAACAAAATTCGTGTTAACATAATATTATGTTTTTAGCGTATGATCTCAGGGGTCAGTTTACACAAAATTACTTACGATTTTAAGACTAAGCATCGGTTAACTCCATTTTTTCAGACATTTTCGATACTAGGACTGGTAATTGGATTATAGGAGATTAGTTTAAGTTTGATTTTCAGACCGGGCGCTCAAATATAAATTTATTTTAGCTTTTCGGATTTATTTGATACTGAGGTTCGTTACTGAGCACAAGGAGTTTTGCAAAGTGAATGTACTAATAATTTTAAGTTTGTTGAAGCAAACAGTGAAGATCCGAACCCAAAACACGTCTTAAAACTTAATTTTGTGACTATTCAATTTTTCAACGCCTCAACACCATAAAATCGTTGTAGATCTTAATGTTATAGTTATCCCATTAATGTTCTGTGAGTGAACCCATGAAATTGGCGCCTTAAAGAATCAGTTTTGTCTTATCTAAACTCCGTATCTGTATTTATATTTTCGTCAGCATTTGTATTCTTATTCACACATCACACCCCGAGCCATGCTGCTCCACTTTGTCCAACATTTGCCATTCGATTCCTCCGTAACTATGGTATAACATCGTTATTCTTTATACCGATCAGGCTGAGAGTCCCACACGTGTTCTCTTGTGAAGATCAATAATACACAGATTACCTAATGGAGACCCGAGAGCCTGCCGGCGGCTGATCCCAAAGGCACGGCTGGGCTGCGGCAGGTGAAAGAAGGCAGCGTAAGCTCAGGTAACGGGTAACCTATTTAGGGTCCGGCCGTCGCCGCTTAGTGAAAAATGTCTGTCCCATATAGGATTATATCAGAATTCATAGTCCCTTCGGGAGGCCAGGCGTAGTTCTGAATAACTGTAACTTTTTGGGAGTGTCATAAGAATTGTAATACATTTTTGTAGAACGATTTGTTTGGATTTTTTAGGCTCCTTAGATGTTTCAAGATTAAGTGTTGTTTTTTTGGGGGGTTTTTGTTTTTATCGCCAAAACACTCAATTTAAATAATTAACGGTCCAAAAGAAACCAACAGATTATGGAATTATTATTCAAATTTCGTCCCAATTTTTATTAAATGAAAATATTTATTTATATCAACATTCGTATATTTGGAACTAGTTAAATCAGTTGACTGTTATTCGCCAAAGATCTCTAAATATTGGTATTGATTTATATTGGTATTGGTATTGGTATTATCCAAAAATTGACTCTTCATTGGTTTCAAAAAATATGTGTAATATATATTAAAAAAAAAGTATTTATTGATATTAACAACTATATTGTACAACAAATCTAGTAAATAGGCTAAAAGAAAATAGACATGAACAAGACATGCAGAGAAGCTACCCAGCGGCAGCACTCTGAAAATATTCTAAACTAGAAGGTCTCGATGTCATCTTCTTTTCAGACGCCTCAAAGGATTATCAGGGATTGAAGCGGAAAAAAGGATTGAAACTAGAGGAATAGAGTAGGAATGGAATTGTCATGAAAGGAATGATATCTGGTTCGGGCCAAATCAGCTTTAGGGATAAATTTATTCGTTACAAAGTAAGGAGCATTGAGGATTTCACGAAGGATTTGGATTGTAGAGATTGTATATGGGAAGAATTTGATGGTTTAGTAGAGCCCCAGAGCTCTACTCCGTAAGTCCATTATATAACCCGTATGAAAGTCATGTAGATGAGCCTTCTGTAGTTAAGTGGAAGATTAGAACGTTGTCTAGTAAGTGTTGGAGTAGCCGAAAACGTCGTGCAGTTTCTTGTCGTTTCAGTCTTGTATGAGGGTTCCAAGTGAGACGTTTGTCAAAATGAATTCCTAGTTATCGGATCTGTTCTACAGGAACTAGCGTAATGTTATTGAAGGACAATGTAGGGCAGGATGGTTAACGATGAAGGGTTAAAATAATTTGGTGGAATTTGTTGAAGTTTATTTTAATTCTCCAATGATGACACCATACCTTAATTGTTTAATATTTAAAAAAATTCTCAGTCGCATTTCAGATAATTTACAATTTGAAATTGCTAAAGTTTATAAAGGACATAAAAAATGTTGAGCCTTCTTCAAGACCTCGCTCGGTGAATTCAAGCTATGAACCATTTAAATGTCCCCTAATATATAATTAAATACCTCAATTATTTAAAAATGTTGGACAAATAAAAAAAAAAAATGAAAAGAAGACGTTCAGCTGGTTACTTCCCTTCCTCATGCCTGAGATGTTATTATGTTTTCCTCTTCGCTGGTTGTCAAAATACTGCTGAGAGGTGCGAATCAATAAACAAAGTAAAAAAAAAATTAAGAAACACAAATGAATATATATTTAATATACAGAGCTAATAAAAAAATTACATATTGAGATTTCTACTGTTCTAGACCAACAACCGTGCAATGAGACGATTAGGTCGAGAACACAATCAGCTGCCAATTTTTCCCTATTCCGGGTACCCAGTTTATAGAGCCTGTGAATACCCCAGGAGGGTCTCCATACCCGAGGATCGCCACGCGGCTTAAACAACAGAATAAATAATATTCTACCACCGACGGGATTCGAACTTGGTACCTAAAGAACTTTAGACTAGAGCTCTATCCACTTGACCACGCCGTTTATAGTTTATAATAATATATTTTACGTTTTCAGATTTTCTTTTTTTTTAAATAGGACCAAGTTAGAGATCCAAAGAAATTGCAATTGGAGATAAATTTTCAATTGATAATTAATTTCTAAGTTTTAACAATTAATATTAGAAGAGAATCATAATTTTCGACAAATTTCAGCAATATCAATCAATAAGTATCGGGATTTTATTGTTATTTGTTGAAGAAGAAGACCTATCAATTTCGTGATTTCAGTCGATCGCGGTCTAAGAAAAAAGATAACAACATAGGATGGTTTAGATATAATTTAATATTCAAATGAAATCCAAACAGGCTATGGAAAAGAGTTAGAAACGACCGCTCTCCAGAAAGCATTGAGATATTTACTTTCCTTGGCGGACCGCAAGAGGAGAATAAACTCTAGTTTTTATTTTATAAAAATAAATGTGGAGAGACACCTTTGCAGGCATTGGTGTACAACAGCCACCACAACTTTTTTTTTTCCTTTTTTCTATTCATATTTTTAAAATTATGATATCCTTTTATAATTACCAATACATTAAATTATTCTCGATACGTTTAAACAGGGATCGTTTAACTTCAGCTACCATTTAGAATAAAATCTAAGGGAAAATTTATAGTAATAACCAAGCGAAGCACTCCCTGTCATGATCAAGTTAAATAAAAACTATGAAGTTTTCATATATTTTCTGAGAGAATTACTACGGTATTAATAAGTCTTATTGGTTCGAAGCTTAAGTAAGTAGCTTTATCAAACTGTTTTTCCATATCCGAAATGCCAGATGACTTCTTCATTACTTTGCTTCGTTTATTAAAAGAGAAAAAAAAAAGTATTAAAAAATATATATCTCATTGGATTATATATTTGTTTGTAAAAAAGGGGGCTAAATCAGCAGTGTTTTTTTTTTTATTTTATTTTTTTTTCTTACCTATATATGAAATAAGGGAAAGTATTGCCATCGTGAAAATTTTCTAATTCCAGTTTTCAACGGAAATACACCTTTTAGGGTCCCCTGAGTCCAAATGACCAAGTCCCGAAAAAAGGTTTGTGTGTATCCGTGTGTGTGTGTGTGGTAAGCCCCGCACGAAAACGAAATGTTGTACAAAACTGAAATTTCATATTTAAGACAACTATTCGCCCGAAACGTTGCAGCATTTTATCAATAAAATCGATTGAGTATTGAACATTTTGCAAGTTTTTACGATTTTCTCAGAAACGGCTATAACGATTTTGATTAAACTCGCTTTATATATGTAAACATTAATAGGCTTTAATATTATGTGCGTTTTATCCTGATTGAAATAGTCTGAGAGGACTTAACTGCCGATATTTTAAATTTTCTTCCTCTAAAGTACCTCTAATGTTGTAAATTTCATAAATTTACCATATCACTGTTAACATTCTAAAAAACAGGTAATATACAAGTTGAACGAATTTGATTATTAACTAAAACAGAAAAGAGCAAACATATTTGTTAATGCGATTTTTTTTTTTTTTTTTTTAACACGAAAACAATAATAAAGATGTATAATATACCGTTGAAAAGCTAAAGATTTTAGAAAAAATATTACCTTATACAGAAAATTTTAAAAGTTAACGGAGAATGATGAATTAGCAACAATAAAACAATCTGCTTGTAGTAGATAATAATAAAACACTTGTTTCTAATGAAACAATATAATTATTTTTTAAAGATTTATTGTCATCTCTAAATGTTCTTATAAAATTTAAAATTGATTTTAATTATTGAGGTAAGTGAAAGTCGTGTGTTGCGCGCCCCAGATTTTTTTTTTTTTAATTTAGATCAGACTATTCGTTTTAAGCTGTTTCTCTCAAAGTGATTTCAGGGGATGCATCTTTCATTAACGACGATACATCAATGAAAGGTAAGATAAGGAAAAGTAGGAACGGATTTGAGGAACGAGAGCCAAAGAAAGTGTTAAAGCAGCCACCTGAAACAGGGCACATCAATTGTTCCACTCAACTCTCTCCTCTAGTGACTATCGCAAGGTACGCAAAGCAGCACAGCATTATTTCGGCTCATTGCTTCGAAATATCTCGTGTGCTGGGTCATAGAAAGTTTAAAGGCCAATATAAGGTCATCTGATTACCTATGAAGATCGTATTTTACAGAAGAAAACAAATTAGTGCATCCTCTCGTATATGTATGTGAAACGAACGTCTTACATTAAAATTACTTGGCTGTATTTTTATCTGATTTTAATTTTTTTTATTTGTTTTTACACTTTTAAAATAGCAACAGGATCTCTCGAATTGTTTGAAAAACTTCTGGAAAGTGAACGGGTTTCCGTGAGAACCTGCGAAGTATGCTTTAAAAATATCTCTAAGTAATAAGAAAGTAAAAACATAGCTAAAATATTTAATCTATTGTATCTTTTTGAATAGCGGTATCGGTAAAGATATGTTTGGGTAAGTAATTAGTAATCATAATTACCATTCAAAAAAGTAAAAAACGTAAAAAGTATTCGTAAAATACTGCACATATTTATTAATAATTAAATTATAATAATATTACTAATAGTATAATACCTATTTCAATAAAATATGATGAATCGGTGGTTGAATGGAGAAAAGATTACCCTAAAATGATTCGAATGTCTTGATTTGAGTTTCATTCATTTAAATGGAGCAATGAATATTGATTAACAAGCATCTTAAATGTTCAATATAATTTGTGAACAACGAATTAGAAAAAAATATGAATTTCTTCAACTAAATCTAACATTAGCTAGTTTCATCTACGGTGTAGAGGTTAGCATAACAGAGTTCTATGCCAAAGGTCGCGAGTTCAAATCCGATCTCCCTAGGATTTTTTAGAGGAATAAAAAAAACCAAGGTTTTGCGTCCTTTGGAATTACTTAAAATTGTGGCTCCAAGCCTGTGCGATATCAAGTACTCGTTAAAGACCCCTATCCTAATTATACCTGGATAGGAAACATTTAGGACTACCACTGTAGGATCGTCAGATTAACAACAGCAGCAGTAAAAGTGACATTAAATAAATATACTAACAAACAATTATAATTATACATGCTAGGTTACACTAAATATTTATAAAGAAGCAAAGAAAATTACTTTGAAGGATCATTAGCAAATCATTGTAACGTCTTAACTTTCTTTCGTGCAAAAACCTTCTTATTTTCCCCCATCTTTCCGATTAGTCAGCTATTCTTCTTCTGTTAATTTTTTAGCAAACACTTTCGAATAATTTCTTTACAATATGCTTATCGACGAGAACCCTTGGTAAGGATGAAAATAGGATCGGAGAAATCTGAATCGATCAATCCAAGCTCGGAGAAATTGTACGAAGTGCGCAGGGAAACACGTAGGCCTGAGCCCGACGTGACCACGAGGAATTCTTAAATCGAATGCAATGGGTGAGATTTAGAAACTATATCTAATACATATATATACTAAAAAACAAACCTGAATTAACTTTCTTATGAAAACAATCAATGGTAGAATACGGTAAATACGTAATTTATTTATTTTTCTATTACTATAATTCGTTTTATTTTTTCGATATCCGATAAATTTCTAATAAAGATACACGTGGTTATTAAATTTCTCAATATTCAAAATTTTGGGTCACGGGTTCAAACCCGCAGGTGGTCTCTTAGAATTTTTTATTCGGAGTAAAAAATCTTGGTTATGTAGTCCTTCGGAGGGGACGTTGAAAGGTTGTCCCGAGCCTGTGCGATGTCAGGTACTCGTTAAAGATACCTATCCTAATAAAACCTGGATAGGCAAATTTAGGACTCCCATATTGTAGCATCGTCCGATTAGCCATAGTAGCATAACGAGATGTGAAATAAATAAACAAACAAAATTTTGGCCTGAGTAGTTCATATCTAGCTACACTCACTCTAAATATAATAATAATAATAATTTATATACAATATTTACAAGTACATATACAAATAAGTTTTCTTACATAATTTCAGTTATCCTTTTATCATGATAATATAGTTTCAATCATCGTTCGATTTACCTAATGATAATAATGCAATGTTTTGTTTAAGACAGTAGGAAAAATAACATGAGAAAAAAACCGTACACAATATAAATTACAATCACTCTAAATTGCACCCAAGCAAATCGAATAAATAATCAGCCGGAAAGGTTTTTGTTTATTTTCGCTTTTTAATTATAATTCATTCAGTTGTATTGTTTTTCTATTATTTTAAATAAAACATCAATAATAAAAATAAAATTCCTCCACTGAATCAGAATCAAGTATGACAAAGGGTGTTTTAGTCCCATTGATGATAAGGATGGAATAGGTTACAGAATCTAAGGATACCCTAAGGTCTTCCAGTTCCGGAATTCAACCCTAACTGAAAGGAAAAAAGATTTTTTTTTTTAATTCACTCCAAGATGATTCAAAGATATGAATCTAGATCTAATCCACAGTTTCACCTCAAACCGTCAAGTAACTGTGAACAAGAGTATTTTAATGTATGATATGAAACAACATAAGCAGTCAATATAAAACTAAGTGCAGGATCAATAATATAGCATTAAAAATAAAGGACTTTTAAAACGATGTTTCTAAATTAAGAAGGATACATATTTAAAATATCTAACTTACAGAGCAAATAATAATTCTCAAGTTTACAGAAAAAATGTCTGTGTTTATACAGGGGTACACAAGTTATTTTCTTTCAATTATTTTATATCATCAGTGTCCCATCAAGATACTTAAGCAACTAATCCAAGTTCACGACATTGAAACTTAAGGATCAAAGCAACTGACCCAAGTTTCAATGTCGTGGTTCCTCGATTCACCAACTCCTCGTCTAGTTTCCTCCCTTATTTTTTTTCCCACATAGAATAAGTTGCCTGGTATAAGGTGGATTGCATGGTATGCTTGTAATGAGCCTGAAATGGTAGAATAAATACTTCCATTAGATTCATCCTGAGGAATCCGGAATTCTCAGGGATCTCAGTCCCTTGTTGGCATACCGTTTTCAGATTTCTTGCACTCTTTCTTCCAACTTCCTGGGTGTCTTTCATTCCCAATCCCTTTAAGCAATAAAGCTTCCTTATATCCTTGGTTCGTTCTCAGCGCTTTCCCTTTCCACTCTTTCAGTACCAGAACCAAGCCATCCAACTTACTCCTCCCATAGAAAAGCTTCATGGGACCAATTCTTCATTAATTTGTAGAATGACATCGTAGAATTCCTAACATAAAAAAAAAAAAAAATTCTATCCTACTTGTTGCTTTATCCCACCGTTTGAACGTAACCTATTTCTTCAAACATTTAATTATCAATATAGCGAAAAAAAGTAGATAATTTTTATTTATGCTGAAAAAAATGCATACTCCCTGTTATTTATATACCTAAAATACATATTTTGGTTAAACTTTCAAATAGGACAACAACAAAAATGCCTGAAAAATGGAAAGAATCAATTATGATTAACAAAAAAGTGCCTAGGACGGATTGTAAGAACTACGAACAGCTATAAAATCTCGTCAACCTTAACTAGTCGAATCACGGAAGAAGATGAGGAGATTATCAGAGGCTACCTGTCAGATATGTGCATGTTCGAAACGTTCAATAGCCATTGTAGAATCTACAATACTTGTTTGTAGAAGTTTGATGTACGTTTAGGTTTAAAACAAGGGGACTCCCATTCATCTGTCCTATTTAATTTAGAACTCGAATATTTCATTCATAGGGTTATAGTTACCGACAAATGTTTAAATGTAAAATTCCAGTTTTAGGGTACGCCGACGATTTGGTGCTCTTAGATAAAGTAAACACGTGTTCTTTAATAAAAACGGTCAAAGAGATGAGGCTTAAAATAAATACAGATAAGACGAAATATGTGCTTGGTAATAGAAACAGCGATATTGATATATCAAAATACACGTTGGAAGATTTTTATAAATTTAGGCATTTAGTATATTTGATAACTAAGAAAGAAAAAAAGATTCAGGAGGCAATAAATCGCGGTTGAAGGCGGGTAACACGTGCTATTATTCACTAGCTAAACTACTGAGTTCGCGGCATCTGAATAAGCAATGCCTCAAGATTTTCGAGAATAAGGTTTTTCGTTCATATAATAATTATATATAATTAAAGCAAAACTGGTATACTTGTACCATAGAGTTATAGAATTAAGTGAAATGCCCACGTTATCTTTATAGTACTTTCCTTCAAAGAGACACAACCTAAAATAAAAATAATTTCCATTTCATTATAATGCTTTATGTGAGTAAAGTTATATCGCTGGATCTTGGATTTAATAGCTCTCTCGGGACATTCAATTAACCTTGCCAGAGCCGAATCATAAAATCATAGAAAATGTACCGTTTATCGTGACCCTTACAGTTTTATGGGCAACCGTTAATTATCCTCAGTATTTACGGTTTCCTTAAAAAATTTTATGTAATCAATTACTACTAGGTATTAATAATTTTTTTTTTTTTTTTTTATTAAAAATTAGAAGACGTTAGTTCACATTTTTACCTCACTCGACGTAGAGGTAATATGCTCAAGCTGATCTCCAACCTAAAATGGTAAAAAAAAAAATTCAGGAGATTGTGAAGATGGAAAAAAAAAATATTCCCGGCACAAACCTTTCTCCTTAACAAACCTACATAGTCCTGATTTTGTGTCTTTTGTGATTTCGTTGGACTTTTATATTTTCATTTCTCGATTTGTTATTGAAAACATTTTAAATATTGCCAGAATTTCACAAGGGATCAAACAACTGTCTTTAAAATTACAGCTAACCTTTAAAAATGGGACCGCACGTCAAAACATAAAATGAAATTCAATGTACCAAAAAATATCATTTTTTTTAACTCCCCTAATGTTTTATAATAAACAAGCTGTACCTCGCGACTTTGCTCGCTAATTCCATTTTGTATTGGTATACAAACATAGGTATGTATTTATGATAAAAGTAACTAAAACACATATAACTTCGCTATCAGTCAATTTTTTACTCCTTCAAATATTAAATAAATATGTGTACCAAATAAAGTTATCAATTATTCTCAGATCTTAATTTTATACTGTCAAATTTATAGCAGGACATCAGAAGAGTTAGGCATGCCCATAGTTAATCAGTATTGTTCAACTTTTCAGCATAATCGTTGTATATTGTCACAATTCGTTTGTAACATAAAAGCAAATTTTTCCAAAACCTAGGTGAAAGCTCCCACCTGAAATATCCGTATTCATCGATCATAGAAATACAACGTTCTATTATATTCTTAAAATGAAACGTTTTTTAGCCTATTGAAATTATTTTTAATAAACCAATAAGAATGAAACATATGTCGACGGAATCCTATATACGAAACTTAGATACGATACTCAAAATGTTTAACTATATTTGTTGTAAATTATTACATATTATCTTTGCTAATACTGGTCAGAATAAGACGATTTTGTTTCCAAGTGGTTAAAACTTATATTGCAATTTTAATGCATTGTCTTTGCAAACAATTGTAGAAACTTACAATTTAATTTACGCATCCTACAAGAAGAGTTGGGAATGATAAATATGGAAATAAATACAGGCAAAACCAAGATCATGAGGATAGGTAGAAAAAGCGAGCAGGGGAATCGATTCGTAAGACTAAATAACACAAGGTTAGAGCAAGTGCGGGACTTTAAATATCTCGGTGCTCACCTTAATGAACATGGCTGGATAGATGGCGAAATAAATCAAAGAATAAAAGCTGCCAGCAGATGTTTTAGTTCCCTCAAAAAAGGATTCATTGGTAAAAAAGAAGTGTCAAAAAACACTAAAACCATAGTATATAAAAATACTTTCTTACCGATTCTCTCATATTCAAGTGAATCTTGGACTCTAACCAAAAAGCACAAGAGTCAGCTACAAGCGATGGAGATAAGGTACCTAAGAAGAATGGAGGGGAAGACCAGAAGAGACCGAGTGAGAAACGTAACAATACGGTCAAACCTGGGACTTCAGCCTGCTCTGGATATTATTGAAGAGCTCCAACTGAGATGGTTCGGCCATGTTTCCAGAATGGCAGAAAACCGAGTAGCAAAGGTTGTATATGAGACAAGGGTGGAAGGTCTAAGACCAAGAGGAAGACTTGGGAAGGCGCGATTCAGGAAGCCTTTGACAGAAGGGGTCTGGATTGGAGAAGGAGAAGAAGATTGGTTCAGGAGAGAGATCAATGGATTAGGCTCTATAAAAAGGATGCTCACACCGTTGGCGGTAGAAGAGTAGAAGATTAAATAAAATAAAAAAAATAAATAATTTTAATGAGTACTTATAATTTTTCAAGAGTTTTGTTTTTGAGTTATTCGAAAACCAATTTCGTTTTATGTTTTGGAGATTTTTTTTTTTCCGACCACTCAGAGGCGGAATTTTCCCAAACCCAGCCTTATTCCACATCTAGACGGTAAGGCGAACCACCAGGAAAAATTTCAGCTTCAGAACCTAAGCCATTTTTGAGACAATGCGATGACCAGAAAATCGAGTGAAATGGCACTTTCTTTTACAATTGAGACGTTGATTTCCAAAAGGTACTATATCCATTCTAGGAAATTTTACAGGAGACGCGAAAATCATTACTCATTATATTATTAAATCATCTAATTTGATTAATTTCGCATTAAAATCCAGAATTGTATTTTTGGTATATTAATAACAAAATATTAAAGTTATGAAATGAGATGTTTTGATGTAATTTGGAACGAAATTAAATGTGTAAATAGTTCCTTTAGAAAATAATTATATTACTAAATTGCGTTTATAAAGGACTTGGGTGTACATTAGATAAAATCAAATAGGAGATTTAGATACATTTAAGTGATAAGAATACAAATATGTAAAAAAATCATTTTTGTAAAAAATGTCCTTTAGTACCTTTTTGGGGAGCCCGTGGCTGAGTGACTAGCGCGCTAGTCTCTCATGCTACAGGTTCTGAGTTCGAATCCCAGTCCCGGCGGGGCTTTTATAAGGATGTAAAAAAATGTGGATTCACTCACAACCTCTCCTCCGGGTATGTGAGACCCGTCAGCCAAAGGGTGGCCACTCACAAAATTAGTCGTAGGGAGTGATGACCCTACACTAAAAATTGCATCATGAAACGTGAGTGTAAACTCGTATGAGTTTACACCGCGAGGCCCAGGACCTACACGGCCTGTCGCGCCACTGGAAGAAAAAGAAGAAGTACCTTTTTGAAATCAACGTCTCAATTATAGATTAACTTTTAGTGGATCTTTCTTCATACTCAAAAATATTTTTTGTATTGCTGTTATGTTATTTATTACTTTAAAGAATAAATGCCATGTCAGGCTTAAATTTAAATAGTTTTTTAAATATAGAGTATATTTTAGCTTTACCTAATTTTTTTTGCAATGTATAATGCAAATAAACATTTTTTTATGTGTACATGACTAATTAATCACAAATTGCTCGTATGTAGAACAGTTTCAGTATTCAAAATATAACGGTTTCGCATTGTACTTCGAAACAGTTCCACATAACGCGATAAAACAAGGTCGCAAAAGATTGGTATGCGTGCCATCCTCGCGTCTAGTTTTTGCGCTAGCGGTTGCACGTGCGCTGTCAATAACCCCCAAAATAGTTGGAAAATAAATCAATTTTTTTATGACCATATATAACAAGCAAGCTGCAATTAGAGTAGTACTTATAGTAAAAAAAAATCGATTAAAAAATATAATAATATCCTGCTCAAAGTTAACTACAAGCATAAAACAGT
Organism: Piezodorus guildinii; assembly: GCA_023052935.1. Taxonomy (NCBI): domain Eukaryota; kingdom Metazoa; phylum Arthropoda; class Insecta; order Hemiptera; family Pentatomidae; genus Piezodorus; species Piezodorus guildinii. The sequence continues at coordinate 90,617,015 of CM041293.1, forward strand.
TTAAATACCCTTCATTATTCTTTGGCTACTTTTTTTATTTTCCCTCTCGAAAATACTTCTTTTTTAAAAAAAAAAGGAAGATATTTTTAACAAGATAAAAAGAAGAATCACACTAGCCTAAAGTGGAGCGGTAATTTACGGTTTAAAAAAGTAGACTATTTTAAAGGTTTTTACTTTTTCATCAGTATAATAATCAGAAAATATCTTAAGAACCTTTTTAAAGATACCTCAAGTTGAAAAATTCGAAGCCGTTGCACTCTTACCGCTTTTTTAAGTTAGTGGCTACGTAGCATGTAACTTTACGAAAACCAAATAAAGATAAAGAAGTATTTGCAGTTTTGTTGGTTTTCAAATGAAAATGAACTTTGAAGAGATATAATCAGAAAACTTCAAATGTTCTACTTTGTTATTATTATGGATTCGTCCTCTAAACTTAAAAATTCATCCATTCATTAACGAAAGAATACTTTAAGACAAATATTATAGCAGTATGATAACTTTGGGAATGATAATTTTTTATTTTATTACTCTACACATTTTTCTTTTGTGGACGGTTTTCCGTTGGTCAGTTTTGGATAATTCAAAAATACATTTCATGAAACATTTGAGAATCTAATTTAAAGTATAATTTAATTTTTAAAAAAGTTACGCATAAAAACAAAATCCCGATTCGGATTATATAAACGATGATGTAATAAACATAATTTCTAGTGGATTCAGATCAAATTGATTAAACACGCCAGATATATTTAATAAACTATTCTTTGGAAATGATAAACCATTTTCTAAAAATTTACAGCATCTTCAAAAAAACTACTGAGTATGCGCTAAAGACACAATTTTCTAAATCTTTAAGACTACAATGTAATATTTTGTTCGACAATTATTGACTATTCCCAATAAGAAAGAAGCTGAAACGTCGCCACAACCCAAATTTGTAGCATTAGATGTTTCTGATTTTGAAGGGCTGTCAATGGGTAGTATCACTTGCACGTTTATGACGCCATTTTTTAATATTTTCATCAAGTTTACTTGCTGTATGTACAGCAATCAATTTCAATAAGTTTTAAAAAAAGCATCAGTAAGCATTCATTTTGTCTCACTGGTTTAAGGCCACGTTTATGGATTAATGCTTATGGTAAGAGATTCTTGAGTCAGACTTGGAGGAAATTTCTAGGGTGCTAGGTGATTGTTTCGTCAATCTACTAGAAAGAGCGTGTAAAAAATGGTCAAGTTTCGTTTAGACCACAACAACAGTCCTAAATTCTTTAGCATACAAAGATATATCGGATGAGCTATACTGCATCCAAACATACAATAGATTAACCAGATATCTATACAAAGTTTTTCTCTAAAACAAACTTAATATATTACCTAACTGTGCATAGGCTCGAGGAATATTATTTAAATTAATAGGGAAAACTATAAAGGGAGCGTCCAGAGCTACATAGAGATCCTTAGATCGAAAATTCTATTAACAACATAGTTTATTCTTGAAGATCTTAAGGCTGGGGATTTCAGATAATTGAAAATATATATAAATAAGAAACAAAGGCCATAATATATTCTTGAAATACGACCTTCATTCAAGTAACCACCTAAGAGACCCTGCCGAACTGGTAACCCAACTAGCTATAAGGTTGGCATGCAGACAGATGACTGTCCAGTTCCTCTGACACCTCAGAGTCAGACACAGACTGATGATAATGTCTCAATTATCCTTGGTCTCCCTCGCCTCATCGCCAAGAATGACAGACATGCCCAAGACCAAAGCCACAACAAAAGGAACGTTAAGGCCCTTCACGGAGGGTCAGTGCACCTCAAGAGCCCTTGCATATAGCATCTTCATCTTCAATACAGTAAAACACAAAATACTTTTAATTTTTACCTCAAATAAAAGATTGGCTTCGTAACTAACAAACTTTTTTGTTTTTACAACTATATATACAATAAACACAATAATTAAAAATGCAAAATTACAATTATGGGCGTGAAGAAGCTAAGCAGCGGTAACACTTAGCGGCCACCATCTTTTCAGGCGCCTCGGATGATTATTGAGAATAGATGAAGATGAGGCTAAGTCTCCAACTAATGGGATAATTAGATCTTTATGGCAGTTTTATTAGTGAGAAAGTATGGAGTGTTTAGGATTTTGGATAGCAAGAATTGGATGCAGGAAAAATTTGATGGTTTGATAGAACCCCGTAGCTCAATGTAATAGATCAAAATATGTCTAATAATAGTTATATAAATGAGTTTTTGTCGTTTTAGCCAAGTGTGAGGATTCCAAGATAGACGCTTGTCAAGATGGAGTCCTTGGTACCGGATCTATTCAACAGGTGTATGTGTAATATTCTTATTAAGGATACAGTAAGGCTTATTCTTATTAAGGTCAGAGGTTTACATCGTAGAGTAAAGAAGATTTGTTAGAATGTATTTTAATTCTTCCGTTTTGACACCATTCTTCGATTTCTGACATATGGTTCGGTAAGAATTAGGATGCAAAAACGGATCTATATTCACTAATAACACACTGTGTCATCGGCGTAATTAGTAAGTACAGTGATTGAATAGGAATATCGTATACGCCGTGTAGAGGATGGAGACTACCTTGAAGTATTCCAACTAAGTAAAGCACCAATCTTGAAGTACATGACTTTGATTATTGCCTGCAAGAAATGCAGGCGTTCTACGTGTTTAGATACTTTCTTCCTATAACAACCTTTCTTTTGAACTGATAAATAGAAAACGTTTTGATCCACAGGTAAAATAAATACTGTGCACAATTGAGACGTTGATTTCCAAAAGGTACTAAAGGAAATTTTTTTCAAAGTTGATATTTTCACATATTTGTATTCTAATGGTTTAGTTTTACCTAAATCCGTCATAAAATTGTATCTAAAAACATAAAAATCCCTTAAAAAAGTATTTAAAAATTGTATTTCATACCAAAAGGTACTAAATCCACATTTTATTTCATTCCAAAAGGTACTATATCCATGTTTCGTTCCAAAACGTACTATATCCTATGTAACCAGAAATAACCTTTCCTTTCATTTCCTTCCAAAAGCTACTATATTTCTTATCATACGGCAGAATCACCAAGCCCCGTAATATATCACCAATAATTTATTGTTTTCATCATTTTATGCATTTCTATTGGTTCATTTAGCACGTCTTGAATCACTGCTATTATTTTGATCACTGGTTTTAACTTAATAATCACTTTTTATGCTATTTGAAACAACTTAGTTGCGTCGCTTTGGTTCTTTTAGGTTGTCAATTAAATTATGTTTTTTCATAGTATATCTTCTTGCAGCAACATAAATTTGGTTTAAAATTTTTCAGAAACTCACATTTTAATAGAATAATGGTATTTTATCGAGAAAATAGTTGGAATTAGCATTCCACCACCTTGCTAAATATGTGAAGATAATCCGTGCCTGATCTAACTTAGTAGTCGATTTTTTTATGTAAAAAGTTATTATTTATCAGTATCTATGGTTAAACATTGTTTACGCGTCGTTAATAATATAGTTAAATTTGCTAACAAACTTCATAACTACATACTTCCTTATTATAGTGCTATAGATACATAAATTGTCCTTTGAATATTCACTTTCTTTATGAAGAATAGATAATCAATGTGATTGACCAACAAAGAAAGATATTTCTCAGAGGGAGAATAAGGAAATATACATAACTTCGAAATTAACGATATAAAGACGTTAGTTATCGGCAATATTGTATGTGGAAGGTTATAGTGACTGTTACCAACTTATCTCGCGTTATATTCTTCCAAAAAGTACTATATCCCTTTTAATTCTTTCCAAAAAGTACTATATCCACGATTCATTCCAAAAAGTACTATATCCATATTATATTGTTTAAGATTATCGGAAAAGTGCAATAATTTGGAAAAATGAGTTGGCAACACACTTAAAATTCAACTTTTGATTTTAATAAAAAAAGAATCACGTAAATTGGTCCAATAGTAAATAAATGACAGATTTTTGCGTTTCCTGTAAAATTTTCTAAAGTGGATATAGTACCTTTTGGAAATCAACGTCTCAATTACTAATAATGTTTTTTTTCTACTAACAGAAGATTTGTTATTGAGTATCTATGAACGTTATGCGACTGCGGACCTCTTAGGAAACGAAGACGCTGATCCATTACACAAACTAAGGAACAAGAAGAAACATATAAAGCAAATCTCAAACATTAATACTAAACATAAATTGAAGGAAAGAAATGGGAGACCCATTAAATAAGTTAGACTGCATTCCGATGCCGTTGCCTGTTTTTCGTTGAGATCCATGACTACCTTCAACAGCTTCTCCTTAGAAACCCAGTCTCGGAAAGTCCCACATGCCCGTTATGTCATGAGGAGGACAAGACACCTCACCATCTGGACGTACGCTCTGCCATAGAGAATATAAGAAATATACGTTGAAGCCGAATATAAATTCTCGAGAAAATCTACTTTATAATAAAGTGGAAGATGAAGGGAGGAGGGGGTGTTGGCACTGTCAACTTAAAATAACATTGAAGAAAAAAATTCTTTAACATGATAGTATACTACAAACAGGTATTTACATATTACTTTGGAAAATATAAAAACACATTTCAATTTAATGAAAATTATATATTGTTTTTACTCCGCTGTAACTTCTCAGGATATTGAACGCGGTAAAAAATAATTAAAAAATAAAAAATATCTCAAAGAAAAAGCTAAAAATCTACAATCAAAATTTAACAGTAGGTGTACTCACTACGTTAGTTATAGCATGCTATTGTGCTAAACCCATCAATTTTATACAGGAAATAACTGTAGAAACTCGACGGGTTTAGCACAATAACACAAATAGCATGCTATAGCAAACGTAGTGAGTACCCCTAGTGTATTGTCTCATTTTCGTTCAGTTTATCAGGTTATACGGCGTATAAATCGACAAAATATGGCAACTAGAGTTGTGAACTTTTCACTTGTAGATGGATTACATCATATACAAATAACAGAACTTTACCTAAATTGAAATAAGATAATCCTAAATAAGAAACATTATCATAATATTTTGAGAGACAATCCTCTATTACACTTTATTCGGTTGACACTACCAAATCGTTAAAGTTTGCGCAATTTCAAACAGCTGTGAACCATGGTCGCACGGTCGAGTGGCAGCAACTTAGCAAATCTTTCCAGAGACAAATTGGCCTATCCCCTGAAGAAAATCCAGACTTTTCCTGGAGCAAGGACGGCGTCAAATTGACCAAGATCAAAGCATTAGAGCGATCACTTCTCAACAGGAATAGTTTAAATATGAAAATATCCGTTCATTTCGTTTACTAGGAATAATGAAAAGAACAACAGTTGTATCGACAATGGAAATTTTGAAAAGGTATTAAATCACAAAAAATACTAACTGTAGTTAAGTTAAGGTTTGTTTGTTTGTTTATTCGTTTAACGTCACTTTTATGCAACTATGGCTAATCGGACGATGCTACAGTGGGAGTCCTAAATTTTGCCTATCCAGGTTTTATTAGGATAGGGATCTTTAACGAGTACCTGACATCGCACAGGCTCGGGACCACCTTTTAACGTCCCCTCCGAAGGACGGCGTAACTAAGGATTTTTTTACTCCCATTAAAAAATCCTAGGACCACCTACGGGTTTGAACCCGTGACCTTTGGCATGGGAGGCTGTTACGCTAGCCACCCAGCTACAAGTGATCCCGTTGTAGGTTTGTTGTCCCCGTTTGTACTATTGTAATATTATATTATTATTCTATTGTAATATGCTTAATGCTTATTCTATTGTAATATACTTTCTACATAAATCAATTGAGATTTACGACACCATTACAACACAATAATTAAATATACTGCTTGAATAATATAATGTGATAATAACTAGTTGATAAACCACCAATAGCTACTATACTGACCAATTCAAAAAAAAAATTTTTTGGCCTATGTATAAAAATTTTTTTATATTTATCTTTTAATTTTTTTTTAGACATTTTCATGACACTTTTTTTTCATTCCTCGTATTTACTTATTGTGTTCTTTAATACAGTTGTAAATTACTATAAATAAATAAATTTAAAAAAATAAATATTTTTTTCGATTTTCTCAAAATCGGCTCTAACGAATTTGATTAAACTCGATGTATCGATTAAAATTTAAAGGATTTTATGGCGATATTATTTCAACTAAAGTACCTTTAGCAGATTTAAAAAAAAAAAATCATATTATCTTCTTTTTTTTCTCATCATTATCCTAAGTTTTCTTTTGGTACAATATTTATGCGATATATCTTTGGCCGCTCTACAAAAGAAGTCTTCGATACATTTTTTTTTTTTTTATTGACGTTTCAGCCTCTAGGGCCATTTTCAAGCATCATGCATATCCATGTCATAAATCTATTCTTTTACCGTTTCATCAGCGGTGTCGTCAATTATTAGCAGTATCAATCAAACTTTAAAAGCACTTAACATTTATTGACCGTCTTGTAGTAGGTGTTCTCATGCGCGACTTTTAACATGCTGATAAATGTTAAGTGCTTTTAAAGTTTGATACTGCTAATAATTGACGACACCGCTGATGAAACGGTAAAAGAATAGATTTATAACATGGATATGAATGATGCTTGAAAATGACCCTAGAGGCTGAAACGTAGTGGTGTCTAAAAATTAAACAAATAAAAAAAATGTATCAAAGACTTCTTTTGTAGAGCGGCCAATGATATATCGCACAATCATATTATTTTATTAGCATTTATAAAACTAAAAACTAAAACTTTTTTTTTTTTTTTATTGAGATATATTACAATTTGTTACAAAATGAGCAATAATAATATTGATATGAGACCACATTCATACTATATATACATAGTCAAATTACATAAAACAGAAAATAAATAAATTCATATATTATATATATATACAATAAAATAATAATAAATAAAAAAACAAAACAAATCAAAACAACCTATTATTGAGATTAAAAAAAAGTTGGCAAATAAATAAACATCTTACACAAAATCATAACTATATACAACTGCTTAAGGGACCCCACTTGTGGAGAAAAAAGCGGAATCCAAGAGATCCCAGCGCCTCTACTCTATCTCAGCCGCTGTTAGGGCGCTGCAGCCACAAACATACCGTACATGAGTGGAGGATCTGACCAGTGTCAGAACTCCAGTTTAAATGTTTACAATACGTCTCGCGGCCACTGCCAAAACTAAAACTAAAAATACAAGCTGAACGAATTTGATAACCGAATAAAGGAGAAAAGAACAAAACTTTGTTTAAGGTATTTTTAAAAAAAATAATATACAAAGTTGTGGAAGGTCATGTAAAGTAAAGAACAGGGTAAAAATTAAATTATTATTGTACATAACAATTTTACATTGTTATATCATTTAATCTAAAACATATGTTTTTAAAAATAAAAAAATAATATATTTCATTAAACTTTTTTCACCTCTAACATTATTTCATAGTTCTTAAATTGGTTTTAAAAAACGAGATAAGTGAAAGTCGTATTTTGCCCTTACCAGATTTTCCCCTTATTTTTGGTATTACATAGTTTGCTTTTATGTTACTCAGATCCCATTTATGAATTCACTCCTTGTGAAGATGTTAAAATTCGTATATATTATAGTGCTTATTACTAATTATTTTATCACAAAAGATAAATAAATAACCTCACGACAAAAAAAAAAGTCTGGTGCAGGCAACACAGGACTTTCACTTACCTCGTTTTTTTTAATCTATTAAAGAATTTTTAAATCCAGTAAGAGATGAAAGAATTTTATAGAAACATGTGTTTTATTAAAAAATCGATTATATTATTATCTAATTTAATCACTTAGTTTTATCGGCTTTTCATCAGTCTCGATTATATTTTGAAAGCTTGTGTATGAGATAGTATTTTTTCTAAAATCTTTAGCTTTTCAACGGTATATCATACATGTATATTACTGTTCTTATGTTCAAAAACCAAAAATTGCATTAAAAAAATATTTTTTCAGTTTTCTCTTTTAGTTATTTTTCAAATTCGTTCAACTGCATATTTAGCTTTTATTTACCAATGCTAATAAGACAATATGGTTATTTTTATAGAATCTACAAAATTAAAGGTGCTGAAGAGAAAGAAAATAATATTGCATTTAAGCCCTGTCAGACTGAAACTTACATAATGTTAAAGCGCATTAAATTTTACATCGATATAGCGAGTTAATCAAAATTGTTAGAGCCGTTTTCGAGAAAATCGTAAAAATGTGCAAAATGCATAGTATAAAGCGGCCCTCCTGTGAAGCTGATTTTGATGAACGGTTTTGTAATGTCTCGGGCGTATAGTAATGTTAAATATGAAATTTCAGTTTAATAGGACGTTCCGTTTACGTGCGGGAGTTACCACACACACACACACACAGACCTTTTTGCGGGACTTGGTTATTTCGACTCAGGAGATCCTAAAATGTGTATTTCGTTAATCGATCGCATACTTTCCCTTACTATATATTCCATATATAGGTAAGTGAAAGTAAAAATTATATTGTATTTATAACTGGGAAGCAGGGCTGCTTGGTGGGTAGGAAACTAATCCTAACTCAGATTCTGGATTCAGGATTGACTCTGGGTTCAGGATGCACCCAGCCTCTTAAAAATGGGTAACATTAAATTATAGGAAAATCTGTTCGTTTATCAAGTTATCTACTAATTTATTCCTCGCACACTGATTGTCTAAAAAGAATTACAGCCCTTCCTTCAAATTAAAAAATCTTCAAGTTTGTTGTACAAGTTTTTTATTGCCAAACCTTATGAATCAGGATGGAGGTTAAAACGTAGGTAAAAAAGCTTTAAAATAGTTTATGAAATTTCTTTTATATCAAGCAGAAGATGGTTTCAGAACTGAGCCATTGAACACAATATGTTATTATCATATTCCGAAACCCGGCGTGTCCGAGACCTCTAAAAGACATTACAAAAATTCGTGGTCTCCCTTCGGAACGAATTTATTCACTCTTCCTTTCCCCGGCATGGAGAATATTTTAAAATAAATTTTCTTTTCACGGGTCCCGGTTTTGTGTAGACAACAAAAGCTGTGTCGACAAAGATAGGTGATGTTGCCCGCGTGTCTTGGAGTCTTTGTCGCCTAATTCTTTGTTTGTCGATTCGATTGAGATAACTGATTTCACAAAAGGTACCATTTCCGACTTCGGTTCCATCAAATACCTATTGCACGGTGGGATAAGACGCGCGTGTCGGAGGGTACGTGAGCCGAAAACATGGGTACCATTCAACCAAGTTCAAAAGAGCTCTTTTAAGATGGAATAGAAATAAACAGGTCTGAATTCCATCATTTAGAATTACTTGTTTTCTTAAAGGTTCAGTGCTTTGAATATAATATATATAAACAAAAATTAAAAATAACGAAGTTTCGATAACAGTAATATGAATGAATGAATAAATTCTTTTATTTACATTTTTTACAAGATAATTATTATATCTGTGGCGGTCGTGAAAAACTAGATAACTCGAGTTATATCAAAAATGAGTTAACTTCAGTTAGCTTCCTCAGACCTTCTCCTACGTCGTGTTAAATTGGTTAAAGAAATTTCTTGGTGGAAGAAATTTTAGGTTAAAAGAATGCTGTAATTAATAATCCTGTTTTGGTATTACTTAGAACTTAAAGTCGCTCACCTGTAAAAAGGAAAGAATTTGACTTAGCCACTTATTCACGACCGCCACAGATATAATATGTAAAATAAAAGCTTGCAAGATAATGGCAATGAGGCATTTGTCGAATTGCCCCTTTTATACTATTGACATATATATATATCTCAAGATTCATTAACTGATAATGATAAAGATTAAATGTGAATACGTTGGACCAGAAAATGAATATTTGGAGTGTAAGGACGTCCTCTCTAGAGTAAACATAAATTTCATTCGCTTTTCATTTTCATGGGTAAATTATTTACAATAATAAATAAATATTATTTGAAAGATTATCTTCTCAAAGATGTAAGAATTAAATCAGATATTATTTTAAAACATTCAAAAGTATTGTAATTTCCTTCTTTTTTTTTTTTTTTTTTTTAAACTGTATATTTTTAATTTTTCTTCTTTTTTACAATGTTCTTATATTTTGTATTATATATATATCCCTGTTCTATTTTTAACTGGTATTTTTTTTCTAGTTAGTACATCTTTATTAGACGTTTTCAGTTATTTTATTTGTTCATTTTATTAGTTTAATTCCTTTTGTTTTCAATAATTTTACTCTTAGTCTTCAGTAATAAAACCTTTTTTTTATTTCCTGAAATATTATTCTAAAGAACTCGTACCAGAATAAATAAAGATTTAGAATTAGAATACCTGAGATATGTAGAACTGAAGTTGACTTACCTGAAACATAAAAATACAACTTAATAAAATGATGTTTAACCACTTCTGGTGGTACACAACAAAAATAAATCTTATAACTACTAAGACTTGAAATACAGAACTAAAAAATCTGGTGCGGGCAACACACGACTTTCACTTATCCCCGTTTTAAGAATCGATTAAAGAATTTTCAAAAACAGTAAGAAATAAAAATGAGTGAAACCATTAAAGAATTAATTAAATTGAATTTATATAGAAACATGTGTTTTATTAAAAAAAACATGATATTATTATCTACAACAATCAGTTAGTTTATCGGTTTCTTATCACTCTCTATTAACTTTTACAAGCTCTTGTAATATATAATATTTTTTTCTAAACTTTTTAGCATTCCAACGGTATATTACACATGTATATTACTGTCCTTATGTACAACAACGAAAAATTGCATTAAAAAATATGTTTTCAGTTGCTTATCATATTTGCTCAACTTGCACATTAAGCTGTTATTTATCAATGCTTACAGATAATATGGTTATTATTATAAAATATAAAAAATTAAAGCCCAATTAATTTTACATCGATATAGCGAGTTTGATTAAAATCGTCGGAACCGTTTTCGAGAAAATCGAAAAAAGGTGCAAAATGCATGGTATAAAGTGGCTCTTCTGATAAGCTCATTTTAATGAGAAAGGCTTTGTAACGTCTCGGGTGTATAGTTGTCTTAAATATGAAATTTCAGTTTCATAGGACTTTTCGTTTCCGCCCGGGAGTTACCGCACACTGACACACACACCTTTTTGCGGGACTTGGTTATTTGGACTCAGGGGATCCTAAAACGTGTATTTCCGTTAAAAACTTTTTTTTTTTTTTTTTTTTTTTTTTTGAGAAATATTACAATCTGTTTCAGAATGAACAATAGTAATAGAGATATAGGACCACATTCATACAAATATATACAGAAAATAACGATAAAGTCAAATTACATAAAATAGAAAAAAAAAATCATTTATATGTACAATAAAATATAACAAAATAAAAAAAGCAAAACAAAACAACAACAACCTATAATTGAAATAAATACAAAGTTGGCAAATAAATAAAAATCATACAAACAAACATAACTATATACAATATTTACAACTGCTAAGGGGACCCCAGACTGGGCTTTTCCCTCCACTTGTGGAGGAAAAAAGCGGAATCCAAGAGATCCCAGCGCCTCTCTCTCAGCCGCATCACTGGTCTTAGCCAGTAGAGGCTGAGTTAGGGCGCAATAGCCACAAACATACAGTACGTGAGTGGAGGATCTGACCAGTGTCAGAACTCCAGTATAAATGTTATAGAACGTCGCGGGGCCACTGCCGTTTCAATCTTCGTGGAGGATTGTAGGGGTGGGTGGAGCTGGAGAGGGATTGAGCTAAAGGATTAGGATGATGAAGGAGGTTCTGATGGAAATTAGAAAATTTGGATGGTACCAGATCTAAAATGAATGGAATATTGAGGTCGTGGTGTAAGGTACAGTTGGAAACATAATAGGGAGCATTAACTATTCCGTTAAAAACTGGAATTCGAAAATTTTCACGATCGCAATACTTTCCCTTATTATATATAGTAAGTGAAAGTAAAAATGCAACACACAAAGTGGATACCAAAACCACACTAGTCCAACATCTGATTTCTCTCAGATACCCAACTTTTGTAGATTTCTTTCAAATATTCGCTACGACAGTTATTGACTGTTGACTCACGCTCAAAAAATATATATAAAAACAGAAAATTGTAGTATAAGAAATTCCGAGGGCTCAACAGAAGAGGTTAAAGCAGGATAGACTCTGAACCATCCAAGAAGAGGATTGCTGGTCGGAGGAGGAGAGGTCAACGATTCATCTTCTTCACTCCCGAGGACGTGTTGCTATTATTAAAAATTGATGAGGCTACACTATTTAGAGTTTTCTGAACCTCAACTTCAATATAGCCGGAGCGAATGCAGTACCTTGTTAGCTATCATGACACCTTTTTTTTTGCTTGCTGTCAAACTCCGGATTACTGTGATTATACGATCTCATATCTCCTGTTGATGGTCTTCGCAGATTGGGTATGCAATATCACATTGATAGATCAAGTAACAGGCACTGGATTCCAATTATAGTAACTACTTTAAACATGTAAACAAATACGCACATAAAAAGCAAAAGGATGTTCATGTTATGGTCATATGGTCATTATGGTCGGAAGCTTCTTAATTTAACTACTCACAAAGGTATTCCTAGGTGTGCCTGATGTTTCTATATTAAAAAAAAAAAATTTCCGTTTCATCACCTTGTGATAAGCTCTTAAGAGCCGAGAAAAAAAATAAAACAAACTAAAACTGCTTTATTTTATGTACCTCAAACAAAAGGAAACACGTGATAACTTTCCTACTATGAAAATGAATTTCAATAAAAATTACATTTCGTTTCCGAATACAATTGCTTTCATAATATGAAACGAGCGAAAAACAGAAAATATCTTTTATAAAGTAGTTGAGCTAAAATAGAACTTAATTCTTTTCAGATAGCAGATCTACTAATTGAGGTTACTTAAGAGCTTTGCAATGACATCATAAGAAATTTCAAGACCTTTTCATTGTTCCTTAATTTCTTACTTTCCAAGGTGCAACGACTTCTAGAGAATGAAAAAATACAATTTATCCACTTTAAGTAAATTTAAAAACAACACATTAAATCATAGTTTATAAACATTTTTGAAAACTTGTTATTGCTAGAGCTATAGGACAAGTTTTGGAACGTGTAATCTTCTCAATTCCAAAATGGACTGAATGTTCTCAAATATAAATATATTTCGAAGAAGTATATGCTTTGATACTTAAAGTAAGAAGCACAGCAGTCTAAGGCAATGGTTCTCAGCAAATCCTAACAATCAAACGTTCCGGGGACCCTTCAGATAATTAGAATAACTGTTATGACCCCCTGAAATAAAACAAATTGGTACCAGTGCTCAAGAAAAAGTACTATTTAGAAAAGAGAAGATTCTACTAGTCCCAAAATAAAGAATATACTAGAAGCAGGTTCTGAAAACCGTCTACCACCCGTGAAACATTTACTTGGTGGATTATTTTAAATTTAGAATAACAATATAGGTACCTATTTACTATCAGATAAATCACGTAATTTAATAAGTTAGCGCAAGGCATAATTTTCCAATTACATTTCGCAAACCCCTTGTAGGGAACATGGATGGACGTATAGTTGTCTTAAATATAAAATTTCAGTTTCATATGACTTTCCGTTTTCGTCCGGGAGTTAATACACACACACACACACAGACCTCTTCGCGGGACTCGGTCATTTGGACTCAGTAGACTCTAAAACGCGTATTTCCGTTGAAAACTGGATTTCGAAAATTTTCTAGATCGCAATACATTCTTTACTATATATTTCATAAATAGGTAAGTGAAAGTAAAAATTCTTAAAACTAATTTAAATTGATTTTAACAACGGAGATAAGTGAAAGTCGTGTGTTGCGCGCACCAGATTTTTAAACTTGTCATACACTAAATCATCGTAGTTCCAGTGAATAATAGATTCAATAAAAGGATAAGGAAAGTAAAATAAGTACAAAGTTAGTTCGACCATTAACCCGTTTCCAGGCATACTGCGCATCAATTCTTGTAAAAAAAAGTTTTAAAAAAAATATTTCCGCCTCGAGCAACACTCCTACCAAACCAATACTTTTTCCATCTAGTACGTAGGTCCAGTTTCGTAACTAGATATCACTTTCTCCATAAGATATTTTCACATGGAGGTAATACGACCGGTTCCCATTGCTGAGATATCGCCTATTCATAGCACTCGGTGGAAGCTCTTCAAGCCGGACGATTCACCTTGGTGCACCAGGAAGTTAAGTTCTGTCCAATCATCCGAAGCACGATCCATTTCACTGTTGGTTTGCTACGGTGAATATTATTTTTCCAGTTCACAAGGGGCAATCATTCAGTACCTATCGATAGGAAAAGGAATTTCCCAATAACTCATCCTCTGATAAAATAAAAAAAACAAGAAAACAATTCATAGTTAAAATTACTATTTTGGCTAGGAGAATTCTTCCCTTCGAAAACAATTTTAGACGTTAGAAAAACAATTTAATATTAACGTTTAAATGAATATGTGGAATAAGGATGGAATGTCAGTTCTGCATGTCTACAAAATTACAATAATAAATAAAAACTAATTATAAATAATTATTTATACTCTTTCGCTATTTCCGAAATGCTAAGTACGTTTTGCTTTGTTAATTTCCTAGCTTCCAGAGGAAATTTATGAGCTACAATAGTGCTTATACCTTTCAGGCACATAATAAAAAAGAGCATGCAATGGACCTTATCTGAAACCAGTTCATACCACTGATGCATCCTTAATATACATAATGTTTGTATAAAATACACACTCTTCTTATTGCATTTTGATTCAGAATACTCTATATTTTCCTTAATATTTATAAATACTTGTGTCATGCTCGTATTTCATCTCCTCTGACCGGTCAACAATATAAAACTAAACGGCTGATGGTACTGTGAAGCTCCAACGATCATTGTAGATATCCAAATAAAAAAAAAAAAAATAAAAATAATCGGGCAGAAAAGATCTAATAAAAATCACGAAAGGACCGATTTATTTTTTTCAATTAATGCCAACTGTGATCGTTAGGGAATTCAGAAGAAATACCGTATGAGTAGCGATCAAGAAAACAGCAACATTGTCTTAACTATTAATTGATAACTTTATAGATCATTATGAATAAAATAAATTTATTTTTTATTAGATGTTTGGGCTGAAAAATGTATAATCACCAATTTTAATAAATTTTATAATATTCATCGTTAAGTAACAAACCAGAATTGAAGTTGAAATTCCACTAAAATATGACCGATTTAGGTTGACAAAATTTTGAAACTTGTCTATATGTATCTTTTGAGGTTCCAGACTAAAAAATTATTTTAAAAAATCTAATTAATTTTTTGCCATGATTGGCGAGCGCATAGTAGTCAAAAATCAAGTATACTTGCTAAAATCTAAAACTTTCCCACATTTAACGTTTGAAGTCCAAGAATACGGGAAAAATAATACAAAAAATCTAATTATTGGTTCGGAGTGGCTTAAACCTGCTAATAAATGTATTTTAAATGTTTTAGGAAACTCTTCAAATTATAGATTGTAAAACTTTTGATTCGGAGTGTTTGAGTGTCTGAAAAAATTATGTATAATCTAAAACGCAAAAAATTGCAAAAATCTTTGCAATATTTAAAAACGAGAAGGATTGATGCTACAAATCCTACAAACCAACATATAGTTTTTCGTTATTGAAAAGGGGCATACATTCAAAATATGCTAAATTAACTCTACATGTATATTGCAATGTATATTCAATAACGATTGTGGAAATATAATTGTTTACCTTTCTCAGCAATGCCCATTGTTGAATAAAAAGTTAACAGACTTTTAACACTTTTAACATAATATCCTTAAACACAATAAATGGCCATCGAATACAAATAATCTCACTGCCGGATATTTAGGCACAACTAGGAATGGTTCACTGATTTACTATTTATTTTTAAACACAGTATGGAAAAAATATTACTATTAAGCGAATTACCGACGAATAAAAAAACTTCAAGCACTCGGAAATTCCAACTTTTGACTTGACTTTTGACCACTCAACATGGTGTTTTTGACCTGTGAGCGCCGGTTGAATAGAGGATACTAAGGCGACACTCGCCACTAAGGCCTCATAATGAAATTAAATCTAACCATACAATTACATAAATGAAAGTAACAGTTATAATTTAACATTTAATAGCAATATGTGAATCGTTTCCGTCCATTGACTTTATTCCCACTATTAGTATGGGATCTATCGCCCAATTGAATGAAATTGTTTTATTCAAATGGACAAGAGATTTAAAAAGAATAGAACAACACTATTTGCCATATCCGGGGGAAGATCACAAGTAAAAGTGAAAAAAAAAACAAATCGCATGTTTCTCGAATCAACAAGAAAGTTCCCTTTCATTTAGGCAACAATAGAAACCGGCCACACACACACGCACATTATTTACTGGCTATTAGCATCGCAGGCCACATCAGTTGAAGGAAAACGAAAGTTTTCAGTTTGCATACTGCTTTGGTCTCTATTGTTTGGTGAAGTAGATTTGTCTTCCTAAAACTGTTATGAGGGTTCCAAAATATAGACCTAGCTCCTTGTCGATACCATCTGATTTCTGTCGGCATAGTATTCAACAACTGAAAACAATATATGTAATGTTATTTTATTTTTCGAAGTATCTCTCCAACCCAACGTCATGTTCGGTAGGAAGATCCAGTCAGTAATTTATTACAATAATTAGAAAAATACGTCAAAGTACTTCGTTCTTAAATAAACACAAATCTATATTTTTAATTTCATACAAAATCCTGCTCATTAGGAAGTTTGTATAAAATTTCTTCAAGAAACATAGTTTTGTTTCTGCACAGCGGGTATTTTACCGCTCACTTTTTACTATTGTAACACTAATCATTATTACTTATATAACACTTCCCAGTATCTTATTTCGAACGAAAAGATAAAGTCTTATTATTCTTCAAACAAATTTTTGCACTTAATCGAAAATCGTGGAACAGTTCCTGTAACTTAAACACAAGAGTTTTTGGAGAAACCTGGCATTTATAAGTATAGTTCCTTATTAGATTGGAATGAAAAAAATTAAATGTTTTAAAAAGAATCTTCAAGATCTTTAAAGTTTCATACACTTAAAAGGCCGTTCTTTAGAAAATTGAGTTTAAGATTTGAAAATTTACATCATTGTATTGGTGGCAATGAAGTAACGTAGAGAATAAAAGCAAACTTTAAATAATAAAAATTAAATAATTATAGTAAACAAAGGGCGTTATATCTTTTATAGGTTTATGGGTATGATGTATGTGTGGCAAGCAACCTATGTATTTGCTCAGCATTGTCATGAAATTAAGCATTTCCCTCATTTTCCCAATGGTCAGTTTAATACGAAGCATGTTTTTTAAGTAAGTACCGTTTTGGGATTAAAAAAAGACGCGCAAAGATATCGCAATAATTTTATTTTTACATGAAATTCTGTACCTTAATCTACTTTTCTACATAATTTCCATGAAATTTGAGGGTCTTGTCATAATGCGGCACGAGTTTTTGAATACCCTCCTCAGTTATATGAAGAGAGGAATCAGAGAGAAGAAGCGACAGATCGGTGGGGAGGTTGCAAAGAATACGTGAAGCGGTATATTGTCGGCATTCTGTGAGGATGTGGAGTATTGAGAGAGGAACCTGACATGATCGAAAGAGAGGCGGATGTCCACGGGCTATGAGATAACCGTGGGACAACCGAGAGTGTCCTATACGAAGTCGCGCGAGCACAACCTCTTCGCGTCGATACGGCCGGCAGGAGGACCCCCGAGGGCCAACACGGGGCCGAATAAGGCGAAGCTTGTTGTTCCCGAGGGCCGCCCACTCCCGCTGCCAGCAACCCAATATGCTCGATCGAATTTAAGTGACAAGGTCAGGCAGGCTCACACCTTGAAGTTCAAGACCCTCGGAAACCGCATTACGTGCCGTTAAATCAGCCCGATCGTTCCCCAAGATCCCACAATATCCTGAAACCCAGAAGAAAACAATGATGACCCGGGAGGAATAGGATGGAAGTGTGGTATGAATTCTTTGGATGAGGTAGTCAGAGGAATATATGTTACGGATAGAGGAGAGAGTGGAGAGGGAATCGGTGCATATGATTACTTGAGAGGTAGATTGCTGGGGAAGAAGGAGGGACTGGAGGATGGCAGTTACTTCGGCGGTATAGCTACTCGATATAGAAGGGAGGGCAAACATGTTAACTTGGGCCTCACTCATTGTTTGCTTAAACTCAAACACTCTTTTGGGTGATGATGAATGTCGCCATTCCAAGAATTGTTTTTGATTCTGATGTGACGTAGGCCATCCATGTTTCGTCACCAGTAACAATTTGGTCTAAAAAATCTTCACATTCATTGTGGTACCGCTCAAGGAAAGTCAGAAAACGTCAGGAACGTCTTTTTTTAATTCCAAAACGGTACTTACTTAAAAAACATGCCTCGTACTTCACGTAACCTTTGTGGAACAGTTCTAGTTCTCAATACCAACTTAGAAAAACTATGTTTAAAGTTCTGTTTCCATTGTTTCACAGAGGTTGAAGGTTGTTGAATATTTTTTATTTTTAACACTTTTCTTATATAATAATACAATGCCAATTGGTATTGACGTATTATTTATTACTTGAAAGATGCAGTGACGGGTTAGTGTGCAATAGTTAAATATGTGATTGTTCACCAGACAGTGTTAACAAGTTACATGATTCTTCTGGTAAAAGTTAACCACGTGGACTTGATTTTTATTACTACAATACAAAATCGTCTTATAAATAACATAAGAGATGTAATAAAAAATATCGTTTAAACCAATTCGTCATGCGAAAAGTTCGGCAAGAATGTGCTGAGACGGCGTTTAGGTCAGGCTCGTAAAATTCTAGACTGCTGGTTATGTTTTTGTTTTTTGTTTTTTTTATTTCGGAGAAGTTTATAGTTCTGGACGTGTTGGCGTTTGGCCATAGAGACAGTTATAGCTCTAATGATACATGCTGTCATAAATACATTAGGCTTCATTCCGTCTTTTCAGAACGTTTTCGTTATTAGACAAACAAAGAGGATAATTACGTTTCAATTTTTTAAAACTTTAAGCATAAAGCATATTTCTAAGAGGAGTCATGAACGTAGCCAGGGATTTCGTAAGGTTGAAGGAGTCAGGCAGGTTGAAAATCCGTTCTTTTACAAGAAGATTCGTGTAACCGCTGACCGGTTAAGGATCACATATTTAACTATTGCACACGAACCCGTCAACGCCTCTGCTAAGCAATATATAATAAGTCAATAACAATTGACATTGTATAGCCAACTATTTATATTATATATAAAGAAGTGTGAAAAATAAAAGTGATTCAACTACCGACAACCTCAGCGGAACAATGGCGTATAACTAACAATAAATGCCAATGTCTTGCAGTAACACTAACAGGTATTCAGTAACAGGAACTCCTGCCCATGTCATCAATATTAGAGATAACAAGATTATATAACATGTATTGACCCGAATGTAAATAGAATTACAATTACTTACATAATATCCAAGAATTAACGTACACATACATGTTATATATTTACAGGTTTACTAAGAAAACTGTGAACAATCTTGGTTTGAGAAACGGGTTATCGAATCCAAGTACCCATTAATTTTAAGCATATAGTAAATTATTGAGTTTTATTTATGACATATATTAAAATGGCTGCTCCCCTCCACCCGCAGACAATATTTCCTTAGATCATACCTTTACCAAACTATTAACTCCCATCATCCTTCCTGCATTCACAGTATCCTTCAAATAAAATCCTCAGTCCACTCCCATAAAACTAGATCGCGACATCCTGGCCTTAACGTTCCTGCCCACAGAACCAAAACTTTTGATCGTTCCTGTATTGTTCGCTCTACTACACTCTGGAATTTATCTACCAACCTGCATCCGCCATGCTGCTTCTTTCATGCTCATTCAATTCCCAACTTTTCTTATACCTTCTGTCATCCCAAATAGACGATCAGCAAATATGATATGTCAATTCTATGTAGAAATCTACATTGAATAAATAAAGATTACGGTTTACCATTAATCTACTATTAATTTTATTCATTTTTCATTTTGTTAAAATAAGATTTTATTTTTTCCTAAGAGAAAATTTAGAAGATATATATTTATAATTTCTTTTTAGTTTTTTCTACTGTTTAGAATATTTCATATTTCACATTTTAAATATAATTAATCATGTTTTATTTTGTCTATTGCAGACATATATATATATTTCAATTGTACATATATTATTATTCATAGGGGACTTGTACAGAGTACAATTTTATTCTATTATTAAATATACATATATTAAATATATTTTTATATAGAAGTGTGGAATATTACAAAACATAGTCTAAAAGTACTAATTTTTTCAGACCCTGGGATTATTCAAGAAGTCTAACTCAATTTCCATCTTGAATCAAAACCACATCCACATTCTAGAAATACTTTTAGATAAAAAGTAATAATATTTATCAAGAGACCCCTGACAAGTCATCAGAAAGTCTAATACTACCGAAAACAAGGTTTTGCAATTTACAGTTGCATGATGCGACAGCATTTAATGCAACCGCTTAACATCCTTTGCGGTTGCGGGCTAAAATTATAATTTCACAGGCTGAGTTGCGCAAAATTTAACTATTTGTCGGTGGATATAGACTGGTGCGTTAGTGCGTTCAAGACTGCGCGTTTGCTTTTCAAAGACGATTATCTCCGTATAACTTTATAGAACCGTCAAACAACCATGCCTTGTGGAATCGTCTCACAACAAAGAAGTATAGATCAACATTTCTTACATGTTGACCAAATATTTGTAATATAGAGTTTACTGTCAAGCAACAAATAAATAAAAAAAAAAAAAGAACAATTAATCACAAGTTGAAATTTAGTGTGAAGATTTCTGCTTTCATGAATTTGTAGTTTTATTTTACGAATCATCAAATTTTTGTTAAATTATGTTTGCCTAATTTATTCGAAGCTGAAAATTCTTCGAATTACTTAAGTATTTAAAATCTATAATTACTTTTAAATTTTCCATAAAGACCTCAACGTTCCGTATGTTGCTGATTTGGCCCGATCTAGATACCATTCCTTTCATGACAAACTCCATTCCCACTCTAATCCTCTTGTTTCAATTCTTTCTTCCTCTTCAATTCCTGACAATCCTCCGAGGCGTCTGAAAAGAAGATGGCCTCGAGATCTTCTAGTGTAGAAAAGTTACAGGAGTGCTGCCATTGGGTAGTTCTTCTTCAAGTTTGTTTCACGCCATTTAACTTTTGTCACATTTACTTGTTGTACCTTGAAGTACAGTTGTAAATTTCAATAAATGATGTTTAAAAAAAAAAAAAAAAAAAACTTTAAATTTTTTTTTTTTTTTACAAATGGACTGCACGGTGTGCGATCCACCGCCTATTTTCATCTTATTTTTCTTTAAACTAACCATTTTCTGAAACTGTAAGATTTACATTAACTATGATATTTAACCATTGTCAATAAATCTAATAATTTCGGACTAGAATAAACTGTAGACAAGAATAAACCCCAAATCGAAACATGGTTTAATGGATTACAATTTATGTTAATTCCCATAATTGTTTTTTCTCGGAAATTATTAAACAAAAGATTTTTTGGTGTAGCTGGATCAAATCGTTATGAATCATTTTCGGTGTAAATTAAAATCTGTAGGGATAGTTTTATTTGATAATTGTGTGTAATTTTGTATTACACACAACCAAGTAAACCAATATTTTTCAAAGTATAATTACTCAAAATATTTTGATCGAATACACCTTGCACCCCTCTTCTACTATTCCATTTTAAGATGAAAATTTAAAATATTATATAACAGCATTAGTAATAATACCCAATCAGACATGGTCCTTATTATAAACGAAAAAATCATCTCCGTTATTAAAAAAAAACCTAATGCAAAACAAACAATATAAAAAACAAATCTACATAAGGGTAACTGTGAAAGGAGTTATATGCGCAAGAAGTTTATTGACCAGGAACGTATAGCATTACCTTTCCAACGAACGAAAGTCAGAAAAGCATTCGAGAATGGAAAGATGTTTATTCCCAACCTTAATGGCTTTATATGGATGTGTGTGGGAGTGGCTATCGCGAAGTCATGATAGTGCGGTAGGCGGTTCCCTAACTTCCTAACTAATACTATTAAAAGAACTTCATATTCATTAACGTTTATCTACTGTAGATATAATGTTATCACCTCAAGGAAATGGTGTGTGTAACATAGGGGTATCAATGGAAAGATTCTTCTGTGAATTACAGGCTTTCTTATATATCTTTTTTTTTTTCATCCCAGAATTGTCGAATCATGTCTAGCTTTTTACTTTCACTTACCTATATATGAAATATATAAAAGGAGGAAGTAATGCGATCTTAAATATTTTCGAATTCTAGTTTTCAATGGATTAACAGTTTTAGGATCCCCCGAGTTGAAATGAACAATTCCAGCAAAAAGGTCTGTTTGTATGGTAATTTTAGCGCGAAAACGCAAATTCGTATGAAACTGAAATTTCATATTTAAGATAACAACACGCCCGAAAAATTACAGCAACTTTTTTATTACAATGAGCTAACCAGAGGAGCCACTTAATACCATGCATTTGGCACCTTTTTACGATTTTTTCAAAAACGGCTCTAACGATTTTGATTGAACTCCCTATATCGATGAAAAATTTAATGGGCTTTAATATCATTTCGGTTTCTTTCTGACTGACATAGTTTGACAGGGCTTAATGCTGATATTTTAAACTTTCTTCCTCTAAAGTAACATTAATTTGGTAGATTAAATAATCTAAGATATTATTTAATAAAACACATGTTTCTATTGAAACTCAATGGAATTCATTCTTTTGCAATTTATTTTCATCTCCGAATGTATTTAAAAAGTCTTAAATTGATTTTAACAACGAAGGTTAGTGAAAGTCGTGTGTTGCGCGTACCAGATTTTTTTTTATAGATGAATAATGTTT
This sequence comes from Piezodorus guildinii, assembly GCA_023052935.1. NCBI lineage: Eukaryota > Metazoa > Arthropoda > Insecta > Hemiptera > Pentatomidae > Piezodorus > Piezodorus guildinii. The sequence goes on from CM041293.1 coordinate 90,640,150, forward strand.
CTTCCTCATTTTTGGTCATCACTTTTCAGAAGGCTTCTCCAAAAAATTTCTGATCAAACTTCAACCTTCGACCACTTTAAAGTAAGTATAGTTCTTGTATAAGATGAAATTATTTGAGGAACCATCGGTATGGCCAGGTACTTATTACTCGAAATCAGTGATGAGGTTTTTCATAAAACTAGATTCCCCTAATGATGCAGCTTTAATTTCTTTCCTTGTTTAATATTCTAAAAACCATCAAAACTTATAATCGATTAAAAGGATAAAAAAACTAACATTGCTTTGAGTAAGAAAATTTTACGATTTATCAATAACAATAGTAAGCTTCTAATGTAATAAATTAATCTAATTTTACTTCCACACTTCAACAGACAAATATGTTTGTTAATGCTTAGTTTGCATCAATATTTCTCTTTGACATTTTCAATAATCCCATTTGCGATTAGAATCAGTTATAAAGCAAAGTTCATAGCTGTACTGCGTTCATTACATAACAGCTTTTAAGTAATTGCATTTTTTTGTAGTTTCTTTAAAAGACCGTTTATTTTATCATAGTATAGATATGGTAAAATATTATGAACTAATAAATCAATAGATTAATCAACATTAAAATTGATTTTTCGGTGGATTATTTAATTTTGATGGATTAAAAAACATAGGGAATTCAAATGATATATTAATTTCTATAGCATAGGAATGCTTTTCTGTGCCTTATGTGTCGTAAGATACCGAAGGGTCATCAACTAACATCACTTTATGAAGTAGTAGCAGTCATTTTAATATATATATATACATATATGCACGCGCCAATATATTTAATGTTATTTACAGCCTACGAAAGTTTTCGGTATGATATATACATACTTATTAAGTATAGGCTCTGTCTTATTTATGGTTAAAAAAGTGGAAGATGCAGTTAGCATACACAGACAAAATCCATTTAGTTTCATAATTTAAAAATAGATAATTTTTTAGAGTATAAACTTCATCTTTTACCTATAGAAAGGATGTCCTGAGTCTTAAGAAATAGAAATCGACTAAAAATAAACAAACATTATTTTACTACAATAAAAACTTTTTTTAATTATAAAAAGCGAAAATAATATGTAAGATAGGGTGTCTTTTCCAGGTTAGTTTGAAATGTTTTCCATATTCTCTAAATACAGTGTTCGGAAGTGTAATGTAAGTTAAGCAAGGGGTATCTTTCGAAATTATGTATGCAACAAATAAAATAATTTTCAAACTCATAACAATACTTTCCAGATTTGTAATATGTATACAGAAACACGAGTGTGGTTTTACAAGAGTAAACAAGCAAATAATAATAAACGAGAAACCTCAAAACCGATAACGCTTTAACGTAATATCAGTACAATACAGAGAACGGTTTGTACAACACGGCTTTTTTTGGTGCAATAAATGGGTAAGCTAACGACTATATTCCATTTTTAAGTTTGTATCAAATAGTAACTGAATTATCTTTAAGAATGAAAAGAAGTATTCGGTAAGAGCTCTGAATTATTTCTTAAAACTTATTTAAATGATATCGCATTTAGTATGGAACAACTTTTTACTTTCTGGAACACGTTTTATAACTGTACCAGATGACAGACGAGTAGGTATATGCGGGCTTTCGTTCGAATACAGGTCATTAGCTCCGCGATCCGATAACCTCGATTGGATTTTCATTTATATTTCACATTAAGGTTAACAAGAATAAAAAAAAACATCGCTAAAATAATATTATTAGTCCTGAGTCCAAATGACCAAGTCCCGAAAAAAGGTATGTGTGTCCGTGTGTGGTAACTCCAGCGCGAAAACGAAAAGTCCTATGAAACTCAAATTTTATATTTAAGACAACTATACGTCCGAGATGTAACAGCAACTTTTTCATCAAAATCAGCTAGCCAGAAGAACAACTTTATACCATGCATTTTGCACCTATTTACGATTTTCTCAAAAACGGCTCAAACGATTTTGATTAAACTCGCTATATCGATAGTTAATGAATCACACACAGTGGAGATATTAAAATACTGCTTTTATTATCAGAATACAATATATATTCAGAATACAATAAACTGTGCTGAGGAGTTAGGGTGACTACAAGTGTACATTCCGAGGTCTCCTTCTATGAGTGTGACACAAGTAAATGTTACAACTAGAGTGATGAGTTTTGAGGATCAAAAGGTATATATAGCAAGGTTTTGTAGAGGGGATGAGGAAGGCGGCACCATAAAGGAAGTGCTTCCAGATGTTGGGTTCTGTGTCCTAAGTACAGGTATGTGTTCTTTGTCGGTACTTGGTCTGTCCTTTCTAGGTTTATGGGTGACACCCTCAGGTATAGAAAAGGAAGTTATTAATAATTACTATATATTATTTATAAGTCAAGTCTCATTCTATAACTACTCTCCCCCTTAAGCACGAAGCCCCTTGAGTGCAATGTTTAAGTTTGTCAGTTTATATTGTTATGATATAGTAGTCCTTCAGATGGAGATTCTGGATAGGAAAGTGTATTCTAGGAAAGGATACTACAGGAATGGGAACAGTTACATTTTTCCAAAGTTTACAATAATTCTTAAGAATATAAATGTATACAATCAAAACTTTAAAAAGAAACTTAATTACAATAATTGAGATTATATACAATAATTAATTAGTTTTACCAATCGTCATTACATTATTCCTGTAGAAATGTATACATTGTTAATAGTCTTGAAACTTATAGGTACAATTATATAAAACTAAAATTTCTCATTATTATCTATAAATAATTAAAAACATAACCATAACACTAAATTAAACAAAAGCATGAACTATGTTGTTTTTTATTACAATCTATAAAACGTTTTCTCAATTTTTATATAAACATTTTTTTTCTTTTTTTCTATTTATCTTATTAAGTTATTATTACCTATATATAGTTCTAAAAATAACATTTCAAATTAGTGTGAACAATTGACAATGAATATTAACATTAAGTGCAACCATCAATATAATAAACAATACACTATTATAAATATTTTTATTTAATTTATTAACAGTACCTGATTATTGTTACTATTATTTATCCCTTTTCTTTTTTTTTTTTTTTTTTTTTTTTTTTTTTTTTTTTTTTTTTTTTTTTTTTTTTTTAATAATTTTAAAACTACATACATCTCGGACCGCTATCACTGTTGAGATTTTCATCTGGCTTTAAAGTCCAGAGATATATTAAATCTTTTCTAATGGGTTTTACCATTTTGGGAATATTTCCTGAGGAAACCTTTTTTCTGGAATTCTTATTTAATTGAGGGGATTTCATTACCTCTTTCGTTTTAATTATAACATTCTGTTTATGTAAACTCGCAGAATAAGTTGATATTTTGTTATTATAATCGAGAGATTTATTATTTTTAAATTCTAATTCATCTTTATGGATAGCCGGAGGCTCCTTAGACTGGCTTGTCCTGTCATCATACATAAATTGTTTGTTATGTTTTAAGTTTTGATTTGACAATTTGTTTAATTTAACTTTCGATTTAGCACCAAATTGATTTACTTTTTTAATATATTTTTTCGAATTCCTTTTTTTTTTTTCTCTTGTTCTTTTTTTTTTTTTTTTTTTTTTTATTTATTTATTTTACTTTATTATTATTATTTTTTTTTTTTTTTTTCACACCTCGACCCGCCAGATAGGTAGTAGAATTTTCATCAGGTTTAAGCATCCAGAGGCAAATTTCATCCTTGCCCTTGGGCCATCTAGAAATATTTTGAATTTCATCTTTAACTCTACTTTTTAAAATTTTGTCAATATCACCAAAGGTAACTTTCTTTTCTGTTAGTTTAGTTTTTTCCCTAAACAAAGAATATTTTAACAACTGCTCCGGATTAACTTTAAAATAGTTCTTTTTTTGATTTACTATAATAAATGATACATCTTTGATTTTATTATTATTTAATGGCCTAATTTCTCTAACATTAATCTCACTAATACTCCCGGGTTCCTCAGGTTTTGTAAATTTCTTTATCTTTAGTTTTTGTGTTTGGAGTTTACTAACATTAGATGAATTTCGTTTGAAATTCGGGCTTTCAAGTGATTTATCATTTAAAATAGATTCTGTTTTATAATTAAGTTTTTCTTCAGTTTGGGAAATATTTATTAAGTCTGTATTTGGAACTAAATGAGTTTCAATTGTGGTTATTGAACTATTTTCTTGATAAGATTTCATGGACTCCGTATTTTTCATTATAAACTGTTTTAAACTACTGGATTCGACCACAAATAATTTTTTATTTACATCAGCCGGTTTTAATAAGTTTAAATCTGGTTTTAGCGGTAATGTTTCAGAGGCTATTTTCTTTTCTTGAATATTAATTTTAGGTAATTGTTCAAATTTATTATTTGGAATTCTGGATTTAATTTTTGGCTGTTCGTCAGCGTCATTGGACAACAAATGTTCTAGTGGAAAAGGTTTATTAAAATTTGTCTCGGTTGGGTTATGATCTTTAAATTTACGTATTAGAATATTTAACAAATTGTCAATATTGTTTAAATCATAAAACTTAATTTCATCCGCGACTGTTTTAGGAAGGTGACATTTGGCCATCTTACATATCCTGAATTCATTAACGATTCTAAATGGATTATTTTCTGCACAAAAAGTGTCTTTAATTTCTTTTACGTTATTTATGAAATTAAACAAAGTATGCGGTTTACCATCAAAGTACGGCATAGACATATGCTCAAAGTCTGAGTTTCGAAAAAGTAACGATTCCATTTTTTTTTTTTTTTTTTTTTTTTTTTTTTTTATATTAAAATCTTACTTATGTCTACTATAATTTAAATTTAACTTAAATTGTGCTCAGTAACAATCATTATCTGATTATAAAAAAAATTGATGTGATTTTTATACAGCTTATATTAGTATTAACAAAATGTCATACATTTTAAATGTTATCACAATTAAACAGCACATAAACAAACATATAAAATAAATAATTTTAAAATCTTACTGCGTTAGTTCTTAACATTCCTCCTGGATACCTGTTGAGCAGTGAAGTCCAGTGAGGTTCAGCAGGACATCTCGGGTGAGTATTGTCTTGACTGAAGGAGGGTGCGAGATGATCTTCTTACTTGGTGTCTATCTTCTTGTAGATCCTCTTCTGAAGTATCTTCGTCCTCTCGGAAACTGCGAAGGCATTCAAAATCTAATTTGATGCTTGCAGTGCCTGTCTCGGGCGCCAGTTAATGAATCACACACAGTGGAGATATTAAAATACTGCTTTTATTATCAGAATACAATATATATTCAGAATACAATAAACTGTGCTGAGGAGTTAGAGTGACTACAAGTGTACATTCCGAGGTCTCCTTCTATGAGTGTGACACAAGTAAATGTTACAACTAGAGTGATGAGTTTTGAGGATCAAAAGGTATATATAGCAAGGTTTTGTAGAGGGGATGAGGAAGGCGGCACCATAAAGGAAGTGCTTCCAGATGTTGGGTTCTGTGTCCTAAGTACAGGTATGTGTTCTTTGTCGGTACTTGGTCTGTCCTTTCTAGGTTTATGGGTGACACCCTCAGGTATAGAAAAGGAAGTTATTAATAATTACTATATATTATTTATAAGTCAAGTCTCATTCTATAACTGATGAAAATTTGGTCGGGCTTTAATATCATGTAGGTTTCATTCTGATTGAAATTGTCTGACAGGTCTTAAATGCCGAATTTTCAAAATTTCTTCGTCTAAAGTACCTATAATTTTGTAGATTTTATCAAATTGACCATATCATCTGATTAGTATTCCTAAAAAAAACGTAAATATATAATTTAAACGAATTCTATATCCAACTAATCGAGAAAACCGTAAAAATAATTTTTTATGCGATTTTTAGATTTTTTATAATAACAATATAGACCGTTTAATTATGATAAACCGTTTGAAAGCTAAAGATTTTAGAAAAATTATTATTTTTTACACACAATTGTTAAAGGCAATGAAGAGTGATGAAAAGCTGATAAAACTAACTGATTATCGTAGATAATAATCTAAGAGATTATTTAATATAACACACGTTACAATTGAAATTCAATGTAATTAATTCTTTAAAAATTTATTTAACAACGAAGGTAAGTGTAATTCGTGTGTTGCGCGGACCAGACTTTTATTTTATCTCATTTGAAAAAGAGAGAAAAGGCAAGGAAGCGACGTCAGAAAAATGTGCCATCAAAGGGAAAAGTGTCCTTGATTCACGCACTAACAGATTACGGTCCAAGAAAGTTAATGAGAAAAGCAGCGATGAAGTATATGATCTTTGGTCTCGGTTTTCGATCCTAATTTACTTTTTGAATAAACTACGTCAACAAATATCGATCTTGCTAGTTGTTGCGATATTCGGAAAAAAAAAAAAATTCTTACCTACAAACATCGGGAAAAACCAATGGCTCTCAGGTTCATGAGATTGTCTTTAGATCAAATCTCTGTACATACAAATTCTTGGCCACTATCCAATTATCAATGATTCTAATCAATATCCCATTATCAACATAATGGTTAGTTATAGAACGGTAATGGAATCTCTACTATTACAATCCATTATGGAGGTGTCTTGATATGGTATGAAAGCATCATCTTACATAATTTATGTAGTAATTTAACAGGTTGTGATTTAAATTGATAATATTTTTTCATAGTACCTACATATCACCTACCCTAAATAAAAGTCAGTTGCTAATAAGGCCTCATTTCCCAGTCAGTTTCTTTATTAATTAGTTTGTTTCTTAAGAAATATTCAACTATTTACGGAAACTAAAAAAAAAGTCCAATGGCTATGATTTGTATATTTTTTGGACTAGGATTTTAACATGCAATCGTTGGCGTAGTAGACTACCATTCTAGCCACACAGCACACAGTCTCCCCATTCATGATAAAAAATTTTAATAAATCGGTCCGTTATTATAAACGGAAAACGTTGTGTTCCGAAATCAGGAAATTTTATTTGAATTATTCGAATAAAAATCGAAAGAAAAGAAAAGGAAATAGTAACGCAGTCCTCTTTAAAGCTTTTGGTTTGTTATTTTCAATAATGAACCTTCGTAATCGACCAACAACAAAAAAATTACCCCTTCCACTCAAAATTTGAGTGTTTACGTTTCACGATGCGTCGAATCAAAATAACTAATAAAAAAAACATTTTTCTCCTAATTAATAAATATATAAATACCAAAAAATTATGAAAAATGAATTATTGAAATTGCTTAACAACTAGCTGAGATATATATATTTAAAAAAAATAATAATATTCCTTTACTGAGAAATAATACAATCGGCCACTATCTTGGGCAATAAACATTAGGGCTAAAATAATTCATTTATTCCATATGTACAGAGTAAAAAACCAAACAAAACAAGACATAACAATAATAATAATAAAAATAATAATAGTAATAATGAATATAAAATAACATAAGATGAAATAAAATAAGTAAACTTAACTAACACATGAAAATAAAAATACAGTAAATAAAATCTTGGCCACATTCATACCTATGTACATTATTTACATACTGCCCCTGGAAACTCCGAATCGAACCCCTACACCCAGAAGTGGATGGAGTGGCATAACACCAGGAGTTCCCAGCGCCTCTCAGTCAGCCGCGTCACCAGTCTAGCCAGTGGAGACTGAGTGAGGGCACTAGAGCACACACTCTTAGGCGTGAGTGGAGAAGTTGGCCATTGCCAGAACTCCAGTTGCATTTTTATAAGAGATCTCTCGGCCACTGCCGCCTCAACCTACGAGGAGGGTTGTAAGGATGGTTGGTAATAGATAGGGATTGTGCCTGTGGATTAGGAAGAAGAGTAAGTTTCTGGTGGAAGGTTGAGAATTTAGATGGAATGAGGTCAAGGGCATAAGGGATCTTAAGGTCATGATGTATGTTCTTGTCGGTAACATAATAGGGAGCATTGACTACTGTTCTAACGACTTTGGACTGAAAGGATTGGATACGTTTGATGTTCGAAAATTTAGTAGCTCCCCATAGTTCAATTCCTTAGGTCCACATTGGTTTGAGAATTGTCTTGTAAATCAATAGTTTGTTTCCAATGGAAAGTTGTGATGATCTGTTCAGTAGTCTATATAATTGTCCGTATCTTCTGTTGAGCTCTTGTCTTTTAAGTCGAGTATGTGGGTTCCAGGTCAGTCGTTTGTCTAGTAAGAAACCCAGATACCGGACTGTGTCGGAACAGGGGAGTGGTATAGAGTTAAAATATACTTGTGGACAGGATTTGCGTCGGAGGGTGAAGGTGACATGCTTACTATTGGATTGATTGACTTTGATACGTCATTTGTCGCACCAATATTCAATCAAGGAGAGGTGGCTCTGTAGATGGGAAGGTGCCAGTTCTGGGTCTGAATGGGTTGATAGAACGGCAGTAACATCGGAAAAAGATGCTAGGAAGGTATTGGGATCTAAAGGTATATCAGCTGTAAACAAAATATAGAGGATAGAACCTAGGACGCTTCCTTGAGGTACGCCGGCCTCGATTGGTTAACAAGTGAGCTGAGATATAGTCTTTTAAAATTAGCAGTAGTGATATGATATTATTCTATGAAATATTTCTTTTCATATTACTTAATTGCCTATCAACAGCTATATAAACAGTTATAACCTAATATTGTTATTAGGAAATAATAATTGTGTATTAATTTGCAGAGTTTTTTTTTAAATTATTATTATTATACGTATTAAGAAAAAAAAACAAAGCTACATATCCCTAAAGGGGTACATACCGCGACTAACCTGAATAAGAAATAACGGTAATAAAAATGGCTAGTTTGTGTTACGATAGAATGAAGATATTAAATTGTGCATTAAACCGAATACATAATTAAGAAGCTTATGAGTGTAATTAAAGTTATTGAGGGCGAGTGATGCTCCAATTGCGGAAGTACAGAGCCTCTATTTGCTGATTGAAGGAGTAATTATCTGGTGTGCTAGGTCCGAACCCGCGAGCGGCTGGGCCTAATGGGCCTGTCTGCGCCCTTCCTCAGCAGCTATCTCCACCAACTTAGTCCGCTCCAGGTCCCGACTGATTGGTAGTTCATTGTTACTGATTAATTATTGTGTAGTGGGTAATAAAAATCAATTTAAATCATATTAAAAAAATATCAATAAGTTGTTACGTAAATTATGGAAGGATGTGCTTAAGTTCTTACAAGTAAGGGTGGTTTGTTAATGGGTTATGTATAAATGAACATAAAAACGTGTAATGATCGCCTCGCTACCGTACTCTAGACAAACATAAATCAAGACTCCGTTTACCTGATATATACCCTTCCGAATTGCTCCTTACTTTGTCATAAACGAAATCATCAATAAAGACCTGAATATACCCTTAGTTTAGGACCTATCCCGAAATAGATACACTTCATTTAATTTTAAACTTTGTTTAGCCTAAACAAATTCGCTAATCTGTAACCTATCGTCCCTAATTATCTCTGATAATCCTCAGAGAAAATTAAAAAAATTTAGCATTTACTTTATTAACATACAACCAATGTCTAGGTAAAGCAGGTATGGAATTGCATTCTTTCACTTGAGCAGGAATGAGGTTATTCCCCGGTCTGTTTTTTTTTTATAAATGTTCTTATTTTTTACATATGTATGGTTCCGAGACCTGAGGGATTTCTAAGACTTCGGAACGAAAACTATCTTCTCGAAGACAGTCTTGATGGTAGGCGTGTTAGAGGCAGGACGAAGTAGAGAACGTCTTAAAGAAGATAGGCATTAGAAGATGGCGTTTGCTAGCCGTATTAGGAAGGAGTGGAGGAGAGTAATTAGAGAGACCCTGAACCTTGCAGAACCGTAGCGCCACGAATAATTATTTTTTTTTTCATAAATCGACTCGTTATACCCTCAAACGAGCAGATACAAGAATTTTAGTATTTAAAACTACCAAATTATTTCAACAACTCAGAATTGTATATACTTCAAAACGAGCAAACCTTCTTGGTTATAAATAGTAGATTCCGAAGTCATTATAATGGCCACACAGATATCCTAATTGTCGTGTTTTTACTAAATAAAATCAAAATAATCGACAGGATGTAGATCATTATAGGTTCTTTGGTTTTAAAGATTTTTAATAATAGAGCTGCAAACCATGATAAATGGTACGTCGTAAACATGAAAAATTTATATTCACAAAATGCTAGTATAAAAATAAAAATGCTGAATATCCTAATATGAATCTAATGAGACAATAACTGTCCCTTAAATTTCAACTCAACTTGTCTTTACTATACATCCATATGGGTTGTGATGAGGTAGTGTTTACCACTCCTCAATATAATAATGAAAATTCGTAATACGATTAGAAAAATTATCAGAAATGGACCATTTTATCACACTACTTTTTAAAGCGTTTTCCTTTAAACACATCGTGTTAACGAAATTGACGATTACGAAGACACACTTCCTTGTAAAATCGACATAAACTAAGTAGTTAGTTGTTTTTTTCCGCAAAAATTTTTGTCACGGGATCACTCATTCTTGACACATCCCGTAATACTTTCTCTTTAATATTATAATGGTTTTTCATTTAGATTTTTTCGCCAACAATCTTAACATCTTGGTCGCGTGGAATTATGTAACTAGTTTGCTTGAAAGTTTTCCTACAATTAAAAAGGTGAAATCCAAGTAATTTAAAAGGGCCTTTCGATTTGTTCTGTTTAAATGTATAACTTTATATCATTCATTAATTCCAATAATATGCAACCATCTTAAAAATTAACTAAACGTAATAAGTACTCAGATATTTCTGAACGATGGCCATTAACATATGTTATGTTGACAATTCTGCCACAGATTAATCAAAATATTCGCTTTTCAATCGGTGATAAGAAGCACTGGGCTCTAATGTCACACAGAAAACCCACGAAAGTAAGGAAGTGGTTTTGTAGCGAAAGTGAAAAAAATATATACTTTCTACCTACGGTCTTAGAAGCCCCCGTTATAAATTCATGTAATTATCTCTGGAACTACTCACACAAGGAGAATCTATGTTGTACTTGGAAACTTAAATTAAACTTCTGTTCGCCCGATTTAGGGATTAAAAGTCATTATCATAGTCGTTTTATTTACCACTCCACATTTATTCCAGTGGGAGGAACATGTTTGAAGAGACTTCAAAACATAACCTGCGTCAAGAAAAGCCACTAATCAGTAATTGGTGAAGCATCATTTCCAAACTACGGGACTATTCAATATGATAAGTTGAAATCGTTGGACAATCAACAGTTTGGCCTGAAACAAACACACTTAAGGTTTTTTAAGAGCAACAGAGATAGATTTTTTTCTATTTTATCACACAGCTTTCCTAGACGATAAGTTAAATAACTACAGTTATTTTCACTTTTGTTAGAGTTACAGTTTTCTCTGGTAGCATTAAACCGTTCCTGAAAGTGGATAACTAGACTGATTCTATGCATGAGTAATCATCCTTTCCCAGGCTCTGCAACGTAACAGAAGTGCACTCTCAATGCTTCGCCTGATTTCAGCAGAAACTGCCAACTAGTGGGAAAATGTTGAGAAAAAATTCTTATCATTCTCCAGGAAATAAGAATCCAAAGAATAAGAAGAAATTGTAAAATCATGTCTAAGAGACTCGTTGCATTGAACATAAGTTTCCACTTTTGCAGCGGGAAATTTAAACAGGTTTTTTATTTTGTAATGATATAAAAACAATATTTTGGCGTCAAATGTTATGATGAGGCTCCTTACGTGGAATTCCAAAAAAAAAAAAAAAAATATATGTACAACATAATATAATATCTAACTGGTCAAATACTCTTTAATTCGGGGACTGTAAGAACCGAAAATAAAACAAAATCGAAATTGTTTTAAAAAAAGCATAAAACAGTAGTTATTTGAACAGTAGCTCTGCGAACCAACTTGAGGATTATAATTTTAGCTAAAAGAAGTGACTTTTTATAAACACCGAGTGCCTCAGTTAACGTAGTCCTCGTGTTAAACATGCATTAGTAAAATGCTCCATCTTCTTCTTTAACAAGCTCCACGCTGTTACAAAGAGTGGAGGTTTAGACTCGTCTTTTCTTGTAGTATAGTATCAAATCTTATATAAAATTAATTTTGGAGGATATAAAATATGAAATTTAAAATGGCACATGAATGATTGACAATGAAACTACTTCAAGCATGCTGCTATACAAATATTTCTATGAATTAAAAAACATATATTTATAAATTCTTTTTGGACACGAGTTAGCCAAAAAGTACCACACGAATATCATTACTCATTCTTCTTTACACATTCCGTCTTCCCTCTACCCTTATCAAAGATCTCATCCTCTTGAACTGTTCCTCTCACCTCTTCCTTGGTCTCCAATCCTCTCCCTCTTCCCTAGAAGAACTATAACTTCTTTTAGTTTTTACCCAAAAAGCTATCTATTCAAGCAGTCTTTATGCATGATTTTTAGCCTGCCTGGTTCTTCTTTTATTTGTTTTACTTATCTCTTCATACTTTTATAGCTGCAAACTATGTCGAAAATGTTTTTGTTTGGTCTCTCATTGTTCGTTCTGACCGCGTGTCCGTAGAAACTTAGTCTTCTGGTCCTGATGACTGAATCCTGATCCTCCGAATTCCTACATATTTCTTCACATCCGTAGTCAAAGTAGGGGGGTATGAGAGAAGAAACTAAGAGATGGCGGGTACTTCTAGGAAAAGAGTCACGGAAATATAGCAGCTGTTCTATGGTTTGGGAAATATACATATATTACACGTTAAGCTTTGGTCAAATATCATTCCCAGATTTTTGGAATTGGATTGGATCGTGAATGGAGGGAAGGTGTTGAGCCAATAAGCATTGCCTTTGTTTTCGCTGGATTCAGGCTCAGGTAATTTTCCGAAGACCAACGGTTTATGATATTGATATCTTCTTAGATAACAGCCTCGAGTATATCAGATCATATATGTTATATATGCATGCATATATTTTTTGGCAATTATGTGATATTGGGTTTTGTAGTTTTGATGATCTCCAATAAAGCAACATTAACTATTACAATAATAAATTAAAATTTGGAGGAATCACGTGTCAATTGTGAGTGTGCGTGCTTATCCTTCCCCAGGTGTGAACTCCTCCCCAAGGCCATCGCGCCTGAAGAATATGGAAAGTCATTCGTGTCCAAGATGTTATCTTCAGAGCGTTTATGTCAAGGTGTTTATAAGTCTAAAATTTTGTGAATCGTTTTCCACTATGAAACTAGTGAGAGTAGCTCTGTTTAGAGAATCCTCAGTTTAAATAAAATACTTTCACTGTAAATAATCCAATTAAAAGAAAAAAAAATGTAAATGGTGAAGATAATTAGCGGTTATGTAGCTTCATCACTTACATACCTATATTATGCGGTATCACCCATGCCACACATTTTGGGAAAGATGATTACACTGCACCGTAATTCTGCGGTCTAGTGGAATCCGTTTTCGTCAACATGGCTAATGTTCGTTTACGAAGCACTCATTGCGCCACAGCCAATCACAGCACACCCATATTATGTAGCATCCACTCCCAGGCGGAACATCTCCGTAATAGTTTATTGCCGAAGCGCTCTGGACAACTGTTCCTCTAACACCGTAAAATTCGTGTTTCGTAATCCGATAATACGGCAGGTCGTTACAACTTAACACTTCCTAAACGCCAAGATCCTGTGTTTTCAGGTAAATACGTTTAACAATTATTTCGTGTAAATAAAAGGAGTAATGTGTGATTCTTCATTATTACATTTTATTTTTATCGATTTGCTTATTTATTACATATATTAATTTGAACAAAACTACCATAAAGTTCATCTGCGATGTGATATAAACTATCTAAAGAGCCAAAAGGATTTACTTTGAGAGTAAAAACACAGCAAATACATGCCGGAAGAAACAAATAAAATACAAGATGGTGCTCATGCCTACAACCTCGTCATTCCTGCCATAACAACAAGCTGAATTATTAAGTCTAAAAAAAAAAATAATAATAATAATTTCTGCCTTAATTAGTTCATTGCTGTGACTCTCACTCCTTCAATCGCCCTAAAGAAGGCCTATAATTTAGGCCGAAGTGCCAGCACCGTTAAATTAAATTTATACTTAATTGTGTCCTCAGCTGACTGCACCCTCAACTAACTTCTCCCATATAAATACACACTTAACAATTCTTACTTCACAAAAATTCTTTTCCTTTGGAACGCACATCAAGTTCTAATATAAGTTGGACAGTGCTTTCCTCATATTGATAAATACAAAACGTTGTTAGTAAAAGATATTTTAGGCCTGAGCAGTTAAATTTATATTTCGCTATTTATACTGAATTTCATTTTTGATATAAGGGATATTAATCTCTAACAATCATTATTGCCATTGATGTTACCTGCTTACACTAATTTCATATTTCTTCTTAAAGTTATTTATTTATTTTATTTTTTAAATATTGTAATGCTTTTTTTTTCTAATCACACGTGTCATAGATTATCTGACAAAGTAAATATGCTAATTGATACTTCAGTAGTAGAAATGATAGGCACAGGGAAAAAATAACTAGTATATCTTTACCTCCATTATAAAAAAATTAATGCCCAAGGTCGCGGGTTCAAACCTGGAGTTAGTTCTAGGATTTTTTAATAGGAGTAATAAATCCTCAGTTTTGCCGTCCTTCGGAGGGAATGTGTTCTCCAGCCTGACCGATGTCAAGTACTGATTAAAAGATCCCTAACCTGATCAAACCTGGATAGGCAAATTGTAGGACTGCCACTGCAGAATCGTCCGATAAGCCACAGCAGTATAAAGTTTCGTTAAATAAATAAAAAACAAACTAAATAACTATAATAACTACAGTAGAAGACTGGATCAGACGATTGAGAAAAAATCTCTCCAAAACCTGGGAAACAACGTGGATTACAGGACAATATAAACTGTTGGATGTAAAAAGAGACACCAAAAAATGGACCACGAACACAAGGATTTCTAGAAAAGAGGAAATCATTTTATGCCGGCTCTGTATAGGACATTGTCAGTTGACCCACGGTTACCTTATGAGAAATCTGCATGCACCCACCTGCGAATATTGCGATAATGATCCCAAAACTATTCAGCATCTATTATTTGAGTGTCCCTTTTCGAAACATCAAGAAGTAAAATTAAACTAACAGGAACCCTGAAAGATATATTGAATGATGATGAGGACAAGATGAAAAAAGTACTGAGCTATTTAAAAGAAATTAAGTATTACAATCAAACATAGCAAACCACAGTTGCCAATGACCCTGTAGGATAGAGGCAAATAACAAAATTTAAAAAAAATAAAAAATTACATGAAATTACAAAAAAAATAGTCATGACTGTTATTAACATATACATATCCGCACCTTACCAAATTCATAACAATAAATTTGATTTTTTAAATGATGTATAATAAACTTAGTTTCAAAATGAACAAAATGAAATTACACTTGGCAGGCACCCAGCGCGATGAGAAACGGTACTCCTGTAGTAGTAATTATTGCAGGCAGAGAGGACTGCCACCGCATTGTTCTGGACTCCCACCGCCTTCCAGCCAACAAAAGAATCCTCTTAGGACAGGAGTATCATCATCTTATAGCACTATACCTTACAAAAGAATGCATTCATTGCCAACTTCACAATAAGGTATCAGATGCATCTCGTCTATCTAATCATTACAAGAAAATCTTGCATGTTTATATATTGTTCTGAACAAAAACTGGCGTAGTAAGGTGGTTACAGTGGCAAACTGAAAAGGAAAAATAAATCGGTGATAGAGTTACCCAAGAACCAAATGATTAAGAAGTAGCAATGTAAATGGAAGATTATAAAGATTATCTCTCTCTATATGAATATAAAATGATAACGCGATTCTTAGTTTCTGCCAACTCCTAAACCACACTAGGAATTTTGCCATGGTTTTCACTACCCATTAGGGCTTTCATTCTTGAAGGTTTAAAACTAAAATGCATTGCAATTTAGCTTTAGTTTAGATGGAATAATTAGTTATCTGTAATTAAGGGATCAAAAAATAAATAAATAGAAATATAGATGTATAGTATACCGTAGAAAAGCACAAGATTTTGCAAAAGGTAATATGCAATAAAATAAGGTGTACAAGTCAACATAATTTAGTGAGTCCATAAACTTATAAGCATATGTTATTTCTAATGTTTGTAATAGGCGTAATAATCTCGTCATTTATAGCCCCAAAACATCATCCCTACCCCTACCTCTAATTTTCGTAGTGAGGAGGATATGTGATTTGGCGTTGCCACCGAACAACATCGTACAAGTAATATTCTTCCACACCATAGGTATGATTTTAGGTAAGTGAGTTGTAAAAATGAGGGGGCGGGGTGGCTGAGTGGACTAGCGCGCGTTGGCCAGCAACAACAGATCACCAAAATCTTGAGACCAAAAGGATTACGAGTTCGCGTCTTAGCTGGGGAGGGTTTTTATCTTGGCATTTATCAACGTCCTCGTCCCCTGGCCCGAGAAACCCCCGTATAGCCTTTAAAGGCGAGGTAGGGGTGAACAAAAACAAAAAAAGTTGTTAAAATGAATGGAAATATGTTAAAAATCCAAAAAGTATTTATACTTTAAAGATTATTTATTGCCTGAAAACAGATGTTTTAATTTAAACTAAATGGAAACTTTATCTAAACTTGTTATGTCTATTGTGAATAATTCATTAAAAAAAAACTAACCAGATAAAATGAGAACCGTTATCATTTTTATTTTTTTGAAATATATATATTTTTTTATATACACCGCATAAATTGGCTGGTGTAAGAAGGCATGTTGTTTGTTGTATTATTTGTCCCATTTGACTCTTTTAAATGTAAGGTTATCCAAGAAAGTTTGTAGGGAATGTTCCTGATCTTAAGTCTCTTTTTCTCTTCTCTATCTAAATATAAAAGCATCTCGCCCTTCACGGTTTCTAGTACAAACTCTAAATCGTTTAAACGGTTCATTTTTAAACATAAATGACACAAGATTCGAAATTCACCCAAGCGAAGCAGGGGCGTCTCATTAGTAAACAATATTAAATAAGTCGAACGTGCAAGTTGTTTTTGTTTTACAGAGATTGAATATGGTCCCAATGAACAGGACTAGGAAGTTGCGGAATCCCAGATTGTAGGGTACACTAGAGGAATCGAGGCTATTGTTCAACCCAATGTACCCCAAGTTTTCCCCGAAGACAGCCTGATACGCTTTCCATCCTGGCTAATTGCTTGCGGAGCCGGCCGATAGTGGTGACCTGGAGGAGGTGGAGAGGCAGGCTTAACATGACGGACGTTTACGTAAACCCTGTACACACTCTTCGTTTCCTCTCGGAGCGATGGTTATTATCTCCATCAATGCTTTGGTAACGGTCAGTGTGTAATGGGTTAGTCAACAAGCCTTAGGGTCAGTCAGTCACTAACAACGAGAGGATCCTAAATGTGGCCCACAGATGTTTTTTTAGTGAAATTAGGCATTGAACCATTTGATTTCTCAAAATATTAGGGCCCAATACTCCCAAGGAGTAGCGTACGGAAATCTGAAAGTTTGCGGGTGAAAAAAACATTTTATTTAATATCTCTGGTTCTATTGAAGGTAGAAAAATAAGTTTGGTGCCAAATTAACTTATTTCAAAGAGGAATAATTAAAAAAAATAGCCATTAAAATATTTAAGTTGTTATTTAAAATAAACTTATTTATTTTATTTATTTATGTCTCCCAACCTTGCCAAATGGGCAATATGGGTGTCGTTAGCCATAACCTGGATGGGATGCTACCAGTAGTTATCTTGATTTTTATTTATTTTTTCCTCTTCTCAGCTTTTTCACTCTGGCCTCTCCTTGATGACAATCTCTTCAACTCCTGCTTCTTTTCTTGGAGGTGGTCTTCCTCGATCCCGTCCAGTTCCACCTACGTTATAAGCTGCTAGACCAAGTGAAGTTTTCCACCCGTGAATAAATGACAGAAAATGTTGATAATTCTGTTTAGACACGAGCTGAGGGAAATCGCTCTCCGAGAGAACCCAGAGTCCACATTCCCTTAGTAGTTTGGTCCTTAGTGCCTCGAACGCGGAGCAGTCCACAATTATGTGGTCAGCAGTCTCCGGGACTCCACAACTGGGGCACAAGTTGTATACTTTGTAATAACACTAAAAATATAAATAATCAGTACTTTTAATAAGGCTTCTTAAAAACTGTGCTCAAATAAGATTCCTTTTAAGTAGTAGTAGTAGTTTTGACGAGATTTTTTATATTTTAGGTTATTACCAATTATAAATTAAATATTTTAATGGCCATTTTTGATTATTTCACTTGAAATAGGGTAATTTTGACACAAATATATTTTTCTACCTTCCTAGAACTGAGATATAAAATAAAATGTGCTTATCGAGCGCAAATTTTCCGATTTATTTTTAAGCAGTTTCCGGGGAGCGTTCGTCCCTAATATTTTGCATAGTCTAATGGTTTACTGTTTTATCTCAAAAATTTTCATCAAAATTTGGTACCCTCTCATTGCGAGTAAAGAGCTAAAAATAATGCAAGACCATACATGATGTAATATGTAAACAACGAGAAAAGCGGTTGGAGCCTTTAGGATGAGCAGCACAGTCCAAACCAAGATAATTCTTTAACATCGTCAAAATATAAATCCTAGAATATCCGCTAGATAAGAGTTCATTATCCTATTCAGATATTGACTCCCTAACCAAACCAACAACTTTACTCGCAAATTTTATCGCCTCAATTATAAATGTGATGTGCAATTCGCTGTATTTCGCAGAATATATCTCTGAAAATACATACAAAATCGTAAAAAAAAAAACAAAAAAAAAAAAAAACTATGAACTATATAGCCTACTAAAAATAAAGATAAGCTTTAAGACAAGTCAAAAACAAGAATCACCCATAAGAAAAAGAAGATTAAAATTCTTGGGTATCGGGTGTTAATGATTATATTTATATTATTTTAATTATTTATTATTTAATTTAATTATTTTATTTATATTATTAGTGTTAATGTTTAATGAAATAATGATTCGGAATAGATTAAACAACCAATATTTCATAAAGTAATGGGAATAAATTATATATTATAATTATAAGGTTATTCTGGGCAAAAAAAGACTAAGTTAAAAAATTGGTATCAAAGAGAGAAATACTACAACGAAATTCAGGGAAATGGTGAAAAATATAAATGTTCTTAAATATAAATATATGTATGTAAATTCTCAAAATATTTCAATCTATTTCAGTCTTATTAGGCATACCAAAAATAAACTTAGGTAATATTAAAAAATTAAACTACTGTTCATAAACAAACTATTCAAAGATATGAATACTTATACGTTAAAAACTCAATAATATATTCGAGAAATATATAAAATACGCAAAAAATAGATCATGATACAACACACAACTGAAAAGAAAAGTTTATTTCCATAAAAAATATTAATTTAATTGACGTTGAGTATTACTGTTTTGTACTTCTTTTCTTTCCGTCTACAAGGATATTTGCTTATTGCATAAACAAGTTGGCAAATTTTACCTAGTCAAAATAATTATTTTTTTAAATAGATTTAAAAAACTTCAGTCTCAGACTAAATTACTGAAGTACATCACATTTAAAACGTACATCACACCATTCTTATTAATAATTAATTAACTATTAGAGTTATTTCTATTATAACAATTTCGAAATCTAAGCATCGACAAAATAATTTTAAATCAAAATTTCTATGTAATATATTCACTTTACTTTAAAAAAAAAATAATTTAAACAACATATATTTCTTAATTAATAAGTTCGAGTCATAGGAACGTATTATATTAATGATGTATTACGAACTGTTCATAAACGAAATATATTTTTAAAAAATCTGAAGCGGGCAACACACGACTTTCACTTACCTCGATTTTTAAAATCAATGAAAGAATTTTCAAATACAGTTAGAGATAAAAATACGTCAAACTATTAAGGAATTAATCAAATTGAATTTATATAGAAACATGTGTTTTATTAAAAAATCTATTATATTATTATCTAAAATAATCAGTTAGTTTTATCTTCTTCTCATCACTCTCTATTAACTTCTAAAAGCGTGTGTATGAGGTGATATTTTTTCTAAAAGCTTTAGCTTTCCAACGGTATATCATACATGTATATTACTGCTCTTATGTTCAAAAACGAAAAATTTCATTAAAAATATTTTTTTTCTGTTTTCTCCTTTAGTTGGGTATCGAATTTATTCAATTTATATATTTACCTGTTTTTCATTAGCGTTAACAAGATAATCTAGTTATTATTATTGAATCTAAAAAATTAAAGGTACTTCAGAGGAAGAAAATTTAAAATATCGGCATTTAAGCCCTGTCAGACCATTTTTATCCAAATAAAACCAACATGATATTAAAGCCCATTAAATTTTACATCGATATAGCGAGTTTAATCAAAATCGTCGGAACCGTTTTTGAGAAAATCGAAAAAAGATGCAAAATGCATGGTATAAAGTGCCTCTTCTGGTAAGCTCATTTTGATGAAAAAAGTTTTGTTACGTCTCGGGCGTATAGTTGTCTTAAATATGAAATTTCAGTTTCATAGGACTTACCGTTTCCGCCCGGGAGTTACCACACACACACACACACCACACACAGACCTTTTTGCGGGACTTGGTTATTTGAACTCAGGGGACCCTAAAACGTGTATTTCCGTTGAAAACTGGAATTCGAAAATTTTCACGATCGCAATACTTTCCTTACTATATATAGTAAGTGAAAGTAAAAATTAATAGGTCTAGTTAAATTGTCTGTTTTTTTTCTTGTAATTTTGTTTTTAAATATAAAAGCTTTATTTGTATATAATATATCTGCTAAATTCATAATACATTTGTAAGCTACCCCTTTACAAAGCGATAAATATTATTTAGAATTAATTTGCAAGTCAATATTTTTATTGTTAGTAAAAATAAATTGCCTGTATATCCCATGTTTACTACTGTCGAATCATGTGAAGTTTGTAGACGTTTGTGCGTCAAGGGTATGTGCTATCATGTATATAATAATGCGTGGAAAGTATGTTTGGTTCCTCTATTGTCTTAACGTTGTCTTCTTTTCAAATGAAATAAGTATTATATTGATACTTGTATATTTCTAAAAAACGCTACGTATTTGTGTTTAAAAACAACAAGTATTTTTTGTATAGTTGTAAATTTCAATAAAAAAATATATTAAAAAAAATAAATAAATGTTTTGTCTCTCTTCGAAAATAACATAGTTGCAAGCCTACATATAGGCGAGATTTCAATTTTTTTCATTTGCTGTTTATCGCGCTTTACAGTTTCTAAAACTCTATAGATACTTTTCAACTTATTCAAAAATAACTGAGTTATGAGGGTATTTATGTGTAAAATTTCAATTTTTTTCTTTTATTTTTTCTCTTTTATATAAATATTCGCTGTTTTTTTATTAAAAAACAATAGTAATTCTTTTCTCTATCTTCAAAAATATCTGACTTATTGAATTAAATCACATTTAATCCGCCGCCATTTTAAAAATAACGAGTTGATATCAACGTCTAAGTGTTAGGATCATCGTTGCATGTACTAGTATTTTTGTGGCGAATTTAAAAAAAATTGGTCCAGTAGTTTCGGAGAAATGCCGCGGACGGCGGACAAAAGGATTTTTTGTATTATTCGATATTCGGATTATACTCATCTTGTAACATAAGCCCTCAAATTTTGAGACGGGGAAGGAGTATATTTTTTTTTTTTTTTTTTTTTTTTTTTTTTTTTTTTTTTTGTCGATTACAAAGGTTCATTGTTGAATCATAATAAATCAAAATACATGTATACATATGTATATGTATATATGTATGATTTTATTACTAACTATTAAAGTTTCTTTTATCAATTATTAATCTGGTTTTCATCAGAATTAAAAGCAATTTAAAATCCATTTCGACAAAGCCGATGACACTAACGCCAACAAACTTTCTAATTATTCTTCTATAATCTATAACAGTCACATATCTACGTACAAAAATGAAGGAAACATCTGAAAGCTATTCCGTTCTTAACGTTCGGAGTAAATTAAATATCATTAATCATATTCGAAAATTAATTACGAGACCAAAATGAAAAGCTCTAAACCAGAGCAGAGCAATTAACGATGCCATGCTTCCCCGGACACTTTCTTCACCTAATTGTTCCAACTTCCCTCTTGTTACAATCTCGCCTTCAGCCATTATAAAATTAATTGTTAAAACAAAACAAAAAAAAACTTAAAATTATAAACTCCCATAACAGCACACGAAAGGCCTAATAGGAGTTGTTAGACAATTAAGAACCTAAGTCTGTCTTGGAAAACGATCAGCAAGATTTATTCCGATATTATAGGCAATCTATTTATTTATTTAATCTATTTAGAGGGAGGGCAGGAAGTCATCGGTTTGCGACTAAAATTAAACTATGTTATAACAGAGAGCGTCACTTTTAGCAACATTCGGCAGTTCTAACAATGGGTCGCTCAAGATCACGAGTTAGCATCGCATTAATTTAAGACGCTATGTAAAATCGCTTAGCTATTCCTCGCCATTTCGTCACACCACGTTTAAATTATATAAAAAAAGTTTGTGACCGCAAGCGCATTTCTCTACTCAGTCAAAAAAACTAATGTTGGAGCCAACCTACTGGATCAAAATACAAAATTATAAAAGTAGTAAATGAAAAATGATAATAAGTTGATCACATTTAAAATGAAAAATATATCTTTTATGTATATACAATTATCAGTCTCAAAAAGACTGAATAGTAGTCGGATGTTTGAATAGACAAATGATTCCATAATTGGTGTTATATACCAATTAAAAATAAATTTTGACTAGGGCCGCCCACAAATATAACTCGTTTTTCACATTATATGTAACTCCAAATAACTCAGTATAATCACAACTTACAACAATATAGTTTCAGAAAATAAATAAATCAGATTTCAAGATACGAAAATGTGACAACTTAACCATAGTCTATAACGAATCACATCAAATATTCTTTCTAAACCGAAAGAGAAATAATTTAATTTTGAAACAGAATTGCGTGTATTCCTCTTTCTTCCTTCCATTTAGAAGCAATCTCCTCACTAACTACTATAATGATGGCGTACCGACGTATTCATCGCTAACTCCGAAGATTTATAGAAACTAAAAGAGTTGTTAAGCCCTCATCTTAAGTTAAACGAGGTATTAAGATTGTTCTATTAAGCAAGTGGGACTAGCCTTACGGCTCACTAAATGGCAACTGCCCGTTATGAAGGACTATATGCCGTCAGTTAGTGTAACTGACCGCATCTTTGCATGCACGTATCCTACTTACGTAGGATCTTTCTACGGCCATGTGTCGGTTTGGGTTGTACGTACATTAAAATCAATTCAACAATGAAGTTGAATGATTAAGAAAAATTACAGCATAAAGCACTAAATTTTACGCATAGCAGATCTATGACTCGGACAGAGAAAACGGAATCTTTTAATGACCCACCAAAATGTCACTTAGAGTCACTTTCTTTCACTAATTGACTACTTTCTTATCCGATAGGGTTTCGTTCAAGCTTAAGCGGGCTAGAATGTCACGAGAATACTTTTGTTTGATTTAGAAAAATAATCCGATGATAATGCTGGTAAATCATTAGAAAATAAATACGTAGGGGACTAAGTAAGTATTTATTTATTTTTTTAAACATATTTATAAACTAAAATGAAAAAGAAAATATTAAAAATAAAATAAATTTATGGTTAGTATGAAAATCAAATAAAACAATACAATTAGTCCTTACTACTTAAAATAATTTAATTAATAAGTATTGAGGTATTATCTACAACAATCACTATTCATGCGCTTTTTTGTCACTCACCATTCTACAATATATTTTTTTCTAAAATCTTCATTCCAATGGTACATTATCTATATTTCTATTCTTATGATAGAAAAAATAAATTAGCTAACAAAATTGATTTTTCTCTTTTTTACTTCAGTTGGTTATCGAATCCTTTTTATTTCATATTATCCATTTTTCAATAAATTAAAAAAAAAATGGTTAACTATTTAGAATCAACAAAATTAAAAGTATTTTATAGGAAGAAACGGCGAAAATTTAACATTTAAGCCCATTCACACTATTTCAATGAAGATCTATCCTACATGATATTTAAGTCCATTTATACATACATTAATATAGCGAGCTTAATCAAAACCGTTAGAGCCGTTTTTGAGAAAATCGTATACAGGTACAAAATGCATGGTATTAAGTAGGACTTCTGGTCAGTCAATTTCGGTGAAGAATTTCCTGTAACATTCAAGGCATATGTTTGTATTGAATATAAAGTTTCAGTTTCTTACGACCCGCAACGTAGGTCGAAAAGTTGGTTAATAAATAGTTTTTTCCTAGTTTCAAATATTTTTTTTATGGCTACCTCAGCAATCTCATTCTCCATATTAATCTCACTTTCAACCATTTAATATTTAATAGGTTTTTGTTTAATTATTTTCGAAGTTAAAAAAGGACTAAACTTGTGCCACATCCCTTACGAATAATGGGATCAGCTCTAGATTGGGAGGTAGTGTTTCATGACCAAGGTTTGTACCAGGACATGAGGTCAGTGTGCCACGTTTCTCCCCTAACCCGTTGAAGAGCCACATAGCACCCCAAACATTTTATGGAATCTCGTAATTGCCTTTGGAAAGTTTCACAACTTAAAGCGTAAAATAATAAATTTAGAAAAAAAATTATATGTATCAGAAAAAAAAAAACTAAAGCTCAAACCAGAATCAGAAAGTTGGGTCCCAGTTTATAGAGCCTGGATCTGCCTCAGGAGGGTCACCATACCCTAGGGTCGCTTCCTGGCTGAACTAACAGATTAAATAATATTATACCTCAGCCGGGATTCTAACCCGAAACCCCGAGAACAGTAGACTAGTGCTCTATCCACTAGACCACGCCGCTCCCGAAATAATAATAAGCAATCTAAAATTTTTATGGATAATTATAAATAATAAGTTTATGACCATTATCTTTTACAAGTTTGGTTATAAGATAATATTTTTCTAAAAGTTTGAACTTTCCAATGGTACATTATACACCTATAGTATTGTTCTTATGCTCAAAAACAAAAAATTGCATTAAAAAAACATTTTTGCTGTTATCTCTTTCAGTTGGATATCGAATTTGTTCAACTTATTTATTTATCCGTTTTTTGTCAATGCTAATGATTATTTTTTCGAATTTACTAAATTAAAGCTACTTTAGAGGAATAAAAAACTAACATTTGCCATTATACCCATACCAGACTATTTCAATCATAACGAAACTTATATAATATTGAACCCCATTAAATTTTACATCGATATAGTGAATTTAATCAAAATCCTTACAGCCGTTTTTTAAGAAAATCGTGAAAAGGTACAAAATCCTTGAA
The DNA here is from genome assembly GCA_023052935.1 of Piezodorus guildinii. Classification (NCBI taxonomy): domain Eukaryota; kingdom Metazoa; phylum Arthropoda; class Insecta; order Hemiptera; family Pentatomidae; genus Piezodorus; species Piezodorus guildinii. The sequence goes on from CM041293.1 coordinate 90,665,671, forward strand.
ATAAAGTGGCTCTTCTGGTTAGCCAATTTTAAAAAAAAAGTTGCTTTAACGTCTCGAGCTTTAGTTGTATTAAATAGTAATTTTCAGTTCCATACAAGTTATCGTTTACGTGCTAGACTTACCACACACACACGAACACGACATATGTATGTACCACCTTTTTGCAGGACTTGGTCCATTTAGACTCCGGAGTATTTTCGTTGAAAAATGGAATTAGAAAACTTTCCCTTACTATAAATTTCATATATAAGTAAGTGAAAGTAAAAAATAAACTATGTAACAAATTAATGTACAAATCTCTTCAGAGATTTACGGTAATTCAAACTATAATGAACAAAAACAATCTATTGTCGCTCAAATAAAGTTTCAGAGACAAAAATATATAAAATTGTAATTTGTGCATTCAATAGAAGCCTTAGTTTCTTTAAATAGATAATGTCAAATTTTTGGCCTTGAAAGGAGTTAAAAGTCCTCGGAAGTTGGCAATTTTTTCGCGCTTGTTCGCGCTCGTGGTCCTTCATAACAACGATGTCATGATAAATACCAACAGCCTGGTTTCTTCATATCTGTCATTGTCATCTGCTTACTTGGCAAGAAATTAGTGCCGCTTATTTTGCCAATTTCTGAGAGAAAGAAGTCGAATTATGTAGTTGCGGTAGAGGAAGGGATAAGTAATCCATAACACATAAATTGGAATGTAGCATGATTTTCAGCCAAAAAAATTATTACCTCATTTTTAAAATTACCTCTGTGAATAATTTACATATGTTTAACATAACAAAAGACATCATGCAACTCTTTTTCCTTAATTCCATGTTAGTCCAAGCTTGATATTTTGTTTTCATTTATATGAAATTTATATGAAATTTTTCATTTATTTTCATTATATGAAATTTATATCAATATTTTATAGATGTGACTAATTTAATACGTAGAAAATATATTTTTTTTGAAACATTTTATTTGGGATGGCCTGCGATGTATTGGCCAGCACAACAGTCTTCGATGCCTAAAATCGGGAGTTTAAATCAGGCAGGTGGTACCAGGATCTTTGATTGGGAGTAAAAATACTTGGTAATAGCGTTCTTCAGAGGGGACGTAAAAAAGTTGTCTAGAGCCTGTTTGATGTCCGGAACTCGTTAAAGATCGTTATCCTTATTAAATCTTTAACGAGTACCTGATCTCGCACAGGCTTTACACCACCATTTTACGTCTCCTTCAACAGTATACAATAAATAAAATAAACAAACAAAAAATATTATCTTATTGTTAGGTTCCTTTAATTAAAATGATCCATTTTTATTCAACTCATTATATTTTATTTATTTATTTTTTTTCTCCCTACGTTTCGGCTTTTTGCCATTTTCAAGGGATCTTTTTATATTCCATCATGCACTCATATAAATATATATTTTGTCATAATTTAATAAAATAAAAATAAAACTTTTATAGGCTGACCAGCCCTGTCCTGGGGTTGTTATCATCCGCTGTGGAGTTAAAAAAAAAAGTTTTATTTTTATTTTATTAAATTATGACAAAATATATATTTATATGAGTGCATGATGGAATATAAAAAGATCCCTTGAAAATGGCAAAAAGCCGAAACGTAGGGAGAAAAAATAAAAAATAAAATAAAATGAGTTGAATAAAAATGGATCATTTTAATTAAAGGAACCTAACAATACAATTATTCATTCAAACAATTTTTAATTGTAATAAAAATTAATATTATCTTATCTTATTTAATAATAATATAGTTTAAGAATAAAAAATCGAATGATATCTTAGTATCTTATTAATATCTATGATTTTTTATGGTGTTTTTAATTGGAGATAAAATTGACAACTAGTTTTGCTTGTTTCAGGAGGAGGATCAAAAATACAATCAGGAAAAAACAAGGTAATAGACAATAACTTTTACATATCTCCTTATTTAAATGTGGAATGAAAACAATTAATTTCAAGTTGTAACAAAGCTTCAACCTATTGTATAATCAAATACTTTTAAATCAAAATTATTAAACTAAAAAAAAAATGTATCATAAGAACTAGTCAATATTTTATTAATTTACGAATTTTTCATTATTTTAACAGTTTCTGAAGTAAATACGCCAAAAACCAGGGGTAGGGGGACGGGTGTATTCCATTGATAGTAAAATTGTTAAATTAGTAGGAAATGTAATTTAAAAATTAAAAGTGGTTTGTCAAATATTTTTCCGTTTAATTTGTATATAAAAAAATCAGAATACTTGATATCTAAGGCAAAATATTGTTAAAGTAGACGATAGAAATGTTACAACCTCTTATTTCAACACAAATCCTTCACAGTCTAGAGTTTACAACAGCAGAAAAATCCCAAGATTTCTACACGCTACGAATAATACATACTTCACACTTAAATATAAATGTCTAAGGGATGAAAGTAAAAACATTTACAGATTCGATAGGCAACCTTATTTGAATATGTTCTAGGCATCAAATCCATATCATGTATTTATTATTTTGGAATTCCTCATTAATAATATTTATTATTTAGCATTAGAAAACGAGAAAACTTTAAATATCTTTGCAGAACAATACCTGCAAACATTTAATTTATTTCAACAAGAAAAATTTCGTTTCGGGTAAAAAGTTATTATTTTATGAATTCATTTGCTTGAATTGACAACCAATACTCTGAATAAATAATTACAAATTTAATTATAAGTATTTGTAAGTCTAAAATATACGAAATGTTCTAAGAAACTAGCGCGATTTATTTTAAAGTAACATAAGATTTAGAGAATTTTCCAAAATGTTTAAAATTAATTTATCTATCATGCATTAAATATCAGAAAAACATTTATTTTTTAAACAATGTGCACAGGAAATAAAAAATAGCTATCCACCAGAGAAGATAAATAAAATTCCTCGGATAAGTTCAGAAAAAAATCTATTTAAATTGCTCAATCCATTGGATTTTGGTATTTATACACTGCTTTTATAGAAATTCATTTTATAAAAACAAGCACGTCTTATTTTATAATGAAGCCAATAAGAAGAAATTCATTAAATCTGCTAAATAGCAATACTAGTTCAGTTAGTACATGTAAAGGACTTATGTGTGTACACAAATAATTCCAAAAGTGCTTCATAAAAATGGTTATAACAGAATAATTTATAATTTTTTTTATTTTATTATAGTTTTATTTTATTATTATTTGTTTATTTATTTAATGTTACTTTTATGCAACTGTGGCTAATCGGACGATGTTACAATGGGAGCCCGAAATTTGCACAGGCTTGGGACTACCCTTTTATGTCCGCTCCGAAGAGCGACATAACCGAGGATTTTTAACTACCTTTGAAAAATCCGAGCGTCATCTGCCGGGTTTGACCCCGTAACCTTGGACATAGAAAAGTTCTATCTTAGCCACTACACCACAGGTGACCCCTATGTTTCTAATGCTGATGTTAAAGGTCATATAAAAAAAGATTTAGGAGTCTATATACTTTTATTATTCATTTTTTATGATTAAAATATCGCGGATACTTTAATAAACCTTAAAAATAACAATTTTCAAAAGTAATTTACTCCTTACAGCTAGTTTTGGATGCTTAAAATGGCCACCGAACCTACCCGTTAAGGGATGAACTATGTTTTCACATTTTAAACATTATAAAAAATGTTAGATATTCAACTTGAAGAGCAATAAGTTAATACAACACCTATGGTGCCCCCTGCAAATATTACTGATTTTTCTGGAACAAAAAGTCGTATTTGTGGTAGCATCATGCTGTAAAGAAAAGTATTAGTTGGAAAGTGGTCACAAGTGGTTAACGTACTCCTGACCTAGAGACTAATGCCTTAATCGGACCTGCACTCAACCGAAGTCAAGCTGGTCTCAAGATTCGTCATGGTACCTGAACGAGAAAAAACATCTTTTTTTTTTAACATATCTACTTTCACCACTTTTACCAGTGACTCAAGCAGTCACCAAAACGGATTTTTAAAAACTTGTAAAAAACAACAAATAATGAATAAAATTAAAAATAGACGAATATAAATCAGGCGTGAATCTTGATAATTCGGAAATAGTTTTTGTCTAAAACGAAAATTTAGTGTAAATAGATTAATTTAAAAATTGGCAGAAAATTTACGTATGTCTTGGTTTAGAACATTTTTAGGCACGACAGATATTCATATATTTCCATGAATTAGTTTCAGATTAGGTATCGTAGGAGTCAGTGGTTGCTTTAGAAACCTAAAACTATAACGTCAAAGATCATTCAGAATTTTTTTATTTGTTCACCCTTAATAATCCAAGAGCTGGGGCCAAAAAATGCGTATTATAAGAATAAAATTTTCAACGTGATTTTATATTGTCACCTCAAACTGGTCGGAATTAAAAATGGTGGCCATCCCAAACGGTCCAAATCCAGGGATTGACTTCATTTTAACATTATAAATGTAAATATTGCAAAAACCAAGCATTGTAAGAAAATACTTAAAATAAAATAAATTGATGGACATTAAATAATAAGCTTCGATTAGAGAGCTGATAGACGTCTGTAGGTTTGATAGGTTTCGAGATATCTACGAAAATTGGCTATTTTTGATGCCAAATATTATAATATAAATTAATTGACATTGAATAAGCTTTAATTTCAGAACTGATAGACATCTCTAGGTCTATAGGTACCGAGGTATATTTGTCCATAAAATACTATTTCTTCTTATAATTTTCGGCCCCAGCTCATGGACTATACGGGTCATTGGCGCGATCGAAATATTGAATCCTGATATTTTTATTAATTCTATTAGTGTGGTTATATTTCCTCATTTTTGAGTATGTCTGTAAAATATTTCTATTTCAAAATATTTAAATGCTTTAGTTTTAGATGATTTTTAGCGAAAAAATAAAATAGGAAAATGGTGTAACTATGGATTGATTCGTCTTCGAAAGACTCTGTCATTTGAGGTTTTGATTTATTTTCAGACAAGTAAGGAATAATATGTGTAAAAACTGCAATTTTAGAAGTAATGAAGGGAATGTCATATTTAAATTATATATCAACATGGCGAATAGTAAAATATTGTTAACCTTCTTCAAATAACATTTGTAAAAAAAAATTTTATACCACCAATAAATACAGACCGATTTCAATGCATTTGGTAATTATTAAAGACAAAGACTATGAGTGTACGTAAAAATTAAAATAAATTAGTAGAAGTAAAGGTTTTTACAACCTATAAATTTTTACAACTTTTCTTAAACATATTAAGAACTTGGGACTTTGATTTTTTTAATTAAAATTATTTTTTTTAAACAATATACTTTTTTCGAGTTTTGTTTTCTAGTAAGAATTCGTTTAGTCCAAATAAGTAACATTTGGTAGTCGGAGAAAAATCAGGAAGAGCGTCTTAGCTTTCCTGGAGCAATTTTTGTAAAGGCTGACAATTTAAACAAATGATACGTCGTTTTTTTAATAATTTCAAAAGTAGCCCAATCTTCCTCTGTTCTTTTCTCTTAACTGATCCTAGCAAGGTCAATTGAACAACAAAACATGTCAAACAAAAACATTTCTTAAAAAGTTGGCGAATGGTCGTCATGGACAATTCAAGCTTGAAAACGTTCCTAATGACTTTTTTTGGCAGTTTGTAACTAAACTAATTTATTCGGACAGTGCCTATTCCATAAAAAAAAAAAAAAAAAATTTTATTAAACTACAAAGAAGTAACGTTTTTCTATACACTGACCATAAACCATGAGTAGTGAAATGTTACGTAATACTAAGCTTTCCGTCGGTTGAAATTCCTCCGAGATTTAGAAATATAGATGGTTATTACACACGATATTGAGCAATAGATCCGACCGAAAAACCTAAATCATATTGTACCTAACCCCTTTGACCTGTAATATTTCTTCTTACTTTTCAATGTAATAATAAATAATATTCTTAGACCCAAAAATAGATCTAAATAAATAGAAAGATAGATGGAATAAATCATATTTATTCCAAACATCAAGGTCCGTACGCAAACAATTTCGAGTTGTGATTTGTATATATATTTTTTAATAGTAAATGAAGTGATTCTTTAACAATATTATGTATGATTTGTACTGATTCTGAGATCCTATTAATTCAACATTCTCCAGTGGCGCCACAGGACGTGTAGGCCCTTGACCTCGCGGTGTAATCCTCTGGGAGATTACACTCACGTTTCTCGATGTATTTTATAGGGTAGGGTCATCACTCCCTAATTTTGTGAGTGGCTACCAGTTGGCTGACGGATCTCACATATTCTGTAGAGAGGCTGTGAGTGAATCCCCATTTATTAAATGCTTGAAAAAGTCCATCCGGGACTGGGATTCCAACTCACAACCTTTATCGCAGGAGACTGTACGTTAGCCTCTCAGCCACAGGCTCCCTTGTTAATTTTCAACATTAGTCTTTCATATACCAAGCCTACTCTCCCATTTTTAAGCATTTCCATAACATGCACCATTAGGACAAGTTTTAGTAGAAGGTAGGAAAATAACAAAACAATATTACAGTATCGCTTAGTCAGAATTCTATATGTTCAAAACTTATTGTATGTGGTTCTTCAACTATAAACTAACTATTACAACTTTGCACATTTAAGAAAAATGGATATGGAAACGATGAGACGCTCTTATATTTCTTATAGTCCGAAACGGTCTTAGGCTTCTCGTACAATTCTTCTCCATTTCTTTTTAAAAAGATTTTTTTTAATACCAAAAAAACACGCCACCTTTCCATCGGCCCTACTCAAGGTCCTTTAGATAGCTGTTCCTAAGGCGTCCTGGAAGGGATGATTCTTTTTAATCCTTTCTTTGCTTTGGTTCATTGAAAAACCTTTCAACTTATTTAAGCCAGATTTTCTTTTGCTTCGAGACCTGATAAACCACAAAATAGCCTTGTGGTTGTTCAGATTATCCATCTCCGTGAAATCCCTTATGCGCTTCTTCAAATAGTGTTTAAAATATCTTCTGTTCGGTTTAGATTTTGAAAGCCGGTAATCTAAAGTATCCAAGTATCAGCACCTTGGAGAGCATTTAGAGAACATTGTCCACTTTAATAAGTTCAAGAGACCTTAATACGCCTTATTTATATTCATTATTCTTTTCTTATTGGCATCACTGCCTGATTTTCAGATTTAATTTCAGTACCAACGAATGTTAAATGATACTACAGCTCAGCATCATTAATACGTGTGATTAGTTGTACAATTATATGGCTTCTTGCTTCGGTAGTTGAGGCAAAAAATATAGGTACATATAACGAAATGTAAAATAGCAGATGAGCTAGAAAAGAGATAGGCTTTTTATAGAGTCACTTGTGGTGTAATGGTTAGCATAACAGCCTTCTATGTCCGAGGTCGCTGGTTCTAAATCGGCAGGTGGTCCTACAGGATTTGTTAATGGGAATAAAACATCCTTGGTTACGCCGTTCATCAAAGGAGAGGTACTCTACAACCCATGAAGGGTCTTATACATAATAGAGATTCGTACTGTTTCTAGACCAAAGGCCGTGCAATGAGGTGATTAGGCCTTGATCACGCTCAGCCGCCAGGTTTTTCGCCATACTTATTGGTTACCCACTTTATAGAGGCTGGGTCTCCATAGCCGGGATGTATGGAACTCGTTGAAGATCCCTTGTTATACAATAATAGACAAAATTTAGGACTCTCGCTCTAGCATAGCCACAGTAGCATAAAGTGACGATAAATGAACAAACAACAAATGGGCTTGTTTATATTCTTTATACCTCATCTATAACTGTAATTCTTACGAGTTAGAAAAATAAAATAATAGATGGATATAGAAAATTTTAAGCTGGCCTGTAGAGTTGAAGGAAAAAATACCCCAACTTTCAAGACCTTTCAGAAGTAAAACCTCACAAAATCGGAATATGATGTCGAAATGAAAAGTAACTATCTAAAACTTTTTTAAACATTTTCTCCACCTTCTTGTACCGGATTGTAGAAAATAGGAAAAAGTAAACGGACTGGTCAAAGAAACGTACTCGCTCCGCCAGCGGGATGTAGACATAATAGCGTAGCGTTGGGCTTCACCTGGGAGAAACTGCATAGTTGAAGGGCAACTGGTTCTGCAATACTTTCTTCTTAATGGCTTCCTCAAACTCTTCAAACCCGATCTCAAGTTGGAGCATAAGGAAATGGGACTGTCCAATCTATCCATAGATTGATATTTTTTGTACTATTTAATATCTCGTAAATATTTATAAGCAAACTGGTTTTACAGCATTAACATTAATTGGTTTCGATTTGTTTTTAAGTATTAATAATATAAATCATGTAATTGGACCATTATGGAGCATACAGCATACCAGAGTTCCTTGTCTGGTCAAGTAAAATTACCAAAAATTTAATCTGTATTATTTACATAGTACTGATGATCCAGGTACCAGTACTCACCAGATAGTATTTACTTAATATTTGTGCTCCTGGGTTAATTAATAAGGTACTTAAGTAATAGGATGAATGTATTGAATTTTAGTTTCAGTTTTGAATTCTATAAATGCAAAAAAAAATCGTATTGTTTCTTCCCAGCTGTGCAAATATTACTTAAAGGATTACAAGCAAATAAAGCAATTAAACATACTTAGAAAAAAAAACAACATATATACAATTCTTAAAAAAAAAAAATGTATAAATGAAATAGGCTTTAAAACCGCAAAAACGTATTACTCAAGGTTTATTAGTTCCTAACAGTTACAAATGACACTATCAATAATATAAAAATGTAAGATATTTATATTCGCATAATTTTTCCTGTGCCTTTTGCTTCGGAAATACAAAATATTTTAGATACAAAAATAGGGCTTTTCTTTATTTATTTTTTTAAACAGATTTTATGGACTCCGCCAATTTGGAAACTTTTAAATTTGGAGGGTAACGATAATATTTTGTCTTTTCTTAGTCGATTACAAAAAATCATTATTTAGAATAGAACAGACAATTATTTTTCTTCTGGGACTGAGTCCTTTAAGAAGAACAGGTTTGTAAAGTTGAAATCAACATGTCTGGCCAACAGACAAAACTAACATAATTAACTAATATTTACAGTCATAGATAAATATATATACAATACAAAAAAAAATGAATTAATAAAAACAATTTTCAGCAAATAATTGTGTTAGACAAAATGGTACATAAATAAATTGATAACAGCGTTTAAATTTAAAATACGACAAAAAAACATACAGTAACTTTAGAGTAACGTTAGCTTTAGCATTACAAAGGATCAATATCTGGCCAAGAATTACTGTAAAATAGACCAATTCGACATAAATAAAAGTAAAATACTAAAATAAAATGAGTTCTTCTAGTTACAATATAAAAATAAAATAAAAAATAGTGTAAGGATTGAACAAAAACAGTCAAAAGATTTTACTAATGACATTTACATACACTTTTTCCATTTTTAAATCTGTTATGTACTTTCTTTTTCGGATGGCACGACAAGCCGTGTAGACCACAGAGAATATACCCGCAATTATAGGTTGTTGGGTAGGATCATCACTACCTAGTCCCATTTTTGTGATAGGCCTCTAGTTCGCTGGTGGTCCTCACATACCCGGAGTAGCTGTTTTATTTATTTATTTTCGTATTTTCTGAAACATCTGAATTAAGGGCGCATAACATCTCTAAAAGGCTGATGGTAACGCCGAATTTTGGATATCAATAGCGACCTATGAGTTTTGTGACAAATCTATGAGTTATCAACCCAACAGTCTCGTAGAATTACAGACTTTTTTTTCAGTGCCTGAACTCTGAACTCTGTAGTACTTTAAAACATTTATCCTACAATTTTTGGACATGTTTATTTTTTTTTCTAGTGATCGATTGCTAGAGTTAATTATGATAATAATCCTAAGGCCCGGTTGCACGGACCCTGTTTAACTTTAACTTTACTAATCTGGATAAGTAAATCACGGGTTAGCAGAAATTCCATTGCACCAATCATACTTAGCCCTAACTCTAAATTAAGTGATGGTGTTAAGTTAATTCACCTTCCTACCTCGATTATCCGATGTCAATGTTACCTTCTCTAATGTTACTTCAGCTTTCAAACATTGTTGTGTCAGTTTCAGTTTGTTTTTTTCTGAATATTTTCGTGATATTTATCCTATTACACCGAAGAAAAATGAACACAATCTCTTCAGATGAATACTCATCAACATCAGATGAAGAAATAATACAACTGGTAAATATACTTCCTAGGAACAAGGTTTACAAAGTAAGGAGGAATCCATTTGAAATTTATGATGAAGTGGAATTCAAAAGAAGGTATAGATTTCGAAAAGAAACAGTGCTAAACATGATAGACATTTTTAATATTAATGATTTTGCTTCATATCCTACAAACAGGAACATCCCAATAACACCTTCAAACCAGTTACTCTTTGAAACATTGTTTGTGTCTGTTTTAGTTTGTTTTTTATTGAATATTTTCGTAACATTTATCCCAATACACGGAGGAAAAATGAACACAATCTCTTCAGATAAATATTCAACATCAGATGAAGATATAATGCAACTGATATATATATACTTCCTAGGAACAAGCTTTACAAAGTAAGGAGGAATCCCTTTGAAATTTAGGATGATGTGGAATTCATAAGAAGGTATAGATTTAAAAAAGAAACAGTGCTAAATATGATTGACATTTTTAATATTAATGATTTTGCATCATATTCTACTTAACCTCAAGAGGTATTATGCTACTAGTAGTTACCAGCAGGTTCTTAGCGACATCATTAATATTGATAAATCTACATTTTATAGAATTATTCCACGCATAACAGCATTAATAGCCAGGAAGTCAAGTGATTTAATTAAAATGTCCATAACAGAAGTTGATAAAAACAAAACAGTGTCAGATTTCTACAGGATAAAATATTTTCTTTGAGTAATTGGTGCGATTGACTGCACTCATATTAAAATCCAGTGTCTAAGTGGAGCTAATACAAAACTATTTTGAAATAGAAAAGGGTGGTTTTCATTAAATATACAAGTAGTGTGCGATGGGAACTTGAAAATCCTGACTCTGTGCATGACAGTTAGATTTTCAATTAAAGTGCATTACAAGTGAGATTTGAGTCAAGAGAATTTGGAGATTTTTGGCTTCTAGGAGATAGTAGTTATGGCTGCAAAACATGTTTACTGACACCAATTTTAAACCCAACAAATGCTGCTGAAGAAAAATCAATTGTCACACAAAATCAAAAAATCATTGAGAGAGCGTTCAGTTTTATGGAAAGAAGATTTCCTTGCCTTGCCAATGGAATTCGAATGGATCCAAAAAAAGCCCTAAATATTATTGTACCTGTAGATGTCCTCCACAACATTGCAATAGAAACCCAGGACATCTACAACGTACCAGAACCAGAAGATTACTTTCCTGATGTTGTTTCACCATCAGAAATTATATGTGAAAGTGATATAGCTATTCGCAGAGCACTTGTCGACACAAATTTTTCAAGATGTAAGGAAATGACATAATTTTGTATAAATTGCAATGTGTGTTATTAAATCAATTAACCTTTCCCTCTTTTGTTGTCAAGTGGTAATTTATTTGTTTGTATTTATCAATAAAGTGTGATTTTTGTATTTTATTTACATATTTTTTTCCCTCTAATTCAGTAAATTGATTAATAATAAAAATAGGTTAATTGGAAGAATGAAAAATGATAATAAATAATTTGTAGGTTTCTAAATCTTCCAAAAACAGTTTATTACAATTAACTTTAAAACGAGCCAAGATTACGAGGGCCTGCCCCATCATCAGGACTCACTAAAATACATCAAAAAATTATCAATTAACATTATAAAATAACTTTTTAAATATTAACTAAAATTATTACCAAAAATATGTATAACAATGTTACAAAAAAATTATATTTACCCGAAATTCATTTAAAATTTAAAAAATTATCCATTTTTGATTAACATTTTGTCAAAAATTTGTCATAAAATTGTTTTGTTTTTTGAATTAACACTAAGGAAAAAATACCCATTTAACTGACATATTCTTTGGCCCCAGATGAATTAGGGTCATACTATTTACTGTAGTAAGTATACACTGATTTATTATTAAATATAAGTCACGAAGGTAAGGTTTACAAATTTCAATTTCCCAATTGTAGCAAGAACTGCTTGTGAGAGGTGTTTTCAATCTGTTATAATTTATGGTATCTTTTATATTTTTGTTTATATATAGATTCGATTGTTTTTCTATATCCAATATTGTAGGTTTTTCAAAATCAAAATTGTGATTAAGCTGAATACTGTGTTGTGCAAGTGCTGTAGTGTTTATATTTTTACAATTATTGCTGTGTTGTTTGACTCTAGTTGTGATCTTTTTAGAGGTTTCTCCTATGTATATCTTTTCAAAATCTATACAATTTATTTTATAAATAACATTCAGTTTTTCGTGTGGTAAAATCTTTAATGTTTGATAAATGATTACTTAGTTTATTATGGTTATATAGTCCTAATTTTATCTGTGGGGAATTAAATTCAACAAGTGTTCTCTTAATTTCTTTGGATAGATGAGGTATAAATTGCATTTTTTTATAATGGTATATATTTCTATTTCTTCCACTTATCATGTCTATATTTATCGCATTATTGATATTACCTATAATTGTTTTTTTATTATTTTCATTCTGGTAAAGATCTGTTATAGTTTTTTGTTTAGGTTTTACTATTTATTGTTCATATTGTCATCAATTTTTGGTTTATTATTGATCAATTTATTGTTATTAACGTTAAGGTTTTTTGTCCTGGGTTCATTTTTAATTTCATTGTACTAGATTTAATTTATTATTTTTTTCGAATACATCTAATAACATTTTATATACTATAGTTTTTATTCCATTTAGATAATCATTGTCTGTCTGATTTCACAATACAATCCAGCTTCCTTGATATTCAATAGATCTTAAAATGTTTCATTATTAATTCTCAACGGTCAACTAATTATATCTATTATGGTATTAATATATATTAATCGGCAGAGTAAAACAATCATTTCAATATAATCTAACTGTCTCTGTCTAGAGGGTTAGGAGTTGTTAAATACGTCACGAATATGATGACGTCCCGCGCTAACCCATGTTAACTAACTCGAATTAAAAATTTGTTGGTGAAACTGGACAAAAACTTTAATCATGATTAGCTTTTACCCCGGGTTAGTTAACAGCAAAAGTTAACTTTAACACAGGCTGTTGGTGCAACCGGCCCTAAATGATTTATACTCCACTGATAGCTTTTGTTTATGTCGCATATTTTTTTTTCTTCAGCATAGCTATTGGTTTCGGAAACAGTGGGAACGATCCATAAGAAATAAGAGAATAATAGGAAGTAGCGATACGGTAGTGATGACAATACGATGACAGCTGATACTACGGTACGGCTAGGGCAGTGCATTCCTCCGTCCATTGTGATACCGTTAGCGCACCTCGATACCGCACGATGGGGTGGCACCGTCTCACAGAACTGGATCCACCAATTTCCTTTAATCTCTCGATTGCTTTATTGAACCCATATAACTCAATAACATACATACATAGGAAACCGACTGTATAACTTATAAATCAGCTCTAAACCAGTCAGAAGCCGAGAATCGTGTTCAACGATTGCAAACAGTAGAGCGAACAGCGTCGTTTTATTATCGTCGAGAAGTTTGTAATGGTTTCAGCATTGCAAATTGAGCTCAATAGTAATTTTACTACCTGGTAAATTATTTTTGTTAAAATCTTATTGATAACAATCTTTTAACAAGACATATATAAGGAGTACCATGTACTGTTTTAATTTATAATTAATTCAATAGGTCTGCATAACTTTACGTTACTTTTAAAGTCAGGCGCATCAACTGAATGAATTTCGATTTTCCCAATGTTTTTAGAATAGGTCGGTAACTTGTAAGACAGATCCTGCCTTTGCTGTATAACATAAGGACGTTAACAATTGAGACGTTGATTTCCAAAGGGTACTATATCCATTCTAGGAAATTTTACAGGAAGCGCCAAAATCTCTCGTTATCATATTATTAAACCAGCTAATTTGATTCTTTTCGCATCAAATTATAGAATTGTTTTTTTTACTATATTAATAACATCATATTAAAGTTATGAAATTAAATGTTTTAGTATGATTTAGAACGAAACTAAATGTGTAATTAGTACCTTAAGAAATTAATAGCTTTTCTAAATCGCGTTATTAAAAGACTTGAGTGTTCATTAGATACAATCAAATTTAAGATTCAGATAAAACTAAATGAGGAGAATATAAATATGTAAAAATATAAATTTCGTAAAAAATGTCCTTTAGTACCTTTTGGAAATCAACGTCTCAATTGCTGCAATCTTTAGCTAACATATATTAAAATGCTAAAGATTAACTCGACCTATTAGGTTTTTCATTCTTTGTTTATTGGTTGTTCATACATATATATATATATGTGCATATTCTACATTTTAGCAGTTTCAGTGGTCACTGTAATTAAATAAGTTAAAAAATTGGTATGTTTAGTTGTAAATCTCCTTTAAAATTTCTTCGGCATCATCGACATGTTCACAGACATCGAAAATAAAATTTAGGAGTGGAAGAAGAAGATATGAGGTACATTGGAGTAAAAAGGTATCGCTCTCAACAAAACAAAAAATATACCACTCATTCCTCGTAAATACCACCAAAGTGTAAAATTGTATCTTTTATATTTCATTTTAAAGAAAAATGAACGGTACAGAAGGTAGCTTTGCTCTTATTTTTGTTGTATATATAAACTTATAAACACAAAGACTTTTTAACAAATGCAGAAACCTATTATTGATATTACTTTGTTTCCTTGCCCTATGAAGGCGAATCTCATGTGTGTCTACCACCTAACTCTATTGTTTTTATTAAAGTCCGATTTGGCGAAATCTAACTAGCTTGTTGCTTAGAAAGATGTATATTACTCATCAATTTCTATACATAGCATAAATAAAAGCTCATGGTTCTCTAGCATAAGGGCATTGCTTCTAATAAACTCTATCTGACGTAGTTTACAAGATGTCAAAATGATCATTTCCGGACAACGCCAACAAAACAAGTTAAGAAATATGACATATAATGCTATATTAATTATGAATTTTCTGAATATGAATCTTTCGCCCTAGATAATACAATGAATTATTTATAAGGTAAGAACAGAAGTAGGACAACTGCATACCTACCAGAGGCCTTAAAGGCACCCAGCTGCGAACATAACCGGAGTACCTGCTGTTTTGACTTGTTAAATTAATTCAGATTATTATTTCTTTGATTTAAATTTATTTAACAGGATCAAACAGACATACGTCAGAAGTACCATGTACATTCCTAATGTATTATCAATTCAAATGGTCTGCATAACTTTATTACCTCCTGTGTCAATTTATTTTATTGCGGATCAATGGAATGAATTCAGACTTTCCCAATCGAGCTATATCAGGCTCGTTAAATGTAGGATAGTCCGTCAATCCTGCCCAAGATGGAATACAATACATAAGGAAGTGAAATGCAATTAGAAAAACGTATTTGTTCTGCACACACTTCGGACCGAAAGTCACTCGCGTGACCGTTTTACATGATATTGTATACACTAACTTTTGTTGTTTTAAGACGTTTTCAAGCATTAAATATCTGTGGCGGTCGTGAATAAGTGGTTAAGTCAAAATCCTTCATTTTACGAGCGACTTAAAGTTTTACGTAATACCAAAATAGAGTTATTAATTACACCTTTCTTTCCACCTGAAATTTCTTCCACCAAGAAATTTCTTTAACCAATTTAATACGACGTAGGAGAAGGTCTGAGGGAGCTATACGTGAAGTTAACTCATTTTTGATTAAACTCGAGTTATCTAGTTTTTCACGGCCGCCAAAGATATATTCTCCTAAGTCGAATTTAATGCTAACTGAGGAGTTTGAAAAAATTAAAACCTTGCTCGCACAGCCAAAGCGTCGATGTATTTGGGTTCCGACTCTTAAGCAAAAAAAAAAAGGTCTTCTAGCTTTTACATGACGATATTCCAATAGATAAATCAATTGCCTGTAGCGGTTACTCTCACTGATTCACTGATCATATTCCCTTTACGCCTGTCACTTATATTCTGTTCAACCAGAACGTGTTACAGTTTCGTGAAAGAGATCGTTATAAACAAGTCAACCTAGACGAAGCTTCATTAAGTGTCAAAGAACAATGTCAATTATTGACAAAATAATTCTTTTTAGCGTTCAAAAAATCTGAGAGAACAAAGATATATTATAATATTTTATATCTTTAAACATGGAAAGTATACTAATAAATGGAAAGTACAATACAAATACGATAACTTTTTTCAACATTTCATAAACTGATAAAAGGCTTGCCGAACCGAATTAATGAAATTGACGTATGACGTAAAGGGGTAAATAGTGGGCTTACTTACGGGATTCTTCGCGCTACGTTTGCAAAAATTTAAGGAATACTAGGAATTATCCAGTAAAGCATTTAATTAATTATCCGTAAAGCTAAATTGAATTAGCTCCATTCAAAAGGAATTGATCAAGATCAAATATACCGCTAACATACCGCTGGATAATAATTTAAAAAAATACAACTAAATTTTGAATGAAGAAATAATTTTTTTTAATTTATGAAAAATGAATTCATACATATTTAATATATTAGTTATTTCAAACATTATTTTGTTATTTTCGACTTTTTATTAATATGAATATTCAGCGATTAATAAAATGATTAAAATTCAAATTTTGCATATCTACCAAGTATCGCTTTGAAAGGAAATAAATTCGAATTTTGAATCACTTTCAATACTCTGCGCAATATGTTTTTAAATTTTCTTATTGCATTGTATTAATTCTGAATTATTACAAATCTCTAGTCCAGATGAGTGTTAACTATACATTTTATTAAAATAAAAAAATACTTAATTTTATAAATAATGATGAAGTTTGACCGTTGAAACTATTTAATGAGGAAGATGGTTAGGGATGGGATAAAAAAAAAAATAAAATTAATTGAATAAAATTTTTAAAAATTACTAATAAATAAATTGATAAATAATGATGGAGTTTGACCGTTGAAACTATTTAATGAGGGAGATGGTTAGGGGTGGGGTCAAAAAAAACTAAAAAGTAACACTTATTTATTATTGTTTTATATTATGTTACTTATTAGTAGTTTTTTTTTTTTTTTTTTTATGACCACACCAACAACCATCATCCTCCTTTAATTAATTTTATTTATTTATATCTATATTCCATATTTTGTTTAAAACATACCTGAGATCCTGTAGCACTATTATTATTGTCTATTATGACAAATGCGATTTAAAAACACACTAATCGGGCAATACTACAATTAAATCCTAAATTTTGCCATCCAGGTTTAATTAGGATAGGAATCTTTAAAAGAACCTGAAATCGCACACGCTGGGGAGCACCTTTTTCCGCCCAACCGAAGGACGGCCTAACCAAGGATTTTTTACTCCTTCTAAAAAATCCTAAGAACATCCCCCAAGTTTGACCTTGGGTCGACACTACAGGTGACACCGTATGAAGTTACCTTATATAGTAAATAAAATATAAAATTGAAAATATCAAAAAGGCGAGGGAAGAAGGAAAAGAAATAAGTCAAAATTCACAAAAGTAAGTAATTTATGTATCATTAACTCATTCCATCCACTCTAGCTCAATTTTAAATTAATGTGGAGGTAATCTGAACAGATAAAAAGGAACCGACAATGTAAATAAAATTTATGGCGATCTTCGGCCAGAAAACACAGCCTTGCATATCAAAATTCAGTTTGTCTATACAATAGAGGTTTGTATGAGCTCTAAAGTAGCGAGGGAAGCTGAAATGTTTTGGGAAAACTTCGCCTTCTTCTTCAGCACTTAACCTTTCGCAATTTCTGATAGGCAGGCAAGTTCGATCAATAAACATAAACAATATAGTAGTTATTTTTCATCACATGTACAATGACATTATCTCTTAAGCAGTAAAAAGAATAACAGGAGTTCCTACTACAAAAGACTGATACCGATAAAAGGCGACTGCCGAGTGTAGGCAAGTTCCAGGCAGGGTGGCGTTTGCAGTATTATCGACTTAATTAATCTAATCAGATATCCAAACGTCATATAGCCGGCCCAACCCAGGGATAGAATGGATTGGAAATGGATCCTTTCACGTCCAATCCTTTACTGCTTCCAACTGCCAGGCTGAGGTATGCATTGTCTTGATATGACAATGGTTAAAAGGTACCGCCTTCTTGGCATCTTATGGAGCCACCATACAATCTGATACAATAGCTCTCCTTGCGGCAACAAAGAAATAAAAACCTCAAATACAATTATTGTTGAATCAAACAACTTGAACCTAAAAAGCTTGAAAGCCCTACTTCAGTTAAACCTATACTGACTTATACCTTCCTCCAAAGGTCAAAATGTTTCGAATATCCCGTACTGATTGTCAGAGAAGTTCACCTAACACATCTAATGGCCGCGAACAAAAAGAATTTGTTACCGAAAGATGATTTACGCCTTTTATCATTTACTCTGCGAACACTCACTAAACGTAAAACAAAGTAATGATTTTATGGTACCTAAAACTACGACTACGTTCTCACAATTCAAATAAAAGTTACTAAAAAATATTTTTACGACATTAACAGTTCGTCCTATTTATTAATCGTTCATTTATTTCTATCGAAATCCATTATCCGATTGAAAGACGCATTTGAAAATTTCAGTCCTTCACTCAAGGTCCTAAGTACATATTAAATATCATTCCAAAGCATACTGAAAATATTACTTTCCATTACGTAAAAAAAAAAAATTATTAATATAATTGGCGCGAACCGAAAGAGCCTTTGTACCATGCATTTTGCACTTTTTTACGATTTTCTCAAAAATGGCTCAAGCGATTTTGATTAAACTCCCTAAAGTGGTGTAAAATTTAATGGACTTAACTATCATGTAGTTTTAATTCTGAATGAAATTTTAACATTTTCAACTCTAACTCTATTTAAAAGTTTTTTAATTGATTTGATTTAATTTAATAGATCGGAAGCAAGGGAAAGCCGTGTTCTGCGCTCATCAGATCTTTGTTTATTAAATAAAACTTCACAGACCAACTAGTCGGTTATTTATAGCTAAGTAGACACTTTCCCAAAGCTGATGTTAACGACTACCGAAGGCCACCATATTAATTTCCTTACAGCTCAAAGCAGAAATATTCCTGTAGCGAATCACAGAGGATTCACGAGAAAGGGGCGTAGACGAAATAGAAATTTTCGACGTTAGGGAGAAAGCACAAGAAGAATGGAAAGAAAGAGCATTGGAAACGGTCAAATTAGCAATTGATGTAATTCCCGAGGACTGAATCCATCTGGAGCTACATTCCCCTGTGGTCGGGTGATAGATCAAGGGAGTAAATTGTTCTCTAACACCCTTCACAACAATGAGCAGCGCTCTAGAACCATAACCACAACTCAAACTCGTTTTCTCTTCCCTATTCCATAACTGAGTAATGATTTTTCTTTATTGACATATTAATTGTCATGAACTAGTTTATATGCAGATGAAACCAGTTTCACAACTAATGAATGCTTAAAAAGAAGGTTCTCCATACAAAGAAACAAAGCTTTATAACGTATAATTTATATTAAAATATTCTGTAAATTGCTTACATGTACTGTAGTTATCTGCAAAGTTGCGACTATTGACCTGACACATTTGAGTAATGCCTATTTTCGCCCAAATAACAAACTTCACTACAAGGAATCGGATGTTATATAAACTTCATAACCGTTTAGTTCTGAGAGGTTCGGGAATGCCAGATATACCCCACACAGTCCACAAATGGTCTCCTTTGGATGAAATGAGCTGATATTCAGAATGTTCCTTTATTTTATAGACAGAATAATACAGATTTGGACTTCATTGGAAAAATTTACTGTATTATGGAACAAGCAGATGAGTCTGAAAACCAAGAAAAAAGCTAAACCATTCCTTTTCGGGGGACGTCATTCTATATGGATTAGAAACGTAGATGATCACCGATAGAGACAAGGTTGTTATCATTAGAGATGAATTTTGAGGCTCTCTTGTGCCATTTCCAGACTGCAGCAAGTTCCCAACAAAACTATTAGGCGGAATGTCCAACAAGAAACAACTATAATCTACGATATAAATTTAAAAGGTTGAAATGGTATGAACATTTGCAAAGAATGCCAGAGAATCGATGGCTTAAAATGAGTTTCTGTATCAACCGATGAAAAGGCCAAAAAGACGAAGACCCAGGAAGAGATGGTTGCAGGATGTGGAGGAAGGCAAAGCTGATAGAGGCCTTCGAAAAGGAGACTGGCTAGATCGAAAGAAGAGGACAAACATTTAGGAACGGAAAACAATTAAGTTATAAAAAATCTTTAATAAACAATAATGCACAATAGTAAATTTTAATTAAAATTTCAGGATGTTCAACAGATTTGTCGATATTTAATCAGACTCCTCTATAAAGTTAAATCATTGAGAGTTCGTATTTAATTTGAACCGATGTTACAAACGCGCCTTGTCTTAACTTTTTCAATTTTTTTCTCCCGACTTCGAAAATTTTAATAAAAGGAAAAGTTTAACCTTTAACTTTAAAATTTTATAACCCAAGAAACATAAAATCAAATAATACAAAATCCACATATCTCTGAACTATGGTTTTTCGCTAGTTCGATATTATTCTCAGAGTCTAAATCAAAATTGTGGTGGATTGAATGATTTATTTGCCCATACAGCCATTTATCAATGCCCGTGAAAAATGTTCTATATAACTGAAAGAATGGAACAAAGCAATATAGTGAATTTTATAAATCGAAAAATATTTGTGTTATTATGAACATATCTATTAGTTTAACAAACATAAAACATAAGTATTATAATTTATGATTTTATCTTTTTAAAATATAAATATTTCTTGTATGTTGTCTATTCTGAGCATCTTGCGTAAGAACGTTTTAAATTTAACATTTAGAAATAGAGCTGACCCAAAGGCGTAGGAGGTGACATTCTGTCGACAATATTCATTAGCATGTCAATGCCAGGAGTGATTTGACAAGATTAAGTTGACAAACGATCAGAACTATCACGAAAAAGTGAGAGTTGTGATATTTAAGCAATCACAAAGCTGATTGTTTTGACTCATTGCATAAATAATAATAATAATCAATATTATATAATTATACATAATAAACACAATTATGTCATATTTTCTATTTATGTCATATTGTTTACATGTCGTCGAATAAAGAAAACATTAATCAATAAAAAAATTATTTTTATAGTTAAAAATAAGATAGCAAAAATATTATTATGAAATATAAACATTAAATAAAACCACATAACAGTTGACCGTACGTGTTTTCAATGAGGGATGGGTATAATTTCAGTCGCCATCAATAAATATAGTAATCTATTTATTACGAAACCAATGTTTCCACCCCTATTCCAAATCTTTATTATATCTAAATAGAAACAAGATTTAAGAAATAATGAGAAAACAAACAGTACAAAGCACTAATACCATAGTGAATATACACGTCCATAGTTGAAGATAGTTAATAAGAGATAAATTTAAGATGTTTAATAAAAGATTATTAATAATTGATGAATTAGAGGTAGTTAACAATAGAAAAAAAAATCAAAAGTAATAATACAGACTTATTAGTATTAGTCTATCATATTAGTATTAGTCTACATTGTCTTAACTTATACATATATAGTATAGTAGTAATTTAAATTTAACTTCCATTATAAACTACCTTTAATTATGGTAATAAACTCATTATTGTATTAATGCTAAGAACTTTATAATTTACTAATAGCAAAATTCATTCATTTCATGATTCTAACACATATAATGTTCATATGCCTTTACAATAGATCTTTCTTCTTTTTGGCCCTAATATTGAAATGTTGCTTTCATAATAAATAGTTACCACTTAAAATCATTTACCTGCCGCCACCAGAACTATTTCATCCTTGATTACACAAAATCAGGAACACGAAGTGGAATCTATAAAAGCGATATTTTTTTACAAAACGAAATAAGAATATTTCTAGGCCAAAAAAAATTGTAATATATATATATATATATATATATATATATATATATATATATTACAATATTACGCTGCTTATAATTATAAACTCTCTGACTAATTGTTTTCATATTAAAACTTACAAAACAAAAAAATTTAATATGTTCTGAAATATGTATCGATAAATTTTGTGTTTAAGTGTTCGTGAGTCATATATAGTTCACAATAAAAACCAGAACCGAATGTATATAACATAAATTATGTAACATTCGTAGGAGAATTCCATAAAAAAAAAAAAAAAAATAAGGCATTAAACATTACTTACATTAAAAACAATATCAATGATTCTTACCTGCAACAAAAATAAAAATAGTGTAAGTAATTATATTTCGAGTAATGTATAACTAGTTTTTCAAAAGTAACAAGAAAAACAGTGGTAGCCTGTTATAATGTTATGTAAGTGATTCATTTTACATGATAAAAGTTTGAAATATATTTCTTTAATATACGTGTATACTTCATAAAAATAACTATATGTTTAATATCAGAAACCATTATCATTAAAAATTAAATACATAAGTATCGAGGAATAATAAAATAACATAACTAATTACACCAATTCTTATGAATGGATGACGCAACATGAAAAGCCATTGAATTCCTCCAACAATACGTTAACAATAACAAGTTGATGAAGAGGCTATTTCCTGAGCATTTCACTCTCTAGTTACACAAAGAAACTTCTGAAAAGTCGAAAGGTTCATTTTTTAATTACCTCATATAACGCAATAGGATTCAGATTTTTACTTTCACTTACCAATATATGGAATAAATAGTATTACTTTCACTTAACAATACATGGAATATTGCGATAATAATAAAGGGAAAGTATTGCGATCGTGAAAATTTTCGAATTCCAGTTTTCAACAGAAATACACGTTTTAGGATCCCCTGAGTCCAAATGACCAAGTCCCGCAAAAAGGTCTCTCTGTGTGTCCGTGTGTGGTAACTCCCGGGCAAAAACGATAAGTCCTATGAAACTGAAATTTCATATTTAAGACAACTATACGCCCGAGACGTTAAAGAAAGTTTTTCATCAAAATCAGCTGACTACTTTATTCCATGCATTTTAGACCTTTTTATGATTTTCTCAAAAACGGCTCAAACGATTTTGATTAAACTCTATATATCAATATAAAATTTGAAGGGCTTTAATATTATGTAGGTTTCATTCTTAGTAAAATAGTCTGTCAGGGCTTGAATGTCGATATTTTAAATTTTCTTCCTCTAAAGTACCTTTAATTTTGTAGATTCAAAAAAAAAATGGAACATCACCTCATTAGCATTGATAAAAATGGGTAAAATTTCAAGTTGAACGAATTTTATAAGCAACTAAAGAAGAAAAGTGCAAAAATATTTGTTTATGCAATTTTTGTGTTTTTGAACATGAGAATAGTAATATAGAAGTATAATATACCGTTGGATAGC
Source organism: Piezodorus guildinii (assembly GCA_023052935.1). Lineage (NCBI taxonomy): Eukaryota > Metazoa > Arthropoda > Insecta > Hemiptera > Pentatomidae > Piezodorus > Piezodorus guildinii. Next base: position 90,689,308 of record CM041293.1, read on the forward strand.
TTAAGATTTTAGAAAAAATACGATCTAATACACGGAATTTTAAAGGTTAATGGAGAGTGATGAAAAGCCAAAAAACTAACTGATTGTTGTAGATAAAAATATGATAGATTATTTAATGAAATACATGTTTCTATTTAAATTCAAAATAATTAATTCTTTAACAATTTATTTGTATCTTTAAATGTATTTAAAATTTCTTAAATTTATTTTAACAACAGAGATAAGTGTGTTGAGCGCACCACATTTTTGTAATTTATCGAAGCAGTAAAAATGCAAATAAAGTATCTAAAAAAATAGTTTGGCTCTAATCTCCAATCTCAAAGATCGGCTCTAAGTTCAGAAAAGGGGACTGAGATGGAAACCACATACAAGACCTAAAAAGCATCGGTTAACGATTCAGCCAAATAAATAGGTTTATTTTTCAAATATATTACATTATCACATTCTGTAAGGACAATGGTGATTTAGGCATGAGCCTCACTTCATGATGAATAATCGAATGACCACGCATAGTTATAAGAAAACAAGAGAAAATAAAAATATATAATTCCAAACAGACAATCTAATATTTCAGTTTACACACAAACTCCTTATCTATTAAACCATTTTGAAAAATACCAGCGAAAATGGCTTAAACTCTGAATAGCTTAATTTTCCAACATATATTTTTTCACTCTCAATTCCTTCGAACAATAAAGTCCATCCATACTATGTAGCCGACAATACTCTACATCATATGTACTTTGTTTCAGAATTCATTCAATCTGAATTTCATCACTAACTTATTTATCATCCTAATTATTAAGTACGATCTTTATTCTAAGGTTCGACACACCCCTGTAATCCTTTTCAAGGTTGAAACGACAGTGGCCCCCAGACTATTTATATTTAATAATAATATTAATATATTTAATTTACAATTTTTTTGAGGATTACCATAATTTTTTTTTGAGAGAGAGAGAGCTGCTTTAATGAGTTTATTTTGTAAATATACATGAATGTTATTATTTTTCAATAAAATATTATTACTATTCAACAAATACTATACTCTGAATACCAAACTAAATTATGTTCTTTAAATTATAAACACTAACTGCGTTGTTTTGTTTTTTTAGTTGATTGTTGTATTTTTCTTATATTTTACAAATCTGGTGCTCGCAACACATGACTTTGACTTACCTCCGTTGTTAAAACCAATTTAGGAACTTTTAAATAAAACTACAGACGAAATATAAATAAATTAACGTATAATGGGTTAAAAATTATATTATATGATTTTAATAGAAACGTGTGTTTCATTAAATAATCTATTGTTACTATCTGCAGCAATCAGTTAGTTTATCCGTATGTTTGTTTATTTATTTAACGTCTCTTTATGCTCCTGTGGCTAATCGGACGATGATACCAGTGGGAGTCCTCAATTATGCCTATCCAGGTTTAATTAGGATAGGGATCTTTAACGAGTACCTGACATCGCACAGGCTTGGGACTGCCTTTTAACGTCCCCTCCGAAGGATGGCATAACTAAGGATGTTTTTACTTTCATTAAAAAATCTTAGGACCACCTGAGGGTTTGAATCCAGGACGTTGGGCATAGGAGGCTGTTATGCTAACCACCATGCTACATGTAACTCCTAGTTTTATCAGTTTTTCATCACTTTTTTGTAAGAACACATTTCTTCTAAAATCTTTAGCTTTTAAATGGTATATTATATATTTTTTCTCATGTTCAAAAAAGCAAAAATTGCATAAAAAAATATATTTGTTCTTTTATACTTTGTTTTGTTATCAAATTCGTTCAACCTATATATTTAGCCTTATTTTATCAATAGTAATCAAATTATATTGTTATTTTATTATAATCTACAAAATTAGATGTACTTTAGAGGAAGAAAATTTTAAATATAGGCACTTAAGCCCTTTCACACTATTTCAATCAGAAACCTACATGATATTTAAGCCTATTAAATTTTACATTGATATAGGGAGTGTTATCAAAATATAATTATAATTTTTTTAGGAAATCGTAAAAAGGTTTTGTAAAAATATACGTTAGAATGGTCAGATTCTCCACTAAAGTAGGGGTCGTTTGAGATTATTAGTCAGTCTCCAATGACTCTCAAGAATTGTGATGTGGTTGAGAAAGAAGCGCTGAGAGTTGAGAGCGAATTACTTATTACATACAAAAAATACAAAATACTATGCTTTTAAGTAATAAGTCTGTAAATGTTAATATGGACTTCGCATGATATCAGCATTTATGATAGGACAGCGATTTCTTTTATTTCAGAAAAATTAAAAAATATTTATTCGTTCCACTTTTTATAGTGGTGATAAATTATCTTTATCCTCCATTCGAACATTGATAGAAGTTGAAAATATAGTTAAAAGACAATATCAAAGATAGGTCGATGACTAGAAAGGTAGTTGAAATAATAAATACACAAACAATATATGGCACACAAGGCGAGGGGTAATAAGGTCGAACGTGCGACACAGGTCTGACCCCTTGGCCTCAAACCGGACTCTACCAGGTTCATGTCTGACAAGTGAACAAGTTACGTTTCCTTAAAAATTATATTCTTTAAGAAAAGAGCATTTAAAAAAAAAAATATTATCCTAGCATTGGCGTGTCAGCACCACTCTAAGCCAATTAGACTGCATCGAAGGAGTACAGAATGTTTTAAGTTGCTATGTCAACTTTAGTCATCTTAAGTATTGTAAAAAGGCAGAAAAATGATGAAAACTTTAAGTCTAAAATCGTACATTTATTGAAGAAACCAGTAGAACATGTCCCCTTTGATGAAACTATCTTCCTTCTTTTCACGGAAGTCCAAATCGTGCAGGTGCTAATTCGTATTATCGCACCTTCACGCTTATAATGGGCCACAGAGATATTATCGTAAATAGCTTAGGATAATATCTTATCGGTTTGGTGTGGGTACCATGTATTATAAGTATCAATTAATTATCATACAGTTCAAATTTGATCCAACAAAACCTGCAATACCATTTCTCCAATTACATGAGAAAAGACTTTTATGACATTGATCATTTTCTGAAGCATGATAATCAGGGTTCTTAATTATTCAACTTTGTATCAACTGTAAGGAACAGGAAAATCGAAACAGAAGAATTATATACCATCTAAAACTGTATATTCATAACTACGTAACCTGTTGTTAAGAATGTTATTGCACACTCTGCGGTACAAATAATCAACAAGGTGAGGAAGCAGATTTCATCAAGAAATCGAAAACAGATCTCAGAAACGAAAGCGATTCTGGTTGAGTTGAGTGAAAAGGATGAATCAGTCACAGACCTTTGTAGGCCTTAAAGCGAGCGATAGGGGGTGGACAACTTGCGATAACTCCATCGACTTATTGTTCTTGGCGATCCACTCCTCAAAGGTTCGCAGATCGAATCCACAGCTTTCACCATTTCGCTTCCTCTTTCCTCGAGTTATTCCTCCTGTCAACAGTACCTTTTGTAACGGAACCATTGTAATATAAGCGAATATTTTTGTAACGAAGTGGAAAATGGGGAAAATCCGTAGGTGTGAAAGTGATTCAAACCAGAAACGTGTAATGAGTTCACCAACATACAGTTTCAACTCTACCGCAATGTTTACAAATCTTGAGAAAGGATTTGATGAGAGAAAAATTACGTGGTGGAAAGAGTAAGTGATGTATTTAGAAACCAAACCCGAAAAACTGAGAATGCAGTTGCCCAACACAATTATGGCCATATTATGACATGCATGTTTCCTGATTATTTACCTCAGCTTCAAATCAAACCTCGGATGAGGAAAATGTGGTTTGACACAAAAAAAATAGTTAAACAGAAGAATCTCATTCAACACAATTTGCAAGAAACAAATAAAAGTGTGAGGAGAACCCATTAACATTGACAAATATAAACCACAAACAAATTTCGAAGATTTTATTCCTTTTAACGTAACATGAAATTTTCAATGAATAGATATGAATAATGCATATTAAACTCAAATATTCAACTTAGTATCATTAAAGAATTATCGTACCAACGTTTTAACATTCTCTCTGAAAGCAATACTTGCGTAGATCCTATTTCTTCGAATCTCTAACAAATAATAATCCTCTTTATCTTGCTACCCTATTCATGAAAAATTGAAAGAAAAAATAAACAGCATGAGAAGCAGAACTTCACCAAAGCCCATAACATACAAAATGGTAAACATCGGAATTGGTGAAGGAAGAAGACGTTGGGATTGATTGACCCACTAGCCCAATCATGAGCTGATGCAGAGGTGCACAATACTTATTGTTAGTAACAATTAAATATATACCAACATTTTCCTTTACTAACATGGTAAAGTTCTAGCGATAAAACAATCATAAATTCCATCCAAATTAATCCAAAAGAAGCTGAAAAGTGCCTATATAAATATATTTATAAAACATCCCCGATACTTTCTTGGCAGCTATAGAGTAGTTTATAGTTTTGTGTTTAAAAGAATTAACCTCCCAACAAAAAAAAAATTGTTGATTTGGCAATTGGCTCCGTGCAGTTAATTGGTTACCGCGCGAAACCTGTTCCTAAAGTATCTAGCCATTTCCTTCATTAGCCATTTTCCTTCCCTTATCTGCTCCTCCATCCGCCGCCTCTTGCGAAAATTCTCCATTGTATCCCCCCAACAGTCCTTGACCGGTGATTCATTGAACGAGTCTCGTTTTTTTTCATACGCTTTTGTTTGCTAGCCAGATGATGCCATGGGACAAAACTTAAAACTCTTGGGACAATAGCCTTTAAAACTGAAATTGTCAAGACTAACTCAATCAGGATGGTCTGTACATTAGCTCAAAAACAAGACTAACTTATGGATAAAAACAAAAAGATTAATTAAATAATCAAACCATATTATAATGCACTCTAGAGATATTCCAACATTGGTAGCAATATCAATTAGTACATGATACTATAATTGTAAAATTACTTTATATAAACACGAAGTCTAACCTAATTTTAATCATAGAAGAAAAGTTAATGCAATTTTTGGAGATTGATCATTATAACATTCATACACTGAAGAAGAAATTCCAATTTGAATCTGCTGCTCAACTTCGCTGAGTTGCTATAAGTACACAGCACACCGGATCAATCTTGAAGACAATTTCTTTTTTTTTTTTTTTTTACAACAAACAACAACAACAATTTTTATTGAGTAAAATTACAATCTGTCCCAATTTGGACATTAATAGTAGTGCTGAAAGATATCATACATACTACATTCATACAATATTTACATGGCATAAAATTACAATACAATATGTACACAATAATGAATCAATACAATAGTCAAGAATTCACTTATACCTATATACACATACACACACTCATACGTACATCACATTGAGTGGAGAATCTAGCCAGTGCTATAACTCCAATATATTTACAACAGGTCGCGGGGCCACTGCCGTTTCAACCTTCTAGGTGGGTTGTATGGATGAGTGGAGCTGGATAGGGATTGGGCTAGAGGATTAGGATGATGAAATAGGTTCTGGTGGAATTTGGAAAATTTGGATGGAATTAGGTCTGAAATAAATGGAACATTAAGGTCGTGGTGCAAGGTATAGTTGGAGACATAATAAGGAGCATTTACTATTGTACGGAGGACTTTGGATTGAAAGGATTGAATGCGTTTGATGTTAGTACGTTTAGCTGTCCCCCACAGTTCAAGTCCGTAGGTCCAAATGGGCTTCAGTATTGTCTTGTAGATTAATAATTTGTTGTCAACTGTAAGTTCAGATTTTCTGTTGAGTAGTCGGTATAACTGTCCGAATCGTCGGTTGAGTTCTTGTCTTTTAAGTCTTGTATGTGGGTTCCAAGTCAATCTTTTGTCTAACTGTAAGCCAAGATACCGGACTGTATCTGAGAGAGGAATTGGTAATGAGTTGAAATAAACTTGCGGACAGGAGTTTCGTCGAAGAGTGAAGGTTACGTGTTTGCATTTGGCTTCGTTCACCTTTATGCGCCAAGCATTACACCAGTCTTCGATAAGAGAAAGGTGTCTTTGCAGATTTAAGGATGCTGTTTCAGGATTGGAACTGGACGATAAGATGGCGGTGTCGTCTGCAAAAGTTGCCAGAAAGGTATCAGGATGTGTAGGAATATCAGCAGTGTAAAGGATGTAGAGGACGGGTCCCAAGACGCTGCCTTGAGGAACACCGGCCTCAACGGGATAAAGGTTAGAAAATTCTACACCACAGCGAACGCGGAAGGAACGGTTTGAGAGATAGGATCGGAGAATGAGGTATAGAGACTGGGGTAAATGGGTTTTCAGCTTGAAGAGTAATCCAGTGTGCCATACCCGGTCAAAAGCTTGCGCAATGTCCAGAAACGCACCAGAACAATACTCTTTGCATTCAAGAGCTGAGGAAATATGGTCTACAACTCGGAGCCCCTGTTGAACTGTGGAATGCTGAGGACGGAATCCAAACTGATGGGAAGGAAGATTTTGAGATTCTAATATGGGTAGGATACGTTTAAGAAGAAGCCTTTCGAAGATTTTTGAGAGGATGGGGAGTAGACTAATAGGCCTGTAGGATGAAGTGTTGTTGGAAGGTTTGCCTGGTTTTAGAAAAAGAATGATAGTGGAATGTTTCCATAACAGAGGAAAATAGGTGGTGCGTAGGATGCAGTTGTAAATATAAGTAAGGAATATAATAGCTTTCTGCGGAAGTTGTCGGAGGATCTGGGGAGTAAGGAGATCGTGTCCAGGAGATTTACGGAGTGTCAGTTTTTGGAGAAGATATTTGACCTCAGAGGGATTAATAGCTTTAGGAGGTAGGGAAAGTGGAATTGGTGACATAAGAAAGTCTTGCACTGTTGCGGTGTGATTGGCGTGGGATTCCGGGTGAGGAGTGAAAACTTTGGAGAGGTGTGTGGCGAATTCTTCGGCTTTATCTTCATCAGACGCAGCCCAGGAGTCATCACCACGTCGGAGAGGATGGGAAACTTGATGGTATTTTAGGATCTTTTTCGTGATATTCCAGAGGGAATTATCACGAGCTGATAGAGAGGAGAGGTAGGAATTAAAGGACTGGGAACGGAAGGTCGCCAACTCCCTTTTCAATTGTCTACAATAGAAGTTATAGGAGCGGCGATCTGTTGGGTGTCGGGTGCGCTGCCATAATGATCTTGCTCGGCGTTTGGTATGGATGAGGTCTAAAATATGTTGTGGAAAATGATTTTGGTGAGGATTTATATTGGAGTGTTTAGGAGAGGAGGCAGTCCAGACAGCTTGTTGGATGGCGGTGGTAAAGGAATAGACGGAATTATCTAGGTCATCTGGGGTTTTGAGGGTTACTCTGAGGTCAATATTATCGGTAAGGATTTGGCGAAAAAGGTTCCAGTTGACAGGGCCTCGGATGAATGATGGTGGAATGGGTTTTGGAATTGGAGTGAGAGATACTTTTAGGATCAGTGGACTATGGTCTGAGGATAGTTCATCAAGGCGAGTTACAGACAAGTTGAGGAGAGCCTAATCCGCTGTGGATAAAGAAGTCGAGGATGTCAGGATTGCGGTTAGGATCGGTTGGCCAGTAGGTAGGGGAGTCAGGAGGTAGGATATTAAAATTTCGGGAGTTAAGTGCAGACAGCAAATTTCGTCCCCGAGAATTCGTGGTTCTGGAACCCCACTGCTGATGCTTGGCGTTTAAGTCTGCACCCAGAATGAAGCAATTTCCTAAGGAATCTAGGAAGGATACAAATTCGGAATTGGAAATGGAATGTTTAGGAGGGCAATATGCAGATGTGAGGGTTACCGGAAAGGAAAAAGTCTTGATTACTATGGCTGTGGCTTGTAGGAAATCATAGGTGGGAAGTGGGAGTAAATGATGAGAGAGGGATTGGTGGACAATGATAGCAGAACCGGCATGGGCTTTGCCGTCTGGGTGGTCAGTACGGTATGTCATGTATTGCGGTATTTTGAAGTACTGTTTAGTCGTTAGTCTTGTTTCAGTTATAAGTGCAACATCGATTGTTTTGTCTTGCAACAACGCTGTCAGTTCGTCAGTATGATTTCTAACACCATTCGCATTCCAAAGGAGAATGGATAAGGAGTTAGGTGAATTCATTTAAGGATTTTTCAAGGCAGGGATTAAATTTGATACTAGATTTGTAAGGAGTGATATAAGCGGCATAACAAGAGATTTGATTTCGGAGATGAACGATGTCATTAGACTGGTAAGATCTGTGACGTTTGATGGTGAAGGGATATGAGAAATTTGATGTTGAGGAGTTTTTTGAAGATTAGGTAAACTTTGAGAAGTAGATTGTTGTACAATAGATTGAGATTGTTGAGGAAAACGTTGTTCCGGCAGTGCCTCGACTTCATGATTCTGGTTTCCACCTCCAAGCAAGTGGGCAAATGACACGTTAGAATTTACAAGTTTAGATGGTTCTCTTCTGCTTCTGGTTGGTGCAGCTGTTTCATTCGTATCCTGAGGTTTTTGGTATCTGGTTCGGAGTTTCTTGTAGATTTCACATCCCTTGTAGTTAGCCGGGTGGTCCTTGAGGCACAGAGCACATACAGCGGGTGTAGATCTTGATCTTGTACATTCTTCTGTTTTATGCTGTTCACCGCATTTCACACAGCGTGGTATGTGATGGCAATAACTTTTGGTATGACCATATGCCTGACAGTTATGGCACTGGACTATTTCTTTCTTTGTGTAAGGTTTTTCAACCTTTACACGGGTATAGTAGAGTCTACTGAGGTCATAGATATTTTCGACTCCTGCTGATGGTTCCAAGTCCACGAAGAATAGAGGCAGTGGACTTTTATCTTTTAGAACGTTGGTGACTTGCCTCACTTGGAATCCTAGTTCTGTCAGTTCTTCTTTGATAGCTTCAACGGGTGTTGAGGAATGTAGGTTTCTGATTACGACCCTTAATGCTCTCTCCTGGCGCAGCTGATAAGTATGAAAGTCAGCTTTGGTCTCAGTCAGATATTTCACAATCTTTCTGTAGGTTTCAGCAGTAGTCGGAGATATTTTAGTATCATTGGTTCTACTTATACAATAATAACTATTAGGATCAGTTACTTTGTTTAAATGCGCACACATAAGTTTAAAATTTTTAATATTTTTAACAAATATTGGTGGAGGTAGTGGTTCCCTGGGTATAGGAGAAGATTCCATGGTTTCTTTTTCATTTTGGAGGATTTGAAATGGATTCGGTGTAAAAAACGGGGATTCATCAGTTATTCCTTGTGATGATGTGCCGGGGTGTGGTTCAGATCCTAATGAGGTAGCTGACGTGGTCGCTGGTGGAATCATTTTTTTATTTTGTTCACGGCGGGGTCTCTGTTTTGTGGGAGACGAGTTTGAACCTGCAGATCTAGATCTTTTACTTGCAGACTTTGAGGACATGACTTGATGAAAATATCTCATTGATTAAGAAAATAATAATAATAATAAATAAATAATGAGATAAGAATTAAAGATAAAAGAAAGATAATAAAAAGAAAAGCAAGCCCGAGCTTGCCGAGCTAGCGGCAATCAGCTGATCAGTGACCCTCCTTTCACTTTTTCGTGATTGTACAAAGTAAATTATAACTTTGCTTACCGAAATTTCTCCAATATTCACTGCCGTAGTATTCCTGAGGTCTAGTGATATTCTCCAGACTGAATTCAAGCGAATTCCTACTGAAAAAAGCAAAAATCTGAGAGACGATGTAACGTATGACTGCTATCATCGAGCGCATCAGCTGATATCCGAAGACAATTTCAAAGAAAAATAGAGGGAGATTCTGCCAAGTATAAATATATAGACTTTACTGATTTCGAAATCGATCATGGACATACATAAATCCAGACTAGCCTCAATATATGTGGTGATGCAGGATTCCCAGTGAGACCAAGATTATGGTCTTCGCTATGTTTTGCAACTGAATTCTTTCGAGTCCATAATTCTCCTAAAAATGATCTAGCGATTTAAGATCATATGTTAGAATTCAGAATCCAGTAAAAACGTTTGCGCGATATACTGATTTACGTTGGGTTGGATTTTTCTGAAACATGGAGGGATCATGTTTTAAGTTGAATCCTTTTTAAACATAAAATAATTTAATGATGTTCAACAGCATAGAGAGAATTCGGAAAAATTTCCGATAATTGGGAACCATATCAAATCATAAACATTCCTGTAAATTTATTAAACATATTTACAAGATGTCAGATTCATTGTTATAAAACAGTAACCTAAAATAACTAAATTGTTTTTAACAGAGAAAATCTCCATTACAACATGTCACAGTGATTATAAAAAACAAAACAAAAGAAAAATGAAATATTAGTAACGCCCTAACTGTAAAATTCCATTATGTTTAAGGAAGCAAGCAAAAAAAATCACAGGAGATAAACGAATCATAATTTAAGTTATTCTGAACTGTGCAAGATATATAAATTTGCTAGTGATAATAAGGATATGTTCTAGGAATATCCGCATCAGACCATTAGTAGGTTCCAGACATTTAGTTAATACATTTTTCTTTCAATGTAAACTACTCGATGTAACAATATTACGAAACATAAACCTTAGATGAAATTTTGAACTAAACTTCTGGTCCTACGGGCCGGTTTTTAATTCGTTAGGCATTTATATATCACTTCATAACGTTCGGAATTATTCAAACTCAATATTATAAACTAATATAAATAACAAAACAAAGAGTAAATAATTATTAATTAATGTAATAAGAAGAAGTTGCTTTTTAAATTAAAAAAAAAAAATCCCACTTTTCAAATTACCGACTTTTCATTAATTTATTACTGAGATCATTAATCAAAATCAGTAAAATAAAATTCGGTAGGAGTATGACAGATGTTAATATGTTCTTTTTCTTGTTTTCGGGAATTAACTTACACAAAAATTAATAATAATAATAATGAATTAAAAATGAAAAAGATCCGATGGAAAAACTGTTTGAACTTTTTAGCCGATGTTTAAAAAAAACTACTAACCCAAAAAACTTGAGGAATTAACCAATAACAGCAATGCCACATAAATAAAAATACTAACCATTAAGCTAGCTAATACAGGAGGAAAAATAATTCATGATCCAACGAAACCTTCAACAGTATTTCTTATTTTCTGTTTTTGAATTGACGCCACAAAAAATAAAAGTGTTTCCGGTGTACAAAAGCCGTCTCACACGTGACTTCCTGTTTGGTTTTACGACCACGACTTGGACGGATTGTGGTTAACCCTTGAATAAAACATTTCAATAAAATCTAAATCAAACGTTCCGTGAGAAAAATATCGTGAGCCCCCTCAATTCTTCCTTAAATAAAAATAAGTAATTTTACCCATTACATAATAACAGCATAAGAGTGTTTGCTTTTCCATTGATGGAAAAAAGAGCCAAATACTTCCAGAGTTATGGTAAATTGGCTACTTCTATCGTGAAAATCTAAAGATCTCAAAAGTAATCGATACTATCAGAGAGTGAGGCTTCCATTTTTTAAACAAAAAAGCAACTAGTAGAATTCTTACAGCAGCAGAAAAAATATCTGATATAATGAAAAAATATGTAACATAAAGCTTATAAAATATAAATATAAATTAAATTTTTATATAAGAAGAGGTCGACAACCTCTGTGCCAATAAACGCTCTAGAAACATATGACTTTCTCTATTTGGTTATGGGAATGATGCCCACTGATCTGTGAGGAATTAAAGAGTTCTGGTAAATCTACACATAAACTATAAGTGTCACAATGCAATTCCGTGTCTTCATTATAATGAATCGATATATTTCATTCGTAAAAAAACTAGTAGTCATAAGTAATGTAGGTGATTAATATATGGAAGTGGTATTGAGAATCGCAGGTCATCGTAAAAAAAAACATGCTTCTTTTTTTATTTTTCTCGTTTTACTATTTTACATAAACTTATTTGGATTGGTAAATCATACCATTTTACGACCATTTATTAAGTTCATTAATATAAATTTTAGGCCTCAAATAGTAAATTTCGCAAAGAATGTTTTTTTCTTTATTTTTTGTCTTAAGGTTTTTAATTTTTCAAAGAAATTCGAAATATTACTTTATTTTGTATGAAATCTTCAAAGCTAACATCACCAAAATCTCTCTAATAATAATCAAAAGAATTATTTCAAAAACCGAAGAATTATATTTAATAAATCAATACCTATTATATTTAAATTAATCTTATTTTTACAACCACTTCAGCACTCTTTTTTCCAATTTAATTATTTTTTATAATAACCCAATCTTTATATTCTAATTTTTTTTTTTTTTTTTTGTAATCTGCTTTATCTATTGTATGATTCCAAGATTATAATAATGTAAATTATTAAAACATTACATTATATAGAAGACAATATTATACTATCTCTATGTATCTAAAACTGAGCTATTTTATTTATGCCTTAACCAAGAGAATTGTTGGAATAATATTAACGTATATCTGATAACGGGGATATTAGGTATTTTTTAAATCCACGTTTATCCCGCAGAGTCCGTCTCAACAATCCAAGATTTTTTTTTTTTTTTGGAGCTCACTATATTTCAAAGTTTATCAGTATTGTTATTGCCAGTTAATTCATTATTATTATTTTAAGATGAATGAGGGCTTGCATCTGGATTATATAATCTACATATGATAATCTTTATAAAAAATTAATATTTTAGGTTCATAGCAACAAGTATCATCTTAAACGTGGACGTAGCAATCAAATTTTGTATTTGGAAACAATCTACACAAAAGTGATGAAATAATATCAATAAAAAAGTTTTTTTTTCTTATTTTGTAAGTTTTTCATTGTGACCTCATGCTTATGCTTAGTAGTAACAAAGTTAACCACAACTTTTATTTTCACCTACCATATATAGTAAGGGAAAGTATTGCGATCATAAAAATTTTCGAATTCCAGTTTTCAACGGAAATACACGTTGTAGGGTCACCTGAGTCCAAAAAGTCGTGTCAGTATGTGGTAAGTCTAGCGCGAAAACGAAAAGACGTACAAAACTGAAATTTCATATAAGACAACTATGCGCCCGAGATGTTACAGCAACTTTTTATCAAAATCAGCTAACCAGAAGAGCCACTTTATACCATCATATTGCACCTTTTTATTATTTTTTTTATACATAGAGATATTGATTTTAGGTGCTGAGTGTTTTGGTATTGTATTTATTTATGATAGTGTGGTTTTTTAGTATGTAGTTGTTTAATGTATATATAATTTGTTGTTGTTTTTTGTTTTTATTTTTTTTTAATTTAATGTTCGATGTATATGTATAGATATATCTAAATATTTGAAAGAAAATGTGAAACGGTAGAGAGAAAAAAAAAAAAAAGGAAAAATAAGTAGGGAAAAAAAATTAAAAAGAGTAAAAAAGGAAAAAAAATATTGTATTTATAGTTAAATAAAATGTTAGAAATATTCCTGTAGGAAAGAATCGGTATGCTGTGTTATAGCAACCCAATTAAGTTGGGCAGCATCATTTTGTTTGTTTATTTATGAATAAAGTGTATCTCTCTTCTCAAAAACGGTTCCGACGATTTTGATTAAACTCGATATGTCGATGTAAAATTCAATATGCTTTAATATCATGTAGGTTTCATTCTGATTAAAATAGTCTGACAGGGCTTAAATGCCGATATTTTAAATTTTCTTCTTCTAAAGTTCCTTTAATTACGTAGATTTTATAAAAATAACTATATTACCTTGTTACCACTGATGAAAAACAGGTAAATATATAAATTGAATGAGTTCGATACCCAACTAAAGGAAAAAACTGAAAACGTATTTTTTTAATGCATTTTTTTTCATTTTGAACATAGCAACAGTAATATACACATATAACATACCGTTGGAAAACTAAAGATTTTAGAATAAATATTATCTAATGCACAAACTTGTAAAAGTTAATAAAGAGTGATGACAAGCAGATAAAACTGATTATTTTAGATGATAATATAATAGATCTTTTAATAAACATCAACTATTATTTCTATATATTCAATTTAATTAATTCTTTAATAGTTTCACTTATTTTTATCTCTAACTGTATTTGAAATTTTTTTTATTGATTTTAAAAACGGAGGTAAATGAAAGTCGTGTGTTGCCCGCACCAGATTTTTCTTTTTTTATAAAATAGATTTGACATAGTATTTAACGCAGTTTATTGGTAATTTTACAGGTTTTGAAAAAACTAAACAAAAAAAAAACACGATTGTTTTATTTGATAAATGGAATACATTTTATTTTCCTAATTAAGAACGTACTTAAGAAGAAAGGGTTATGGGTTACCAACATATTACAACCAGAGAAATTTATTGCGTTGGTAAGCAATGAACTAGAAGTTAATACCTCAACACGCATGCTGCTAAGGCCCATGATCCCGTATTTCAAGGATAATGGTTTAGTAAATAAATTAAGAATAACTGTTAAATGAATTCGTGACTGGACAATAACAAGCTAATACTTCTTCATAACGAGATAAACAGCCTAACGAGATTTCGAACAGAGCCGAGGTTAGGAGAAGCGTGGCAAGGTGACCATGAAGGCAAGAAGAAAGCATTGAAAGTGGGTGAACCGCAGAGAACTATCCCCGGCATTATTAGTGCATCACTTGTATAATTATACTTGGAGGGGATCAGCCCTCGGGGGCTCAGTAGTGCGAAATGGGTTCTCAGCAATGGACTACCGACCATAAGGTACCCACAATATTATACTTGAATCATAATAGCACCCTCATTATAACACTCTGTAATTTTTTTCTCAAAATTAGCGGTTTTGTCTGGCGAGCTTAATTATGCACTTGTAGAAACAACGCACCTCAGGAGCGACCTATGTCATAAAAGTTCGAAGTAAGAAAACTTAAAAATTTATATTTTCAACAAAAAAATTATTTATTGTATTCTGTAAACTTGTTTAATATCATTGAATTTTTACTTTCACTTACCTACATATGAAATATATATTAAGGGAAAGAATACACGTTATAGGGTCCCCTGAGTCCAAATAACCAACTCCCGAAAGAAAAGTCCGTATGCGGTAAGTCTAGCGCGAAAACGAAAAGACGTACAAAACTGAAATTTCATATAAGACAACTATACGCCCGAGATGTTACAGCAACTTTTGCACTAAAATCGTTTGTCTGGTAGTGCTACTTTATACCGTGCGTTTTGAACCTTTTTTATATTTTATCAAAAACGGTTCTAACCATTTTGATTAAACTCGCCTTATTGATGTAAAATTTAATGGGTTTTAATTTGATGTAGGTTTCATTCTGAATTTAATATACTGACAGGGCTTAAGTGCCGAAAGTTTAAATTTTCTTCCTTTTAACTACCTTTAATTTTTTTAATTTGAATAAATTAATCTTATCATCTTGTTAGCATAATTACGCAAATATTTTACATTAAACTATCTCCCAATTACCCATCGGAGACCCCCTGAACATCGTTTGCGGACCCTCAGGGGTGTAAGGCACGAAATACACATCAAGTAAAAATAAATGATTTTATCATATTAAAAAACACAAAGTATCTCTATTTTCTTTAATTAATCACTGGAAGAACTTTAATTTTTTTTTTACCAATAGAAGAGAAGTAAAATAGAAAGTTTTAGAATAAATTACAAGAATAAATATTCGATTTAACATGTAAAACTGGTCTCGATGCTTGATGAATGTAAAAACAATTATTTCATTTTAATTACGTGGTCATTTTTTACCCCTAACATAAACTTTAATACATAAATGGTAATTAAATAATTCGAAGAATCAAGAAACTTTACTTTAAGGTGAAATTGAAACAAAGATAAAAAATATTAAATATGATTCGTGCCTCAGATGTAATGTTATCTGCGGTACATAACAATAACCTATGTCGTAAGTCAAATTGACATTTCCTTAAGAGAGAGTTTTTTTTTTTCAGTGCAAGATGTTTGAGTTGCATGGCTAAAATGCGCTAACCATAGCACAACAGAAATTACAAAACAATAGCAAATATTAATGGTGTAAACTTGCATGGACGTAGGCTCGGGGGATCAGAGGGAGGCTGGGCCTTAGTCCCTTAAGTATTGGCGGGACAATAAAAAAATATGATAAGAAACTAAAATAAGGTATTAGTAGTCGGGGTAGAGGTGGGGAATTAATACCATAGATCAAAGCCGCCTTTTCCCGGCACCGAACTGCGAATTTTAACTTATTTTTACTTCTTTAAGTTTGTCATGAGGTTGTTTGGTCCGCCACTGTTCCCACATTAACCCATTCCGCCACCCAATGCTCAGAAAATATGTGTAAAGACAATGTTTGGGGAAAAAAAACTTGGATTTTCAATCAGCAGCTCTCTTCTTCTTACGATTTTGAACCTAGTACTCCCTTAACAGAAACTTCTGCCAAAGTAAACAAGTAAAAAACAGATTCATTGCCTTCGAAATGATTTTACGTTTCACTTAACAATATACGAAATATATTGTGAGGGAAAGTGATGCAGTGTGCATACAGTGATCGTAAAAATTTTCGGATTCCAGTTTTAAACGGAAATACGATTGCAGGAAATTAGCAACAGAATGATATCAGCTCTTGCCAATGGAAGATAAGTCGTGAATAAAACGGTAACTCGAGGATTACGGTATCGCATCATTGGGTTTATATGTCATATTTTTGATAATGTACTTGGGACAAGTAGATTGTTTGCGGAATACAATTATCCGCTCCAACCCAACGCCTACTATTAGAGCTATATACCACAAGAGGGCTTCCCAAGGTAAATTCAATAACACACGATTTCTATTGTCTTTATTTAATTTTGTGCGTTACTCTGGAGAGAAAAATCAATACGGTTGAGAAATTCGTTCATCTTATGAATTTCTAACGTAAAAACACAGAACAAATATCGAATCAGAGTAGTTGCAATACTCGTGTAGAGTATAACTAAACACAAGTTAAGGACTTTCGTTGGACATATGGAAAGATTACTGACATGTGCGTTTTCTGTCGAATGCTAATTTTTTATATGAAAATATGGTTGGGGGTGAGTTCATTATAGAGAAACACATATTAAAACAGTGCTTATTTTAATTGTGTGTCGACGTTGCGCCCTACATTGTGGGCCTTCGTTTCGAAGACTTCTTTAGACATTTCTTTCTAGGACTTCTTTAGACATTTCTTTCTAGGACTTAGGCTAGACGACGAAGGCCCACAATGTAGGCCGAAACGACGGCTAACAATTCAAATTAGCACTGTTTTAATGTGTGTTTCTCTCTAAGGGCCGCACCCCCAAGCATCTTCCTCATCTAATTTCTCAACGGTCAACTAAACTCCATCCTTATTTTTTATAGGCTTATGCACAAAGCTACATGACTTCAACTCTTTTTTTGGATTTTTTACACTAATGGGGATGTAGCTAATATATTCATGTGTGTTTATAAGCAATCGAAAACTTTTAAACAAGGACAATTGCAATAAATGAGCTAGACAACAAAACAGTTTAAAAAAAAAAATTGTAGCAAAAAGGATGGTTGGTGGATCCGAAACTCATGTATAGTATAACTAAACACAAGTTAAGTAATTTCGCGGGACGTATGGAAAGATTCCTGACATGTGCGTTTTCTGCCGAATGCTTATTACTTTCACTTAGTATATATAGTAAGGGAAAGTATTGCGATCGTGAAAATTTACGATTCCAGTTTTCAACGGAAATACACGTTTTAGGGTCACCTGATACCAAGTCGCCCAAAAAGCTCTGTTTCTGCGCGCGCGAGTGTTTGTGTGTATGTGTGTGTGGGTTGTAAGTCTAGCGCGGAAACGATAAATAGTAAACAACTGAAATTTCACATTTTAAGAGCGTCTATGACTAAGATGTTACAGCAACTAATGCATCAAAATCGGCCAAGCAGAAGAGCCACATAATTCATACCATGCATTTTGCACCTTCTTAAGATTTTCTCAAAAATGGGTAAAACAATTTTGATTAAATTTGCTATATCGATGTAAAATTTAATGAGGTTTAATATGACGTAGGTTTCATACTGATTGAAACAGTCTGACAGGGCTCAAATACCGATATTTTAAATGTTCTTCTTCTAAACTACCTTTAATTTTGTAGATTCGAAAAAATTAACCATTTTTTATTGTTAGCATTAATAAAAAAACGTCCAAATATATAAGCTGAACTAATTTAATATAAAAATAAAGCAGAAAAGAGTAAAAATATTTGTATATACAATTGGTTTAGATTTTGAACATAAAAGAAAACCTTGTAATGTAGATGTATTCTATACAGTTGGAAAGCCAAAGATTTCAGAGAAAAAAAATTATCTTACACGCAAAGTTGTAAAATATAAAGGAGAGTGATGAAAAGAGGATATAATTAAATGATTGTTGTACATAACAATTTTATAATGTTAAATTATTCAATCTAGAACATATATTTCCAACAAAACTAAATATCATTAAACTTAATTCATTAGTTAGTAATTGTAAAATAGAGTGAAAATGACCTTTGTGGTTGATAAGATCTAATAAATAAAAAGTAATCTAATCTATTAGTTGTTAAATTGATTTTAACAACCAAGGTAAGTTTTTTTTTTTTTATTATTGACTTAAAATGAAAAATCAATATTAAAAAGGGTGGACTCCTCAGAAATAATAATCGAGTTGATTCCTCAAAATCAAATCCAGCTGAAGAATTATTATTACGAATTTATAAACTCTTCTGGGAGTAAAATCCTTGAAACGTGCCTGAAAATGAATCAAAGACTTAAGATAGGATCTCTAATACAAACTCAGGAATAGAAACCGAAATATCTCAAAAAAAAAATATAATGTCATATCATTTAATAAAATCAAGAAACCAGCAGGTTTTCGTTTCTGTTCAAGAACGCAAAAAATTACACAGAATGGGATTAAGACGGATTGTTCCTGTACCTACTATCCAGTCAGGACTATGAAACTAACAAATTCTTTTCCACGAATAAATAAATGATAAAAAATATGTATTTATTAGTAACTTTACCACATTGAAACATCATATATATATGATGATCAGATATATAGTGGATATAAAAAGCCAACTGAACATACACATGAAGAATACTAATTATATAGCGTTGGATCACGTTTCTGTTTACTTTTTTAAAACAATTCAATTAAGTTTTGTGATTAAATGAATTAATCATTCAGGTTCCATACTTTGTGGAGAGAAAACCTTAATGAAGACCCCGCAAGGTAGGTCAAAACGTTGGTAATCAAAATAGTTTTTTTCACAATTTTTTACATTTTTTGAACGGCAGCCGAACCATCTCTTTAATAAAAAAGAGGTAATACTTTTTTTATAATTACAGAGAGTTGAGATGTTCAAGGCACTGTTAATTTGAAACTAACTTATTGTAATTCTATTCGTATTAAAATTAAAAGTGTCCACTTAAAATAACCATGAGTTCGAAAATAGCTCCTGGAATTGCATTATCTGCATCCCAGGATATGAGGTTAATAAAAATTATTTAAAAATATATGATTTTTTTTTTTCTTTTTTCCACTTAATATTTTATTTACACCTGTAAAAAAAATTACTAACAGCAAATGTGCTAAAATCTAAGTAAACATGGCGTGGTCAGGCATGAGGGAGACAGCACCCAGTGGTGCATCCTCCTGACATTAAGCAAAACCATATTTTTAGGTCAGGAGGTCCCTCATGCAACTCCTTTTCAGCTTACGCCGAGTTATGGATAAAAATATATGATGAACCAAATCAATTTGAATTCAAGAAACTTTTAAAAAATTACATTCGTTTAGTTTGAAAGAATAAAAATGAAAAGTGTGCTAGTCGAGAAATAGGTATACAGGTCAAATCGAACCGATTTCGGATAATTAAAAATTAACTAGGAAGTCAGGCGTCTAACGGGTAAAGCAAGAGGAACGAATCTGTCTTAACACAATAACATGTATCTTTAAGAGTAATTTTCGGGTTGGGAATGGTGAGAACTACCGCTGCTCACGCCATAATTTTTATGATATTTATTGTAAGATCATTATTAATTTATCTTTATGTTATATTAGTTTTAAAATATTCTTATATTAAATAGATTTAATTTTTTTTTGCCACAAACGTGAAAAAAAAAAACAGAGAAGGAAAAGACAATAGAAGAAAATTGGAATTATTTTGTTTTATGACTGACGTGAGTCTTATGTCGAGGTAGCGTCTGAGCGGTAAGGTTGTGTATATATACCTAAATCTACTCCCAACGAACTCCGAACGTTTGCAAACGTATTTCTTCATCTTGTCATCAATCCCCTAAGAACTAGGAAGAGCCGCCTTGCGGTCGATTTCTTCAACACTTAACAGGACGTCGTTTACTTGAAAAAGGCATATCTTTAACCATTATTGGAACATTTAAGTTCTTAATTATCATTTCTTAAATCTGTTTAATGAGATTAATTTTGATTCCTATATGTTTTACCTCTTTAAGTATTTAATTAGGTTATTTGTTTCTCATATTTTCTTAAATATGTTTAATTTGGTTAATTTTATTTCCTATATTTTTTTATATCAGTTTTATTTTGTTTCTTGTCGTTTATATGTATTTTTAGTTGAATAAATGTATCGTGATTATCATTCACTCAATACAATTCATAAATTTTCTTTGACCGAACCACCCTTAATTTGAGTTATCACTTGAAAGTACTGTTCTTTCACGGATAGCTCAGCGTCAGGCCGCTTTGGGTCTATTCAATTTGAAATATATATAATTTAGTGTATAGATATAAATTATATGAGCTAGAATCCATAGGATATATATATAGTGCTATAATCAAGCAAGTCTATAAGGTTTTTTCAATAGCTTTAGCTTTGCTTAGGTGTTGTTTCTTTATACCACATAATTGCAGCCATTCTGATTTAATTTTCGTCACACTTAAAACAACCAATTCATCGAGGAAGATTATTTAACATCTGTGTCGCCAGTAATTTTAAGTGCTAATACAATTGGCTAATTAGATGGCACAAGTTGGAATGCACCGGCATGCGCCGCAGCCGAAGAAGGTAAGAGGTGCCGAGGCCTGAACCTTGAACTTCACCTGCAGCTCCGAACCGGTTTGGACACAGCTCACATCCTAACCTCATTCTTCCAATGATTCATATGAAACCTATCCGGTGCCGCTTTCGTGTCCACTTTCTGCAATAAAACACTCGGTTTTGAACAGGAAATGCGACTGTAACAGGAACTGCCTGACGGCTTTTATAAATCGCAGACTAACTTCCACATGAATTATAAGAATAGAACTCATTTTGACTTCATACCTATTAATGTTTATTTTTAACAGGAACCGTAAAATATTAATGGTATTTTACAAATAATCATAATAAAAAAAAAATCTCAATGAACCATATACGTCAGGGAGCTAATAGGAATCTCCTTAACAGCTTATTGCTCTTCTATAAGAAACAGCATCCAAGGTCACCTGTGATACAGAAGCAAGCATAACAACCTTCTATGCCCAAGTTCGCGGGTTCAAACCTGGCAGATGGCCCTAGGATTTTAATGGGAATACAAAACCCTTAGTTATGCCGTCCTTCGGAGGGTACGTAAAAAGGAGGATCCTCAGGTACTCGTTAAAGATCCCAATCCTAATTTAACCTGGATAAGCCACAACAGCATAAAGTGACGTTAAATGAATAAACAAACAAGAAACAGCAGCCTGCTTTAATAGTAATGATCTCTGGTCCATGTAAAGGTGAGAGTATGATACTCACGTATTAAATGCATCAGAAGATTTTTGGTGCAATGTTATATACTTCAAAAAGATCTAACATTTTGTAAACGTTAAGCTCTTATGTCCAGCAATATGGATACGGATGCTTACCCAATAACTTCCAAGATTATTTTCAGAAAAATGCCCCTAAGCTTCTTAAAGCCTTTCGTGGGCTAATATTTAATATTCATTTGTTTTTTACGTTTAAGTTAATTTCATTGGGGAAAATTATTTATTTACTTCCATAATACGAACCCTTGATATTTATAGAAAGCTTGCCTAAAAGTTATAAAATATCTTTGGCGGTCGTAAATAAGTGGTTAAGTCAAAATCTTTCATTTTACAGGGGAACGACTTAAAGTTTTACGTAATAGCCAAAATAGAATAATTAACATACAGCTTCCTTTCCATCTGAAATTTCTTCCACTAAGAAATTATGGAGTTAACTCATTTTTGATATAACTCGAGTTATCTAGTTTTTCACGACAGCCACAGATATGTAATATCATATAATTTACTAAGAAAATGGATGGTAGTGAGAATGTCGAACAGGGAGATAAAGAGTCTAGTTCGTTTCTAAAGGGATTCTGATCTAAACATTACAATGAAGAGATCTATTAATTTTTTCGAAATAGTAATCAATATTAATAAATAGTCGGGATTTCATATTTTAAAGATAAATACTTTTTCTGCTTCACCTAATGATGTGAAAGTGAATCAGTGTTTCTTTAAAGCCTATTATGTGAGAACCTTTTTCTTTTTTTGTTTTTTTCGGAGACGAGGTTTGTCATTAACTAAACAGTTTTGAAGAGGAAGAGAAGACTACATCTAGATTAAAAGCCGAAAAGATAACAACAGGGCGAGGAAGAAATACCTGAGAGGACGGAAAGCAGTCGCCCTTGGCCCGGTGATGCTCCTCCCGTTACAGGTCGTTGCCTCGCGACAATGCCCGTCCTAGCTCCAACTCTAATTATAT
Organism: Piezodorus guildinii; assembly: GCA_023052935.1. Taxonomy (NCBI): domain Eukaryota; kingdom Metazoa; phylum Arthropoda; class Insecta; order Hemiptera; family Pentatomidae; genus Piezodorus; species Piezodorus guildinii. Next base: position 90,712,057 of record CM041293.1, read on the forward strand.
ACGCAACAGTTTCACTGAAGAAGTACCTCAAGTGAATCCTTGGGGAGCGAAAAGGAATTTTCACCTTGAATGTCTCGTTGGCGTCGTAAATCCAAGCGTTATAAAAGAGAATTGTCTTGAAAACGAAATTAGAACGTCCGAAATGTTTGGATGTCCGTTTGCCATGCCGCATGAGAGTAGTCTAAATGTGTTACAAATCAAATCATGGGCATTGGCTCCATTGAGCCTGCCTATGTCACTATTGTCTAGAACAGTGGTTTCCAACTAGTGGTGCGCACACCCCCCGGAGTCCGAAGACGATGTCCAGGGGTCCGCGAGTTCATTGGCAAATAATTGTAAATTACCTTAACATAAAATATTTTTGAAGCCTTGGCTTTTAATGAGAACCACAATCTCTACATAGACAAATTTAAAATTCTACCTGATACGATTGCTTTTGTTAAGTGACAAGGGACTACTGCACAATCACACAATCTGACTTAGCACAAGCTCTGGACCACTATTTTACGTTTCCTGAAGGATAGCAAAACGAAGGATTTTTCATTCCTTTAAAAACTCAAGGACCATCTGCCAGGTTTAACAGTAACTTGCAATTATTTAATTTTTCGCGGATTGTAGTAAATTCCTATTGCCTGGTTCTTTTTTCTTCATTTTTATTTCCCCTATCAGGCAATTTCTATAATGTAGATTTTCGGTAGAGATATTTCACATACAATGTACGTGTTACCGGTTAGCACACTAAAAATCTAAAAATATATCTAATATTTAAGATTTATTGGGTCCTTGCCATTCAAATGATTGTATAAAGGGGTCCGCGAAAATATTTTGTTGGGAATCAATGATCTAGACCATGGATTCCCAACAAACAGACGATGTCCACGAGATCCGCAAGATGTCATTGGAAAAATGCCTTAATGAACAATATTAGTGAGGAGTTGGCTTGTAACAAAACTAACCCAAACACAGCACAGCCACATTGAATTGCGAGCGGTAACTGATAGTAAAAGGTTAAAAGTACAAAGTTTCGCGTACTGTACCGTTTTCGAGAAAATTGAAAAAAGGTGCAATATGCATGGTATAAAGTGGCTCTTCTGGTAAGCTCATTTTGATGAAAAAAGTTATTTAACGTCTCGGGCGTATATTTGTCTTAAATGTCAAATTTTAGTTTCATAGGACTTACCGTTTCCGCCCGGGAGTTACCACAAACACATACACACACAAACATATACAGACCTTTCTGCGGGACTTGGTTATTTGGACTCAGGGGACCCTAAAATGTCTATTTCCGTTGAAAACTGGAATTCGAAAATTTTCAGGATCGCAATACTTTCCCTTACTATATATATATATATATATAGTAAGTGAAAGTAAAAAAGTCTGCATAAGCGGTTGCAAAGTCAACGTTTAACACCATAATCAGTAATATCAGTATTCCTTGAAAATTCTAAAATAAGAGAACCCTAACTTAAATGATCCACCCAATATGTTGTCTTTTGTTTTTTTTAGTTGAGGAGGATATATGCAAATGGTATAAAGCACGATAAACTTAACAAAATTTATTCATTTTTCCAAACAATGTACGATATGAATCCGGATGTATAGGAAAACGGAATATTGACATACTGTTACCTTGACATTTGTGAACTTTCGAACACATGGCTTAAACACGTGCTATGTTTGAAGTCCTGTCGTTCAACGACCTTCGATGAACTTGGAACACTGTTTCCCTTCTAGTGAATCGTGTAGTGGAGAATATTATTAAAATTTAAAAGAAATGATGACAGCTAAAAAGAATCTTCATACCTCTCCTAAATAATTAATGCGCCAAGAAGAGTGGAATTCCTCAAGAGTGATTCAGTTTAAAATATTTAGCCTAAAGGAAAAAAGAAAACTTGGAAATGGATTCGACCTCTACCATCAGAATGCTGAGAGCGCCTTCTATTCCTTTTGCAGTTAGGTCACGAATATAAATGTCTCCATGTTATTTCTACTTCCATGTGCTTTCAAACCTTTGACTATTTTGGGGCAAATAATTCATTAAAAGATCTATAATTTTATCAATATTCAAAAAATATACATAGAAATTAAATTATCCTTAAAGAATCCTGACCGTATATACTACGAGAAGTAGTTAAAAATTTAATAGAACGAAATCCATAAAGAGGAGGATGGTATTAAAAGCAACATAAAGCATTAGTATAAAACAACCTTTAGAATGAAGTCCGATCGAATTAACTAACAGTTTTCGCATCCTTACCAAACCATACCGTTTTAAACTTGAAGCGAACTAAACTTTGTTGTGTTCGGTACCTCGAGACGGTCTCATGTATCCCACCTCTACGACGAATTAAAGTGGTTATCCCCAACCTTCCGAAGACAATATTTCCTTGGATCATTCCTTTATCAAATCATTAACTCCCACCATCCATTTTATGTCTACAGCCTTCTGGTATTTAAATCTCAACCCATCACCAGGAAACAAGATCCCGTCTTTCCGACCTCGAATTCCTTTCCATGGAACCAAAAAATATTATGCTCCTTTTTAGCCCGTTCCAGTGTTTTATGGAATACTCTCCCTTCAAACATCCGACATGCTCTTCCCTACCATCATTTAAATCCCTCCTCTTTCAATACTTCCTTTCTCTCCAGTCCAATGTAAGCTAATTTTTATCATGCCTATTTATGTGAGGTGATTTGTTTAAATACTTTAATGAGATTTAAAAGATATATTGTAGTTGATTATTTTTATTTATTTCTAGAATATGTACATAGAGATGTCACAATGACTATTATTTTTTTCTTCTTTTTTTTTTGGTTATATATTGTTTTAGGCCAGATATAAATTATTGTTTGTTCATTAATGTTATTCTTAAGGACATTGTCCCAGAATAAAGTTTGTTTTTTCTATTCTAATATACTATTATCAATGATATAAATTATTTAAAAAAATAAACCTTATTTATATAAGTTAAGGAAAAGATAAAAACTAAGTGATACATTCGTGGTACAGTCGCCTATCGCGAAATAAATAAAAAGAATCTGGTGGGCGCAACACATTTTTTAAACAAATTTAGAACAGAAAATAAATAGTTAAAGAATTATTTTCATCGAATTTTAATAGAAACATGTGTTTCTATTGTTCTACGACAATCAGTTTTTTTTTTTTTTTTTTACATCGATAAAGTGTTTTTAATCGAAACCGTTAGAGCCGTTTTTGAGAAAACCGTAAATAAGTGCAAAATGCAAGATATAAAGCGGCTCTTCTGGTTAGCTGATTTAGATGAAAAAGTTGCTATAACATCTCGGGCGTATAGTTGTCTTAAATATGAAATTTCAGTTTCATAGGACTTTTCGTTTTCGCGCTGGACTTCAAGGACTCGACACACAGACCTTTTAGGAACACGTCATTTGGACTCAGGGGACCTATAGAACATGTATTTACATTGAAAACGGGAATTCTAAAATTTTCACGATCGCAATACTTTCCCTTACTATATATTTCATATATAGGTAATAAAAGTAAAAAACTAATTTTACTCTTTCGCAGATTTTAACGCTTCCTCCGAGGTTTTCATATAACTCACATCAGTGTCAAGCTAAAAAACGTTAATAATAAAAAAATAATCACTGATAGAGAAAAAACTAAACATTAAAAAATCAATTAAGTTTTACATTAGTCTAGGAATCATACATACGCCACTGATCAAAGTTAAACAAATATTAGAATCAGAGGTTTATATAATAATTATAGTTAATAGAGTAACTTTTATTAAAATTACAATGATTAGTTCCAAATTAAAAAGTTTATTCAGCTTATATAACAGGAATAGAAACTATTCCCACAGTATATTCATCAATAATTAGCATATTCCCAAACCGTTTCGTGACTTCAACGTGAAAATTCAACCAGGGTTCATTTAGATGGAAATTAGTTTCAACAAAATAAAAATAAATTAACTCATATGTTTAACTATTTAAAATTCTACAACAAAACTGATAGTTGAATAAAACGGTTCTATTATAACAAATGTACAACAGAATATTTCTTTTTATTCCATATTAATTGTAATTTTCAAAAATGGAAAAAAACATTGTTTTTATACTATTTTTAAGATAAATTGCTGTATCCCAATCCACAAAGTGTTTTAAATTACCATTCAGAACGGACTTTTTCAGGTAGAAATAAGGATTGGTGAAAGTAGTATCTACACATTTTTTTTTGGCTAGTTCTGATAAAGCACTGTTCTAGAAAAAAAGTGATATAAGAAGGCCATCAGGTCAACATCCATGTTCATTCAAACTATTAACGACAAGAGATACAAGCAATCTCGCATCGGTCTGTCCACGGTTTAGTTAACAGAAATTACTTTTTTCTGCATACCTGCACCGAGTCCTATTGGTAACATTCCCTCCATAAATGGCTAGTAAAAATCCTTCAAATTTATATTGAAATTTTTAAAGCGCTTAGATCAACCTATCCACCAATAAAACTCTATGTTGTGGCAACAAAATTAATTTAAGGCGAAGACTGAAGCAAAGTTTAATGTGGGATCTCCTAGCATACCCATGGAGGTATTATCTCATTATGTTAGTATTTTTTGCAAAACCGCATTCTCTGATTGTTTTTGAAATTACAGTTGGAAAAAATATATAAAATTGAAAACAAATTATTTTATACAAAGGCAATTATTTTTCTCTATTAACAATCAAACAATGCGAAATAAATTTCTGCTTAATATATTGCAAGAGAGTCATCCAAAAATGAAAGAGAAAACCTACAAAAAAAAACAAATTACGATTCACTTATTAGTCACGGAATATGTCTCAGTAATCTTTGCTTGGTCCTTAACTACGAACTAACAGCTACTAGAGAGTCTTAATTTATAAACAAAAACTGTTATTAGTTAAAGATAAGGTATAGAAATAGGGGACGAGAGCATTATGAAGCAAGAATAGTTTTTGCTTAACTATTTAACTTCCTCTCTAACTTAAGTAGTAGAGGAAGAGAAAAAAGAATGATGATAGTATAATGCAAAGCAAGCTCGGCGATGTGCTAAAATTACAAATGCTCTTTTTTTTTCAAGGAAGGAGGTTAATTGTTCAGTGGAGCTTAAATAGAAAGTCGGGCCTTAAAAAGCTACAAGTCTTGGAGGAAGTGAGAAGCAAAGAGGAAGGAGCCGAGGAGAAGGATCTGGATCATAACGGACGATGGAGCATATTGCAACGATCGGGGTCAGTCGGGGAACCGTAAAAGATCTCACAGTTTGTTCGTCCCTACGTGGACCCCCATTGTCACCTAGGTTTTGCGCAAGGTCCGTCCCTGAGCCCCTCGCAAGCCTCAATATTTCGGTTTCGTGCGTCTCCGTCTCTATTTATATCTGCACAGCTAGCCACGGTTAACTATTCATGAGATCTCGTTGTGTCGCTACGGGAGGTAGTGGCACTATCGTTTTGAAATATTGGGCAAATCCAACCAGAATACCATAGTGCACGGTATTCAAAGGGTTTAGATAAAGTTTTTGACTACGGGATCACCTATAGCAGGGTAGCTAGCATAACAGCCTCCTATGCCAAAGGTCATGGTTCAAACCCGCAGGTGGTCCTAGGATTTTTTAATGGGAGTAAAAAATCCTTAGTTATGCCGTCCTTCGGAGGGGGCGTAAAAAGGTGGTTCCGAGCCTGTGCGATGTCAAGTACTCGTTAAAGATCCCTATCCTAATAAAACCTGGATAGGCAAAATTTAGGACTCCCACGGTAGCATCGTACGATTACCCACAGTAGCATAAAGTGACGTTAAATATATAAACAAACAAACTTTTTGACTACGTGTACATGCTAATATACCTTACATAGTGACTGCGCCAGCTGAGGTGGTACTAATACAAATCAGCCAAGTCCTGCTTCTGTTTTAATAGAGTGGATTTATTTATAATATGTCCTCATTCACCGAGTCAAGTTTACGGGTCCACTGATTTTACCGCTATCTCCCACAAATCCTATCATGTTTGTTAGTCGGGGAATATGATACATTGAACTACAAAAATATAACATATTCTCTGATTTTTTCGTTAAATTTTAGATTCAAACTAATAAAGCAATAAAACAGTATTAAAAGCATCATCCAAGTAATATTTGATGTGCCTACCGCACCGTATTTTGTTTTTTACCCAACTGATCAACAAAGTTGGCGTAAGGAAACGAAATACGATCATATTAAAAAAAACCTAGATATGTTAAATAGCCTGTTCAAGACAGACATACAATTTTTTTACTTTACTTATTTAATAAATATACAGTTACAAATAAAGTTGTACGAAACTTTAACTAGGAATCGAAGGTAGAATAATGGCTCGGATTAAAAAAAAAACAAACTCAAAATTAGAAAAAAACATTTTGCTTGGCTCCGAAATAAAGATTTCTTACTTTAAAATATTTATTGATATTTACAACTTACAAAAATACATCAAGTAAATGTGATGGACATATGGCAAACAGGCATGAAATACATGTAGAGACACTACCCATTGCAGCACTCTAAAAATATTCTAAACTAGAAGGTCTCGGGGACATCTTCTTTTTAGACACCTCGGAGGATTATCAGGAATGCAGAAGAAGATAGAATGGAAACCAGTGGATTAGAGTGGAAATGGAGTTTTTCATGGAATGAATGATACCTGGTTCGGGCTAAATCAGTAACATATGGAACATTAAGGTCTTTATGGATACGTTAATCCGTGACAAAATATGGAGCATTGAGGATTTTGGATTGTAAGGATTGGAATTCGATGGTTTAGTAGACCCCTATAGCGCTACTCCGTAAGTCGAGATTGGTCTTATGATAGTTATGTAGATGAGCCTTTTGTAGTTCAGAGGAAGATTTGACGTTTGTCCAGTAAATGTTGAAGTAGCCGAAAACGTCGAGCAGTTTCTTGTCATTTTAGTCTCGTATGAGGATTCCAAGTTAGGCGTTTGTCTAGATGGAGTCCTAGATAGAGGATTTGTTCAACAGGAACTAGTTGAGTGCGATTAAAGAATATTGTGGGGCAGGATGAAATAAAGATCTAGTTGTAAATAGTACTTGTAGAATATGATGAAGGACTGGGTGGAAACAGTGGAGGCTACTATGCGGAATTGTGGGCAGATGCATAAGTGAAGTATAAATATCCTAAGCGATCGAGGAATCCATAAAAAAATAATTAATGCAGAGATGACAGATAAACATGCTGAGTTTTCGCCTAACATAGGTCGAAGGATTAACTCATACTATTAAATTTTGGTTTTTAGATTTAGAGGCGGAATGTTATATGAGAAGCGACTGTCGGTGCTCGCAGAACCTCCGGATACGATAGGTTATATCATAATAAACGTTAAACCCTGCCAGTACTCTATCATCTAATTTCAATAATATAAGCATTATAAAACAGTTGAAATTAAAATGTTTAGCCTAGTACCCATCGAAGCAACTACATAAGTTGCGATTAAGTACAGGTAAGGTAAGGTAAGCTAATTCATAATATTATTAGTACAATAATGGTTGTTAAATTAATTGTTTAAAATTATCTTAATGCAATAAATATAAAACTATGTATATTATAGAAATTGCGTTGAAACTTTCAGGACTTAACTAAATTTACAGACGTAATAAAAATGAGTTTATTTTAAAGAAAATGATTAGCCATGAAGCAAAAATGACCACAGCGCCATGGTATTCTTCACTCGGCACTAACAATATATTGACTCTAATTATAACCGTGGAGGTGAAAAGAAGCCATCCCATTATGCTATAGTTGGATGGGGGCTCCTTTGAGGCAGGTGATTGGCAAAACACAGACTGAAGGAGATTGCTTCTTGGAAGCCAGGGTCCATGGCCAGGACGCCCTAACTACCTATAGCATCCTTAGGCACAATACACTCAATGGAGGAGGGAATCACACCACCATTAATAAGCTACAAGAACAATCGCTAATCAATCAGCAGTTTATGCTGGTCTCTCATACTTCGTGGCACATATTTCTTGTCCGATTGTTAAGAGGACAATACGAGTGCAAGCAATTAGCAACAGAATGATATCAGCTCTTGCCAATGGAAGATAAGTCGCGAATAAAACGCTAACTCGAGGATTACGGTATCGTATCCTTGAGTTTATATGTCATATTTTAGATAATGTAAAGGAAGGGTTGTCCATAAAAAAATTACTAGTCACAAAATCATGATGTGAAGAGAGAATGGACAGGGACAAGTAGAGTTTTTGAGGAATCCGATGATCCGCTCCAATCCAACGTCCTCTATTAGAGCTATATACCAGAAGAGGTTATCCGAAGGTAAATTCAATAACTTACGATTTCTATTGACTTTTTTAATTTTTTGAGTTTATTTTATGAAATTCTAACGTAAAAACACAGAAAAAACGATGGAATCAGAGTAATTCCGAAACTCATGTAGGGTATACTTTCTCGGGACGTATGGAAAGATTCCTGACATGTGCGTTTTCTGTCGAATGCTTATTTTTTATAGGCTTATGCACAAAGCTACATGACTTTAACTCTTTTTTTGGATTTTTACACTAATGGAGATGTAGCTAATAAATTCATGTGTATTTATAAGTAATCGAAATCTTTTAAACAAGAACAATTGCAATAAATAAGCTAGACAAAACAATTCTTAAAAAAACTGTAGCAAAAGAAGATGGTTTGTCGGTTAGTTTGTTTGTTTTTAAGGGCATAAAACTGTTGTCATCAACGTCCATTGGTTATTCTAGTTTTAATCTTGTTTGGGTTAACCACTTATCCAAGGTTGAAAAAGAGTGGAGCAGCGAGAGACACGTGGATGCCCGCCGTTCAGCGGGAGGCGAAAAAGATGGCTTGAATGAAGTACCAATGAAACATAAGATCATGAAACATTTCATATCTAAATTGTCAACCTAATGAATGGCCGGTGAAAACTAAATACTCCAGTAAATTTTTTAATTGTTTAGAAATTTCATGAAATTATATGATGTGATAGTTATAATTAATGTACCAAAAATAAAACTATAAGTCTCTAAAGTGCCAGTAGATGATTAATGTAAGTTTGAAAAAACCCACTAATTTCAGACTGGACATAACTCCAGGTTACCTCAACACATACTGACAGTTAATTATAGTTTTATTTAAATTTAAATCTTCAGATAGTAACACTAGATGCGGCTACATTACTAGTTGATATAAAATGCGCAAGTCTAAAAATATAAACATAAATGTCCAATTTGCGATCGTGGAGTAGATTCACATTAGAAAAATTCAGTGCTCACTATAATTACTTGGAGAAGAGGTATCTTTCAAGCAATGAAACTTCAACATGAAATGAACAAAAGACATCAACTCAAAAATGAAATTGAGCAAGTATTACTCTAAATTCAGTTCTCAAAGATGACAACATCCCATGAGAACTGGAACCTTCCCAGGAACTGGCCGCTTCTTCAACTGCTTCGTTTGTTATTGCGTCCATTCAGCTTGAAATGTGTCATAACTGAATTTTCCCAATGTCTTGCTAAACGGCATTTGACTGACAAATGAGCTCTGGCGTATCACATAACAAAGTTATAGCTTTAGATGTTCGAGATTTTTTTATGAAAAGATGATAGCAAAAAATGAACGATTTAGGTGTATCATAATGGGCCTATAGAATGATTTGTTTTACAGGACTGTGCTCCAACCACCATATTAACTGTCACAATATGTATCCCAGGTAGAATGGAATTACTTAGGATAGAAGATAATTAATTGATTTGTATTGACCAAAGACATTTGTATTGACTGCAGACCAAGTAAAGATTCTATTTTTATTTTACTTTGTATGCATTTTTTTTTATTTTAGGGAATTTAATTGGATTGATTTCCAATTATATATTCGATTATAGCATTAAAAAACAGAATTTCATAATTTATTAATTCGTACTCCGGGAAATTTTTTTTTTTTTCCGGGTTCTTATCTTGAAATTCAAATATTGAGGAAAGGGGAGGCATATTTTTTTTTTTTTTTTGTCGATTATAAAGGTTCAATAAAGGAAATAATAAACCAATATATATGAAATCAATACCCAATTTTATTTGATTTGATTTTTATGACTACGGGATAAACTTTTTATACGATTTTTTTCATAGTTAACGATAGAAAATTTAATATCTGAATTCTTGGATTTTAATGCAAGTGCTCGAGGTCTTTTTTTATGAACAAAAGTTTCTGAAAAAAATACTACCAATAGTAATATTACTATTTCAGAAAAAAAAAAAAAAAAAAAAAAACCAATGATACTTCAAAAAAATGTATTAAAAATAAACAAATGATTATACGAGAAGAATAGGATAAATTAAACTGAAATGAATGATAAAAGTAGTAAACAAATATTTCAGAAAGCATGCACGGAACGCAAGTCAAAGTATTTAAAATTTAACTGCATTAAGATTAATCAAGATATTATTTGATAAAATAAATTCACGAGGAGAAATTAACAGAAAGTAATAATCTGAAAAAATGTTTAATCGTACCAATACAGTTTGTGTACCTTCATTGAAAAGTAACTGTATAGGATAATATCATTCAAATCACCGATCAATTCTTCAGCTGGTTCTGAAGCAGTAGAAACGGGATTCCGAAGGAAAAGACAGATATTTCATACATAACTGTAGAAAGGTTGAAAAAACTCTTTGGAGCGATCACTCGGGATTGAAAATAAACCCGCCACCCGGTTCTCGGCAGCTAGCGAATCTGGGTCATGTATTCGACAGGAGAACGCCGAAGAGGAAAAGAAAAAGATCCAGTTCTATAATAACAAGATAACGGGAGGCGGTATCTCTTCCATAGAATTACCTCACTCAATATTTTAGGATATGAATTTTATATTAATGAATCACCGCTAACGATTCATTGCACCATAAAAAATGGCGAATTATGGTTAGTAATTTCTAAATTCTTACACAGGCATAGCAATAAAAAACGCTGCAAATTATTACACAATGGTTTATTATTTCCAAACAAAATATTGGGGTATAACTGCTTATAAGGTTGTTGATAGGCAATTAAGTAATATGAAAAGCACTTATTCAAAGCATCATACACTACCACTGATTTCAAAACGCAATATCTAAGCTAGTTATAAACCAAATTCAATGATTCTTTTTTTCATTTGGTCCAAATTTTTTTTGGAGAATAGCACTGGGATCTCCTGGAACCCTGATTTGCTATCTACTTGTGAATGGAAAAGTTTAGTTTGTCGTTACCGAGTGTATAACGTAAATAATTAGTTCAAGATAATTGTTTTGATGCTAATAAAGTTTCTATTCATTATCATTGTATTATTGACAAGTAATACTTTTTTTTTGTTATCGCGCTTTACTGATTCTAAAACTCTATAAACACTTTTCTCTATCTTCAAAAATAATTGAGTTATAAGCGTATCTATGTGAAAAATATCTTAAATATATTTTTTTTTTCATCGCCCTTTACTGATTCTAAAAATATACATACTTTTCTCTATCGTCAAAAATGACTGAGTTATGAGCGTATTTATGTCTGAAATATCAAATTTTTTTTTCTTTTCTTTTTTCTCTTTTATATAATTATTCGCGTTTTGTTGGTTAAAAAACACTAATACATTTTTTTTCTATCTTCAAAAATAACTGAGTTATTGAATAAAATCCTTTTAATCGGACCCCATTTTAAAACTAACCAGCTAATATCAACGTCTAGTATCAAGGACTAGTATTTTTGTGGCGAATTTCAAAAAAATTGGTCCAGTAGTTTCGGAGATATGCCACGATGGCGGACAAACGGATTTTTATTTATTCGTTATTCGGATTCTACGCATCTTGAAACGTAAACCCTCAAATTTTGAGCAGGGATAATTTTTTTTTTTGGTCGATTACAAAGATTGATCATTGAAAATAATAAACCAAAACGTTTAATGCCTGTTAGTATCAGTCAAAATATAAGGTCTGAGAAAATTAGGTCATACCCATAAAAATCCGATCTCTTAAAATTATACTTTCGTCCTCTGATGTTCAATAAATGATACAAAATAAAACTTAAAAATGTATATATCATTAGACCAGTGGTTCCCAACAAAATATTTTCTCAGACCCCTTCATTGAATCATTTCAATGATACAGAACCCCTTGATCTTAAATATTAGATGTACATTTAGATTTTTTGTGTATTTATCAAGGGACATTTCATGGGACTGCTACCTAAACTCTGTAGGCCATAAATAGACAAGTGGGAAAATGGAAATAAATAAAAAAGGGTAAATATAGAAAAACCAGGCACTAAGAGTATATTATAACCCGCGAAACATTGAACATTAAGTTAAACATCAATTATTTCTTTTTCTCAGCAATTATCAATTGTCTGCATACATGTTTAATTGTGTGAATATATGCATAAATACATATAATTAGAACATTTTCAATTAGTCATACCATATTTCTTAAAGTTCTGTGTTTCAATTTGCATCTTTCACTAAATCTGAAGCCCTTAAATTTAACGAAATTTTAATATTTGTTTCAGATCGTGATGGGTTTTTGGGTGCTACTTGTATTGGGTAGCCTACTGGTAGCAAAAGCAGCTGAAGCACAATGTCCCTGGGACCAACAAGTCACAGAACTTCAATCATCATGCATCTGTGCGTACAACCTCCTTCAACAGCTTTCAGTACAATGCGACATGGTGGATTTCAGCCAGCTCCTTCGGGCTCTTGACAAATACAGTCGAGCGACATCCATTGACCTTCTTTATGTAAACAATAGTACAATTAAAAGTCTGAATGCAGGAGCATTTAAAAATTTGAAACTAACCAACCTACAGCTATCAAGCTGTAGAATCCGAACTATATCATCCAGTGCTTTTGAAGGTCTACATTCCACACTCAAAAACCTTTACCTTCAGGATAATGAAATAGAAGAGGTTCCAGTTGAGAGTATTCGCTTATTAAGAAATTTAACGACTTTGGATCTCTCAAAAAATAGGATATCACGAGTAGGAGATAATTCATTTGTAACATTAGCCAACTTAGCAACTTTAAAACTCTCAGACAACAACCTGACGATCAGTAGAAATGCTTTCAATGGACTTGAATCTTCACTGAAGAACTTGAATCTTAAAGGAACACGACAAAGAAAAGTTCCAGAAGCTGTGAGAGGACTGAAAACTCTTGCTTTTCTCGACCTCGCACAAAATGGACTTCGAGATCTCCCTGGTCCAGGAGCAGCAGCGATATTCGAAGGTCTTCACTCTTTGACAGCTCTAAACTTAGAGCGCAATGTCATTCAGAGTGTTGGCGATGAAACATTCCAAGCCATTAGTGACACCTTAAGCTCACTCAGCCTTCTAAACAACTTGTTAACTGAGTTTCCAACTGGCGCACTCCGTCCTTTGGCTGAATTAAGGGTAACTGAACAGTATTGAATGTATCTTATTTCCTTTCAAACTAATCTATTTGTTAGCTAATAATTTAATATTTCTCTTAGGTGCTTGACATTGGTTTCAACCTCCTGACAGAACTTCCTACAGATGCATTTTCAGGAAATCCTTCCCTAACACTACTTGCCCTTGATGGAAACCCATTGTCAACTGTGCCTGCTGCTGCTATAGCTCATTTAAACACAACATTACGAGGACTAAGTCTGGGAGGAAGATTTCTCCATTGTGACTGTAGGCTTAAATGGGTAGCACAGTGGATTCGAAGAGGAGATCTGCAGGTGACTTCGAGAGAAAGAAACCCTCAGTTTTGTGGCTCACCTCCACGGTTTACTGAAAGAAACTTCTACAGCATTGAGCCAGATGGTATGTACATATTAAAATGTAAATATTACAATTTTTTATTATATTACAAATTCACCCACTTTAAAATATGTTGGATCAATCATTGTTATGGCTGTATGATTTTCTGTCTGCCCAGTGCTTCTTCATCCTTTCAGACTTTACCTTCCTCTCTTTGTCAAAAATTCAGGATAGCTGTTTAGTCTTGACTCTGTCCTGGAACATCTTCATTTTGTTCTTGCTGTTATTCTTTGCAGATCCGTTCTTTAGCATCTCTTCTGCAATCTTTAACTCTCATAGGTCATTCTCAGTATCTTTAAACCAGTTCAATTTTGTTTTCTTCCTGCCGAAAAAGTCAAAGATTCTTTTATTTATCCATTCTTAGGATGTGACCATAGAAGTCAATCTTCCATATCCTTATTGTGTCGGAATGTTTGTGGTTCTCCTATACAGGAACTCATTACTAACATAAGAGATTTTGTTATTGTGTAATTTGGGACCAAGAATTTTTCTCTCCTAAATTTCTAATTTTTCCATATGACTGACTATATGTAGTAAGAATGGACAGCGTTTCTGCAGCATATAGGGCTTCAGGCTTGACTACTGTATTGTAGTGCCTTATCTTGGCATTCCAGGAGAATGATTTTTTGTTATAAGTGTCTTTTGTGAGTTGGAAGGCCACTTCAATTTTGTTTTTTTCTAGATTCTATAGCCTTCTTCTGTAGACCTCTGCCACTCATCCGCTCTCTGAGATATTTGAATTTTGAGGCAATTTCTATTTTTTGTTCCTCTAATTTTATATACTTTGGAGGATCCTTGAAGTTAGTTATCATTTTGGTCTATCCAAAAGCAATCTTGAGGCCTATCTTCCCTGCTTGCTTCAGCCGTTCAAAAGACTGCTCTTTGGCTCCCACGTTTCAGCTAGTAAGATTATGTCGTCTGAAAAAACTAAGTACTTGATTTTGATACGCTTATTTACTGATCCTAATTGGAGTCCAACACTGGCTGTTTTATCCATCCTCTGACAACTTTTTCCAGAGTGTTTTAATATTTAACTTTATTTCAATTTGGTTTTAGTATTTTATCTCTAATGAAATAATAGTTTATTTTCTCTATATTTTTAATTAGGGTCATCTTATTTTTAACATCTTACATATCCTATTTGTTTTTTCAGAATTAGTATGTACAACAAACAAACAAGGAATAGCCACACCAGTTATTGAAGAAGAACTCATTGGAGAAGAGAACGTCCCAGAAATAGGAGTGGGAGTAGCATACGTAGAACCTCCAGCCTCAAGTACAAGTACCCAGCCAACATCCACTACCACAACAAGTACAACACCATCTACAACTACAACCAGTTCAACAACTACCACAACAACTACTACAACCACAACCACTGAGAGACCAAGTACAACTACAAAACCACCAACTAGGCACACAACCATCAAACCAGAAACAACTTCAAGTCGGAAAGGTAGTGTCGTATTATCAAGAAGTACTCCTTGGCCACAGCAGAGACCACCTCTAGTTTTGGGTCATCACCCAAGAAGTCAACAAGATGTGATAGTGCGATCAGCTCACAGGCAGGATAGTTCAGTCATTATCCAATGGGATTCCGAAACTGCTAATATTCTTGGATTCAGAGTGGTCTACAGGCTGTTTGGTGACAAGAGTTTCAAACAAGGACCACCACTTGAAGCAAGTGAAAGGGAGTTTAAGATCAAGAATGTCCCTTCCCAGGTATCTTTACAATCTATAATTAATTTTTGTTTTCATTGTGGATGTAATTAGTTGACCGTTAAGAATTACTAGAAGGAATTAGTCCGGGTAGCGGTCATTAAATGAAACAGCTAAGTAGTTTCAACTATTTATTGTTTGCCAATACAAACTCAGTTTCCATTCTCCCACCATGCACCCTAATGATGACCCGCAAAGGGGAAACGTTGGCAAACAATAATTAGTTGAAACTATTTAGCTGTTTCATTTAATGAACGCTACCATGACTAATTCCTTCCAGTAATTTTTGTTTTCATCTCATTATTGCTATTGTAGTGCTAGACTGTCATTTTGTATCTTAAGCTAGTTTTTATAATCCAAAAAAGTAGGTGGATAGGTCTTTAAAAAAAAAAATTAAATCATAGTTCTAATGGGCATAAAAAATATATAATATAAATTAAACCTATGAATGTACCACAATTTAGTGTTTGAAAATGAAGTATTGTTACTAGTTCATCAATATAATAGATCAGTGTTTTTTCTCAAATTGCATGGGATAACCTAAAATGACCAAATTGCTTTATAAATTTAGTGATAATTAGTTTCAATTTTACTGGATTTATTTCTGCTAATCATATAAATTCTTATTTTACTGAATATGATTATTGACATTTATAACTAAGAAGCACAATAAAAAAATGTTCAAACAATTCAGAACTAAACTAAAACCACCTAATCTGATCTTAGAAACAGGATGTAAATACAGATAAAACATCTGTATGTCGGCCTATAATGATGGATGCCAAATCTCCCAAACAAACCCTAGAAAAACTCTAAGAACAAAAATTAATCCTAAGTCACTAAATATATCCTGCTAAGTAAATGTTTACTTGATGCCATCAATAAGAACAGAAGATACATTAAATAAAATACAAACAAAACCTCTCAGAAGCATAAAAATGCACCACTTAGTATTGTTAATAGTTCTTAGTTCAATGACAATGAAAATATCAATGAATATGTATTCTTGTTACTTTCATGTTAACAACCCTACCTGCAGCAGAAGTTTTGTGGAGGGTTTGGCAAAAAAACATTTACTGTCAAAGGGCTTTGATTCGTAGTAGGGGGAACCATACCATTAGCTATGAGAGTATCTTTTGAAAAGCATAGAATTTAAAGGAATCAGTCCTTGAACAGTGCTCAGAATATAATCCTGGACTCGCTAGGAAAATTGCACCACTACATGTATTAAGGCTAAGCTGATTTGGAAATTTCCATGACCAATTTCGATACAACTAATATGGCTATATATATATATTTGTTTGGCAGTATCTCCCTCATTCCTCATCATTTTTTTCTCGAGGATAGATTCAGTATGCTGTGTATAAATGGCAACTCAGCAAAGTTGTATAGCCGATCAAATTTTCTCAGATTTCTCTCTCTCTCTCTCTCTCCAAACAATTTTGATCCACCAAAATATTAATATTCTCCTTATAACCATTGAAATTTAAAAAGTAATTAAATCACAATATTTTTTTACAACATACCAGAAGATGAAAAATATGAAAATTTAATTAAATCTAATACCTAAAGTATGTAGAAAGAATAATAATATCACAAAATTTCTTTAGTTAAAATATTTCAATCACTATTTTTATTTTTTTTTTTAAATAAGATCAATAATAAAATATAAGTTATTATTTTATTACATTAATTTAAAATATCTTGTTTAATTTTGATAATTTATTAGAATAACAGAATAATTTTCAAAAAGTGATTGTATTTTACAGGAATGCATAATAGTTTGTGTCATCTCCCTGGAAGAAATCAACGTAACACCTGAAACAGTGCCATACAACCAGTGCCGAGAAGTCAGGACGGTAGTGTCATCAACAAACAACATGGATAAGATAACAATAGCAGCAAGCGCAGCCATCTGCGGGACTGTTGTGATTGCCGTCATCATATTTGTGGCCGCCAGTCGGAGGCGCTCTCGCAAGCTCCATACCCTGGAAGGACATTCAGGAAAGATGGGTCTGCCAGTGGGAGGCCTGCCGGTGGCCTGCTGCCCAGCATCCAGCCCAGGGCCCCTCTCGTCACTGGCCACCCTCAATGCATTCACGTCACACAAGGACTGGATCAAGTTTCTGTTTACAGCAATCGGAGCCTCAGTCGTCCGAATAGGCTTTACCACATGGAACGACAAGGTACGTATCATGACAATGATCTAACAGACTTTAGGAGAAAGCTCTACCTTAGCTTGCATAATGCGTGATTGTAACAAAATAACTTTGAAGTTATTGTTAACTTATACAAATAATGTATTAGAAAAGTTATTTGCTCAAATTCAATGTATTATTTCAAAATTATAATTAACTTTTTATTGTTATATTCTTATATCTGGAAGAAATTGAGAAATATTTGAAATAGAAAAATTAGTGCTGATTTTTTTATATATTTCTTCCAATGTAACTTTTTATTAAAGTATCTCACAACAATGTTTCAGGTTATCTCACCCATCTTTGGGATCCTACTAGTTTGTACTATTCCTTATTAAAATCTGTGTCATTTTGTATCATAGGCTTTTTTTGAATTCAATTCCTTTGATCTTTGTTCTCAACTGTTGACATTGCCTTACTTATATCATTAATGAGCTGATGTTTTAATAATTTTTTTAAATGGGTATCACTTGTAACATGGTGGCTAGAATAACAGCCTCCTATGCCAAAGGTCATGGATTCAAACCCGCAGGTGGTCCTAGGAACTTTTAATGAGAGTAAAAATTCCTTAGTTATGTCGTACTTCGGAGGGGACCTTAATAAAACCTGGATAGGCAAAATTTAGGACTCCCACTGTAGCTCATCCAATTAGCCACAGTAGCATAAAAGTAACGTTAAACAAATAAACAAACAAAATATTTTTTAAATGAAAATTGACAAAATTTGTGACAAAACAGATTTTAATAAGAAATTTTACAAACTAGGATCCAGAATCTGGATGAGATAACTCGAAACGTCGTTGTGGTGATACTTTAAATAAAAAGTTAGTTTGGAAGAAATATATAAAAAAATCACACTTAATTTTTCTACCTCAAATTACAGTTAACATTTGAATGGAAAAATACCATCTAAGTTAATGGAACATTTTCATAATAATTAAGATTATAGATTTTGTTTCTTCAATGTTCACTGAATGAATACAAATACTTTCAGGAGACACAGGTGAAAATCCTAAAAGTGAGAATTATATTTACTTGCTATGAGGATTTGTAAGAAATATGAATACTGAATGACTGTCAATGAACTACCATACTCACTGAATTATTTTCATAAACATAAAATGTATTACAGAAACAAGTTGCTAAAATAAAATACTGATGTATAAGAATTCTGAATAGATGAAGATAGTGCTTAAAAATAAACTAATTTTATTTGGAAACTATAAAGACACAACATACAAAAATCAGCAACTCATCTTTTATAAAAACACATAACGGAAAAGTAAAAAAAAAAAAAAAAAAAAAACTGATTCTGTCTCACTGAAATAATTTTGGTTTTTAATTAAGTAAATATTAAAATAAACTAGATTTTATGTAAAGCTTTGAAATTAAATTACAGTAAACCAATATTTGTTAAATTGATTAAAGAACTTGCCATCTCTAGCTTAGTACCCTTTAAATATTGAAATTAAAATATTTTAAACAAAATGTTTTATATTCTAAACATGAGAAATGCTCAATCAATGAGAATCTACGCAGCCGTCAAAAGTTTATAAAATAAGAAAAAGTCCAAGATGTTTTGTAAAACTACTAATAAAAGTCAGAATATCGGCTAAATATTTATTAATTATTTAAAAATAAAATTAATAAGTTCTATTAAAACTTTTTTAAATATTATTTCATAATGTTGGTACAAAGCTAGACGATCATTAGACGATCTGATTCCACCTAAATGCACTAAATATTTTTTATGTTTTTGTTGACAGTTTTAGAAAAAAAAAAACTGATCTCTATATGACTTTTAAAGAATGCTGTTCAATGCACTAGATGATACTATAGAAATAGTTATCCATGACAGTTAAAAATAAAGAAATGTAAATATTTATTGTTCTATTTAAATTATTTTAGTTTTATTATTATAAATGTTTGTAAATAACTAGCCAATCCAAGTTCCTTTAGATTTCTCTCAACTTCTATAAATAATAGAACATAGATGCATGTTTATCTGTTGTTGTTTAAATACTAAAAGCATGTATTATAGTTTAAATGAATTGTTACATTTAATATATAACATGATTCTTTAAACTAAATGGCTATATTTGTAATTTTTTATCTTCTTTCTTAAAACCTTCAAACTCTGTTCTATCTTGTAAATTATATTTATTGAAAAATAAAAATTAAAATACATTAACCGTCTTTTTTATACTCTTTTGTCTACTAAAACTATTAACATTTCCTAGTAATCCTTCTAATCACTCATACTAAATTAGAAATGACATGACTTAACACTTGATTGATCCTTTTGAAAAAAAAAAAAAATTACAATACAAACTTTTCAACTTTGGAAAAATTGTCTTCTATTAATAATTTTTAATTTAAATCTAACAACAATGATGAATGTGTATCTTAGTTGGGCTACTTCACGAACACTTTATTTGTTTTCCAAACCTTCCTGAATAACACTAACACCGATGGCTAGAAGCTGAAATGTATAACTGAATTCTTTGGGATAGGATCGATGACGAGGGGATGTGTAGGGGATGATATCAGATACAATGGAAAAAATACAAAAACAAGATCCGTAGCTGATGGTCAATCTCAACACAGTTTTTCCAACAACTCTGGCAGATTCCTTAATAGTAATGCTTTCTCATCTGGGTTAGTCAGCTCAAGACCAGGTAATTGTCATAATATTATTTTTCAAAGCCAACTGGCTCGTTTATATAGATCTTTTTAAATATTTTTATTGAATTATCAAAATATAGATTTATTTAATTACATTTCTATGAATGATATACTTCTCAACATGGCCACATAATAAAATCGCTGTAATCATTGTAAATACAAGATTTCAAGTGTTAAAAAGGTTCTTTATGTGAATTTAAAAATTAAAGCATAATGTAAATGAAACTATATATTAAAAATTAGTTGCTCAATTTCAAATTTGTATAAACATTTTTATTTTATTAATTGATTTTTTTTCAAAATTAATAAAATGAATTTAAAAGAGTGATGATTTAATAAGCACTTGACCTATGATCAAAACGGCCTGTCTATTTTCTATGGACCACAATCATTGAATTAAATGAGGTCATAAAAAAACTCATTGTTAGTTGTCATTATTTTTTCTAATTGACATTTGTTATAAATTGCTCGTTTTAAAACAACTAAATTTAAAATTAATCTATACCACTAGAAGATGCAATGCATTTTAATATAATAATGAATTTAAAAATATATAATTGATCAAGTAAGAATGTACATGTCAGAAACACTTAATAATTTCCAAATTATGAACTGTATATTGACAATGAGTAGTATTGTTATCTATAAATTCCATTCTTCCATAGAAATTGTAGAAGTATTTAACCATCTTCACTTGAGTCAAAGGTTTTGCTTATCCAGGAATTAATTTTAATGTGAAAAAGATTATAATTATTTACCAAGAGGTCGTCTGAGTAGTGCATTTTTGGTAAATACAGAAATTTATATATAATATTAATTTTGAATATATACTTAAATGAAAACATTTTTCAGGGTATGATTCAAATAAAATATTCCTGACACTAATCATACATAGCAATTCTTACTGAAGTGAGAATGGTTGACAGTGTGTATATATAGGGGAGTAGTTGATTTAGGGTGCAGTTAACAAAACACTAGATTAAGTAGAAAACTTAATTTATTTGTGCCATCTCTGGTGAGATCTCCCTCCTTCAATCGCCCTGAAGAAGGCCTGAAATTTAGGCCGAGATGTTGGCACAAATAAAATGTTTTCTACTTAATTAAGTGTTTTTGACTGCACCCAGAATCAACTATTCCCCTATAACAATTCTTAATTAACAATATCAGTAGAAAATGTTGTTGTCAATTTTAAAGATTACAGAAAAACAAAAAAATATCAGTTCCAAGATTAGCATTATTACTTTTAAAAAAAAAGCAACTAACGATAAATTGTAACACTCGGATTGAGTTTATTTTGGTTCAAGTCAGTTAGGTAAAATCCCAAGAGCAAACAACTATTTAACTTAAGACTGTTGAAAGCAGTTTTCTCAAAATTATTAACGACACAATTAAAAACCCATGAACACACAAACTGAATATAATTGCACAGATATCTATCAGCTTACATACAAAAGAAAAAAAGCTAGCATGAAATAGCTTATGCTTTGCATGTGTTCTATTAAATGTTAGTCAAGAAATAGACATTGTATAATTTTAATTATAAATTTGAGATCAAAATTAAAGTTAAAAAATCAGAATAATTGCAGAAATATTTGAAAATGAAGCTCTTGTTTTCATAATTCATGTTTTTCCATAATGGTGCTTATTGTTAAGGTATCCTTTAAATAACCTCAGTCTTTTTTCATTCAGTGTAAAAAACCAATCAACTATCTGTTGATTTATACTAGTTTTTTACTTTTATAAGTATACAGAACTACTGCATATAGAATTATAACAGAGCTACCTGTAGCACAGAGGCTAGCATAATTGTCTTCTACGCCCAAGGTCATGGGTTCAAACCTGCAGGTGGCCCTAGGACTTTTTAATTGGAGTAGAAAATCCTTAATAATGCTATCCTTCAAAGGGGATGTAAAAAGGTGGTCCCGAGCCTGTGAGATGTCAGGTACTCGTTAAAGACTCCTATTCTAATTAAACCTGGACAGGCAAAATTTAGGGTTCCCACTAAATATTCCAATAAATAAAGAAACAACCCTACTGCATATAAATGTCTCACTTTCAATTCCTATACATCACTAAACCCAGTAAAACATGTTCATTTGTTAATTTATAAAAATAAAATGTTTCTCTAAAACAATTCACTTGCAAAATTTGTAAGTTGTCAATTAGAAGTTTTCAATTTATAAGAAAAAAAAAATTAAGGGGTAGAAGTTAAAAATTAATGGACTATGGATTCATCTCTCTTTCTCTATTTTCAAATCAATTCTTTGATCCTTAGCATCTGGTTAAACAGGAAAATATAGACATACAAAGTTGGCATGAGCTGAAAAAACTTTAATAGAAGTTAAATTATGATTAAAAAAAACATGAAATTCAGTACTTCTATTAATCTCAATAAAACAAAAATAATCACTAGCCTATACCTCAACAACCTATGAAGAGTCTTGGGTTCAGTACATATAAAGATTTGTCTTTTTTTCTAAGACAATGGCCATTTAAGGAGGAGATTAAGGTCGAGATCATTCTCAGAGCCACCAGGGTTTTCTCTACATTTAGGGTAACTTCATAGAGGCTGGATGAGCCCCAGGAGGGTCTCCCTACCTCAGGGTCCCCCATGGCTGAAATAAAAGAATAACTAAATATCCTTTCACAGCCAAGCTTTAATCTAGTACTCAGAGATCAGTCTGTAGTCCAGTGCTCTCTCTATCCAACAGACCACCCTATTCTAAAATAAAAACTTGCCTAATCACTAACTTCAATATTTTATTTTCTGAACAAAAATTATCAAATATTTTTTGCCTACTTAAAAATTGTTTAACAGCTTCATTATATTTCACTTTAAACTATACATTTTTTTTTCAAATGATAATGGAAAGAAAAAGTTCTTATAAATCAATGGACAATTAAAATCTGACAACTGTTGGCTAATTTTTAAATTTATTTGTATGTAAATAAAGCATAATTAACTTTGACTAATGTTTTAGAATTAAGGCAGTCACGTCAGTCTCTCGCAGTATCAGAACGGATGTCCAGAGTGAGCTACCCGACGGAAGAAGGCGATCGAGGGGAAGGGAGCACGGTCGACCAGGATCCAGATACTCCACCGCTGGCTCAACGCATACCCTCAACTACTGCGGAGACACTTCAGACAACTGGACAGACCATGACATGGACATCTATATGGCCCGTAATCCAACAACCAGGGGCGGCCTTGTACCTCTCTAGTCTCACCAATAATATGTCACAGTTTGAGTAATTCCAGAAAAAAATTGAAATTTCGGGTGATGCAATATTATGCATTATATAGCAAACTGACTGCTGTACTTAAGATGGTGTAAAATCCATTGTAAGTTCAGGAAAAATGCAGCTGTCTCACCCAATTTTTCAAAAATATTATAGAAAGCTATGCTTTTAGAATAAAGGCATTAAGTACTTCTCAATAACATTTTTATTTTATATTAGCTTGCAAAATGTCATTGTAAGATGTACTGAGAATATTGTATATATGTTAATTGTCACTTAGAATAATTTATTGTACAATGAAAGTAATGATATTATAAACAAGCATGCATGAAAAATCTATAAAAAGTAACAAAAAAGTTTAATGAATTGCTTGTTATATGCTACTCTATTCTGTTACTGCTTAGAACTTCCTCACATTCAATTCAGGTACTATTTTAAATTCAAAGGATATTAGGAAAAAAATATACTAAAATCTAATAAATATTTTATTCAGGAAGATAATGATAACTTTTCTAGATAATAAATAGTCAATTAGGCGAACATCATTTTCTCCCTGAATGAATCATTGCACGTTTATATACACTTATGTATATTCAATGTAAATATATAAAAATGTAAATTGCCTTATACAACTAGTAAGAGAGGATGTAAATGTTAGAAAGCTCAAATAAACTACAATGTTTCAATACTTAAATTATATCAAAATTATAATTTCATTTTTTAAATTTTATTTCAACCAACCTTTAGTTAATTTATTCAAAGTAATTATAAGCCAAAATGCTGTAATATATGTACAGACAAAAGTTTGATACCAAAGAATATTACATAACAAAAAATCTGAGCTGCTTCATTTATCAAGTAAAATACATAACACTTGATCCCAAAAATTTAATTAATATAATAACATATTTGAATTGCCATGAGCTAAAATGTTCGATTTGATCTGTTTGTTTTAAAGCAGTAAATTCCATACCATATCTCATTTACTAATTAGTACAATAAAGATGTGAAAACAAGTAGAAAAAATAGGTGTGAGATATGTGTGTTATCTTGGTATTTTTTTAGTTTTATAAATAATTCTAAATTAAACAAATTACGGAATAAATAAATGGAGCAGCAGATTTATATGAAAAATTTAACTGGTTCTGTAAGCAGATTCTAATAATTGTAATCAATATCAATTAAGATTCCTTTAAAGTAATTGATTAATAAACAAAATTATTATGATTGATTTTTGTTCATAATAGTGTTCACTAATTTTTTTTTTTAAATTATATGTATACTTAATAAATGTTTTTTATTTTAAGAGCTTAAAATTAAATATAATAATATGAAATACCCATTGAAATCAATCCATACCCAAAAATCTGCAATACAGTGTGCAATACACAAATTTCACTAACCTCTGTTGTAAAATCAATTTAAGAACTTTTAAATAAAGTTAGAGATGAAAAAATTATAAAGAATTGATTACATTGAGTTACGATAGAAACATGTGTTTATAAAATATTATATTATATTATTATCTACAACAATCACTAATTTGTATCTAATTTTCATCACTCTCCAATAACTTTTACAGTTTTGTGTATAAGATAGTATTTTTATAAAATCTTTAGCTTTCCAACAGTATATTATACATCCATATAATTATTCTTACGTTTAAAAACACAAAAATTACATACAGAAAATATATTTACTCTTTTCTCCTTTAGTTGGATATCAAATTTGTTCAACTTATACATTTACCTGTTTTTACTTTCACTTACTATATATGTAAGGGAAAGTATTGCGATCGTGAAAATTTTCTAATTCCAGTTTTCAACGGAAATACACATTTTAGGGTCCCTGAGTCCAAATAACCAAGTCCCACAAAAAGGTGTGTGTGTGTGTTGTGTGTGTGTGTGTGTGTGTGTGTGTTGTTGTGTGTGTGTGTGTGTGTGTCTGTGTGTGTGTAACTCCCAGGCGGAAATGGCAAGTCCTATGAAACTGAAATTTTATATTTAAGACAAATATACGCCCGAAACGTTACAAAACTTTTTTCATCAAAATGAGCTTACCAGAAGAGGCACTTTATACTATGCATTTTGTACCTTTTTTCGATTTTCTCGAAAACGGTTCCGACGATTTTGATTAAACTCGCTATATTGATGTAAAATTTAATGGGCTTTAATATCATGTAGGTTTCATTCTGATTAAAATGGTCTGACAGGGCTTAAAAGCCGATATTTTAAATTTTCTTGCCCTAAAGTACCTTTAATTTTGTAGATTCTATAAACATAACTATATTATCTTGTTACCACTGATGAAAAACAGGTAAATACATAAATTGAATGAATTTGATACCCAACTAGAGGAGAAAACAAAAAAATATTTTTTTAATGCAATTTTTCGTTTTTGAACATAAGAGCAGTAATATACATGTATGATATACCGTTGGAAAGTTCAAGATTTTAGAAAAAATTATCTCATACACAAGCTTTTAAAAGTTAATAGAGATGATGAAAAGAAGATAAAACTATCTGATTATTTTAGATAATAATATAATAGATTTTTTAATATAACACATGTTTCTATATAAATTCAATTTAATTAATTCCCTTAATAGTTTCACGTATTTTTATCTCTAACTGTTTTTGAAAATTCTTTCATTGATTTTAAAAATTGAGGTAAGTGAAAGTTGTGTGTTGCCCGCACAAGATTTTTCATCAATGTTAACAAGATTATATGGTTCATTTTTTTGAATCTACAACATTAAAAATACTTCAAAGAAAAAAAATTTAAATTATCGGCATTTAAGCACAGTCAGACTATTTTAATCAGAACGAAACCAACATTATTTAAGCCCATTACATTTTTCAATATATGAAATCCATCAATATAGCGAGTTAAATCAAAATTGTTAGAGCTGTATTTTGAAAATCATGAAAAAAGTGAAAAATGCATGGTATGAAGTGGCTCTTCTGGTTTGCCAATTTTTTTAAAAAGTTGCTTAAACATCTCAAGTATAAACACTCCTAAAATTTGATATTTCAGTTTTATACACTTTATTGTTTTTGATCTGCACTGACCACAGACATACACAAAAAAAAACACACATATATATATATATATATATATATATATATATATATATATATATATATATATATTTTATAAACAGGTAAGGAATTTAAGTTTTATAATCAGTCTTTGTTTATTTAAAAAATTACTTTATAAAAAATTAGATTTATGTAACACTGTATCAAAGAGTCGGGTGGTGGGCAGTCTTGGTGATTATTTAGTTAGTTATTATTATCTAAAATACATTAACAAAGATCAATCAAGCAGCTACTTGTTTTTTTCAGGGTTTTAATACGTCCTTTCCTGTACAGTAAGAGCAAGAGGACAGGTATAGGATAAGCTTATTAACCAACCTTATTACTGTTAACCAACCTATTCTAGCCAGATAGGATAGGTCAAGATTCATTACTTGGGACAGCTACACAATAAATTTCAATCCGATAAATAAAATAAAGGACTTGTGCATTTTTTAAATGAAATCGAATGACAGATTTGATAAAACCTATTGAATTCCGTAATATATAGCCCAATAGTATCTTTTGAAAATATTTTTCTAAATTGTAGATGCTATAACATAGTTTTCAGGCTACTCAAGGAGCCATTCCTCAATGAGAAACCCACCAGATTCATTGAGCATCAGGTACAACTCATCTAAAATATTCCAATTGTACTCATAGGAATATACTTTGTAGGCCACAAGGGAATTTAGAAGGTTACACAACACGGAATTACAGAGTTTGGAACCAGTCAGTATAATTGAGTTGATAGCATTGCGGTGACCCAAAATGGGCGTCTAAAGTTTTTAGCACAGTGAAGAACGAAAAAGTCAGTATGCGCTGAACCAACAGACAGGTGTCACAGAGGTAGGCTGAGGCCCTAGGAGGATTGTCGGGGGCTTAGGATTGGATGTGATCATGATGAATCAGTGTAGGCAACATTTGGCATCATCAAACCTTAGGGTTCACTAAGCCTATTATTATTATTATATTATATTAACAGTAATTGGTAATTAGATTACTTTGCTTTCTTTTCTTTTCTTTTTTTTTTTTTAAGCGAAAACTTCTTTAGGCGCATTATGCATTGTTTGGCAGGGGATAAAAACTTTGATTTCGTAACCATAGCAACGTCACCAACATGCTCTAGACTGGTGCACGTGCTCTCTGTGTATACCTGTCTAATAGAGATAGGATAATGATATCAATTGCCGTGAGCACTATCGATACCGGTGTAATATTGGTATTACAAAAATATCAATATTTATAATACTTTATTTCAGTATTGAATTGAATTAAAGTCAGTTGCAAATGAATGAGTAAATAAAACATGGTAAATAAACTATGTCTTAGAACTTACCTCTTACTGTATATAAAGTTAATATAACGAATATCTTAATTCTCTTGACTCTAAAATATCGATATTTGTAAATATTATTAAAACATTACTTTGCATGAAAACATTTAAACATACAAAGCAAAATCATGATGATCTTAATGTCAATATTTAAAAAGTGAAATCAAAAAGAATATCTTGATCATATAAGCATAGAAATATGACATTTGAAAATTAAATTCATTTTAATAACATAGATTTCAATTAAGCACAATGTATATTTCATTATTAATTAAAACATATGTTTTTTGTTTAATTGGGAGAGAAACTAAGGTTATCTCGGTGAAACAACTATGTAGCTTATTCCTAAATGTCTGAATTACATTGATAAAAAAAAAATGTGTTATGTGAACCACCAAGTCATCAAGTCTACAGTCGCATTTAGATTACGATGACATAATTCAAGATGTTTTACAATTAAATGAAAAAATAATAAAAAAAACATGCATTCCAACATAATCACTATAACAAACGTACTCTTCTTTCCAACAAAATTCCAGTGCAAATCGAGAATTAAAAAAAAAGTTTCACTTCTATTAGCAGTCCCTAAACTGCCTGAATTGTAATTTTTTTTATTTTTCTACTAAACAGAATAATAATTGAGCAGCAACATTTTATCTACTGACAGTTGACTGAACATAAAAGATTCTAAAACTTTAACCATGGCTTATGATGTTACAGAAACCAAAATTAGGAGAATGTTTTTAATAAACGACATGAAGACTACAAATTTTGTTTACACTGTTATGTAAAAAACATGTCGTAGTTGTGTCTAATTTTTTTTTTTTTTTAATCTTGTGAATTATAGAATACCTGTGGGTCAATTTTCAGAATTTACTCATAAATTTATAATGAATAAAATTGAATTTCTTGAAAAAAAACAAAACATTAAATAATTAACTATAGAGGCTTTAATATCAAATTTAAAGATAAAAGTAAAACAAACAAGCTGTTCAGAAATAGTTTATTATAAATAATAGTGTTTTATTATCAGCAAGCTGAAAAAAATTTAAAAAACTAAAATCAGAAGAGAAAAAAACATTTTTATGGTTATCAACGTTATTATGCCATTTCAAAGCAAACAGAAAAGACATAATCAAAGATTTTTTTTTTTTTAATTGTAGATAGTAAATAAATACTAAATAATTGACCATGTAAATATAGCTAGCTTAGATGGCTGTCATAAATGATAGCTCATACTATTTATGTCTGCCACCCAAACTATCTCATCCTTTATGGTAATATTTATAGTTTGAACGATGTTTATAAAACCTGTAAATTATTTGTAAAAACTTTTCTTTTTCCTTCAGACAAATAAAGTAAATTTGACAATAATTTTGTAGGCTACCCTAGCTGGTGCCTCAAGATCAATACAGATCTCAAACATGTACTATAATACTATAATATCAATTTATAAACTGGAAGGAGAAAATTATTGTTATTAAAATCCTTAGTACATAAATTTCTAAATTAAAAAAGAAATGGTTTCAGTTACCGTCAAAATGATTAAAAAATAGTGGAAAAACTATTTAGAAAAATAGTTTTTTTTCACTATTTTGCGATAATTTTTACTGCCACCCAAACAATCTCATCCTTCATTATAATCACACAGTCAACTATTTAATATTTAATATAAATTTCTTAAAATATAGTAAGCATCTAACTTACCCTGGAATCATGTTGTTAGAGTTCCAGCGAAATCTTATTTCTTGAGAAAATTCATGCCAAATATGAGCAGCAGCCTTAGCACCACCAAACATGTGGAGGGAATGGGCCATGACAAGAGCCAAACGCCAAATAAGACTATCCCTCGCACATGTCTTCATGCGCTGAAAAAAAATGCTTTAAGTTGTTTTATCCTGTACGCTCATAAGACTTTTCCTCCCACTCAGAGTTTAATTCTAAAAAAAAATTATATTGTCGTATCCTCACAAAGATTTGTATTTTAACGCATGAAAAATCTAAACAGATTTTCAAAAGAATCAGTGTAAATAGCTAAATACACTCAATTAACATTGGTTTTGAATTTTTTTTCATATTTTGGGAAAACCGTTTAGGATTCTGCATATTTTGAAATGATTATGTACAAAATTGATCATAAACAAATATTTTACAAATTAAAATTTAGGCCGTTGGTTTCAATATTTCTGAAAAAAATTTATTGAATACCACCTAAACTATCTCATTCTTCATTGAATACACATAGTCAGCTATTTCATATTCGATACAATTTTCTCTGGTACTATTTGTTGCCTATTTCACAACATTTTACTTAAGACATTGATAGTTAATGGACTTTATTTACATACCAGACAATTTTCATCAAAAGCATTTGAGATATTTTGGCATCATAGTCTTGATAAACATAGGTTTTTTGTCTATTGCTCATAAAGTGTCTGATTCATTGCATAGCCATTATTTTGGTTTTGTAACAAACTTAAAAGATTATGAAACTATGATACAAATTTACTTTAGCAAAATACTTTTGGAAAAGGATATGATTACTTTTCTATATTTTCAAATATTTTTTATTTTATTAATAGATATATAATTTAATATTACCTGAGAAGAGCTCTTATCAACTTCTTTTTCTTCTGAATAGGGGAATTTCTAAAAAACAAATATATGTATAAATTATAAATCATTTTCACATTACATTTAGATAAATATTTATTTTGGATTATACTATAAATTGCAGAAAAGCCATAAACTGGAAAGTAGTGTCATACTTCTAAAATTTGACATTGTCAGATAATTTTCTCTTATATGACAGGTAAAATAATTGCTTTAAAAGAACAGATAAACATACCATCATAAAGGTTTGCGATGCCGTGTTTGTGATAAAAGGAATATTGTTGGCCACTTTTTAAAACTCTTATCTACAAATACTGGACCGCCGACCTTGGGCACTTCCCATATTAGCTCTGCTTCCTATTGTCATGACCACAAATAGGAAATAGGGGCATGTCAATTTCTAAAAAAATATTTTTTTGGGGAAGAGGGGAGAGAGTTGGAGAGAATGACAATTTAGAACCGAAAAAAGTCAGCCGAATTCAAACAACCAGAGATAAAACAGTAAGAGGCCAACCCCAAAGATAGACGGGTCAGAGAGAGAGAAGAATCGAGCCAGATGCTGAGGAATCAAACTTAGAAAGAACCTCTAAGATGAATTCCACCTTAGCCGATACGCACCAGCACCTAAATGTCCTAATACCAGGTAACTCTTTTTGTAATATTGTTTGGTAACGTTAACAATGACCAGTCCCTCAGTATTTTCATATTCCTATATATTATTTAAATATAATCTAATTGTGATAGGTATGTCTTATTTAACATTGATAACAACAGCTTCAATTAAAAACTCTTGGTTCCTTTATGTTTCCTTTCTTGCCACCAAGAACTATGGAGAGATTGGTAAAAACTGGAAAGGAACTCCAATGGTTTCAGACATACTGCATATAAATACATTAAATGTTGTTGCGATATATTAAGTAGGAATAAATAATATGGAATGAAGATCAAAGAGGCGTGAAATGAATAGCCAATCAGAAAAGAGAATGGAAATGCACAGTAGATCAGGAATAAACGGGCGTGTTTTCTGGAATGGCGTCTTTTGCCACAAGTCACCAAGCAGGGAGGAACTGAAGCCATCGTAGAAACTAGTGCATAATTATGAAAGAAAAATGAAGACATCAATTGAAGAACAAAGAATTATGAACCAACAGAAAAGAATGGACCAAAAATAAACAATAAGTTTTATATTTTTCAATTTTTAATTTTATTTTATATAGTTTTTTGCAATATGTTTCAAATTAAATAAAAGTAACCAACCTTAGCCAAGACTATGTAATTATTAATAAAAAACCCTTATCAATCACATATATCATTATTAAATAAAAAAATTAAATATTTTAATAATATCTTAATTAATCCGGTTTTTGGAGCTACTGCTGCCCTAGATAAGCAGTCGGCCAAACAAGAATATACAGAATAAGTGAATAATAATAGGAGGAACGGGACAAACTATAGAGGATTGCTAACAGAAAAATAATGTTTCAAACTAATTTGTTCTTATCCGATTTTTATTGGTTTGAATTTTATTGGCTAATTAGAAATTAATAAAATGTCACACAAGTATTAGAATATCGGTTATCAAAGACTTATTTAAATAAATGTTCAAAAATACCATAAATTGACACTTAAGAAACATTTTCAACTCCTTTGAAGAATTATTGTTTATGGGACTGGCTCAAAGATAACTGTATAAAAAGGAAAAGTAGACACTCAGAATTTACTAAATCTATGTACTAAAAATGCTGTGGGCATCATTAACGGAAGATATAAAACGATCAGGAGAGCTACTGTCACACTTTGATGTGTTGAAGTTAATAAAAGTATTTTTTAAAATTATTAAAATAATATTTAGATAACCAATATCCAAACAAATGTGTGAAATTTCTTTGTTTCTAATCAGCCAATAAAATTTATTTCTAATTAAAGGACCATCGAGTATAACTTGCTGCCAAGTTTAAAAACATCGTTGCCTACAATGAAATCAAATTTTTATTTGTAGGAGAAAATGTATTAGTAAACTGGATTTTCATAAAAAAAACTAGCAAATGTAGTCATTTTTAAACTTGATGGCTCTTTAGAGAGAAAATAAATATGAAGTGTCTCTTTCTTTACTACACTTTACTGAAGAGTAAAATTAAAAAGTTTCCTCAGTAATTTACAAATGATCAAATCAAGGATTTACTCAAATGTTAAAGACATATTACTACAATATTTAAAATATAACTTACTGAATTTTCTTCAACATCAGGAAATAAGAAAAAGAGAATGGGCATCAAAAGTTTTTGATTGATTGGACCCTCTACAGATTTCTTTTTGGAAGCATATTGGCTAAGTAATGTAGTTATGGTCGGAATCCTCGATTCTGTCAGAAGACTAAAAGGTTGAAGAACATCATTTGCTGAAACCAAAAGAGAGAAAACATGGAGTAATATGGCAGACGAAAACACTGATTTAATTAATATTAGTATTAAAGAGAAAAAATTAACTGAATGACATAATTCAATACGTTAAACAGTGAAAATAATTACTCTTTTCATTTAAATAGAAAATCATATTAGTAATATTAGTAATTCCTATCAATGTATTGGGTTGTCCGGAAAGTTCATAGAGAAATTTGGACAAAAATTAAAATTGATGAACAGCTTAAAATTTATTTATTTAATCTACAAAATAGTTACCACCATTAGCAATAACCTTTTCCTAATAGCTTAGAAGGTCCATTATCCCTTTTTCCAAAAATCACTGTCCTTACACCTGAAGAACAATAAAAGGTCCGTCTTGACATCATCTTCTGAATAGTAGGATTTCTCTTGAACAAAAATTTTTGAGGGAACGGAAAATATGGAAATCCGAAGGAGCAATGTCAGGAGAGTACAGCGGGTGAGGTGAAACCTCCCATCTGAAGCTTAATAACTTAAGCTTAGTCCTTGCTGAGTCCTTAAAGACACATGGAGCCTAGCGTTGTCTGGGTGGAATAGCACTCTTTTCTGATTTGCCAACTTCATTTCTCTTCAATTGCTGCCTTCAATTGATCTAAATAAATGTTGAGCATCACTGTTCTTGAATGCAAACCGGCCTTTGGTGCTGCGAGCAGCGTCGTTCCAGGCAACCCCCAATACTTCTTTCTGGTGGTGTTGATGTAGAGAATCCATTTTTCATCACCAGTAACAACTAGTTTCAAAAATGGATCCTCCACACTTTTTTTCAGCAGCAAATCACAACATGTAATCCTTTCAATAAGGTTCCTTACACTGAGATCATGAGGAACCCAAACGTCGTAATGACAGACATAGCAGGCCTTCTTTAGATGATCAAAAACGGTTGATTTGCAGGCTCTTAACTCCGCAGCTATCTCAGAGAGAGTAATTCGTGGATTGTTTGTGATGACTGTCGTAATATCCTCGATATCAAGACTTGAACTCTGGCCAGCCCGTGGTTGGTCTTCCAAATTGAAATCTCCTGATCTAAACCGCAAAAACCCCTCCTGAACCACGTTATTAGCAATTGAATCACTGCCATACATAGCACGAATCTTTCTTGCAGTTAGGGCTGCAGCATTTTTCCCTTTTTTTAAAAAAGAACAGCATAATATGCCGAAATGAACTAAATCTTCACTCATGTTGGTTTGCAATAAACTACACTACTGAACCTTAATAAAAACAAATATGTGTAAACACAGTTAATTCCATGATGATTAAAGGAATATAAATAAACATTAGCTTTGTGATTCAGTTTTAGTAGAAAAAATAAAAGGTAAATTTTATTTTAAAAATCTCTATAACCCAATATTATAAATACGGAGATGTATTCTTTGCGAATAAAAATTTCATTTTTTAAAACATATATATATATATATATTATTAACATTACAAATATTAATGATTAAACACCTTCTTTGGCAACAAAATCCCCAAGAAGATCCTCTATGGTTTTATTTGAAGTACAAAACAACAAAAACTCAGTGACGTAATCAGTGAGGAGGCAAACAGGATTATCTGTCTTAGTAATTGACAAAGACCAGACTGGAGCACTTAGTGGATCGAAATCACTGTAGAGTTCATTGTCAACTGCCATTGTTTCAAGTACTTCAGGCCAGCACGTATACAGGGTAATGGAACTGAAATGGTTAATTTTTTTTTAGTTTAAATATTGTTTTTCTCTTTTAAAGATAACTTTTAAAAAATATATAAATACCAATGTAAAAATCTATCTAGTAAAAAAAAATTAAAAACCTAGTGCAGTGCATACTACTACTAATCATAATATTCTGTACAAAAGTGATAAATTGAATACACCATGCAGAGGATACATTGTTATAATAAATACCTCTGTGTATGTAACTATTACTTTTTACAAATAGAACCTGTTACTTTTGAAGATGATAAGTTAATTTAATGAGGCTATGATTACCTTCTGTTATAGTCAAAAGTTTCACTTCTTAATGTTCATGAAAGTGATAATAAAAGATTCATTTTATTGATTGTGTCAATCAATACAAAACATTTAATTAAAAATACAAGAAAAATAAATATGCAAAACATTCGAGCATAGCTCATTTCCTAGCAATTAAAAATTACAAGACCACAACATATATTAAGTTAATAAACAATTATTGTTACTTTATAGGCTCACAGACAGAACCAAATGGAAAACTTCCCAGTTCTGACCAACCAATATCTCCAGAGAACAGTTCTATATCTGGAGGATCCTGGGTCCAGGCAAAATTTGTCCAATCTTGTAAACAGTAGGCAAACCTCGCAGCAACCATTATTGGTTCACTGAAATCACTTTCTCCAATTTTAGATTTAAAGAGACTTAATAGACCTAAAATAAATAAACCATTTTTGAAATTTAATAAAATAATGGAAACTATTATTTAAAAAAAAATGAAAAATAAAATTTAAACCATAGGTAGACTGTACAGTACTACTATGACAGTACTACTGTATACTGTACTATCTTATATTTTAAATAAGATTTAACACACTAAGACAGTCCAATTTCAAATTATCTTTATTAAGGAATCTTAGTAGCTTCCGGTGTTTCAAGGGGCACATTCATTTGTAACAATTAAGGGGGAAAAAATTTGTTTCCTTCAATTGTTAAAAAGGAAACCTTTCAATTCTCACCTGATAAATATATTTGTCAACCTATTAATTTGATATTTCTTAAGCTCTTGCTGGATTGTCATTTTTTAAAACTAAAATTTGAAATATTCAAACAAAAGATTGACAAATATATCTATCACATGAGAATTCTCAGTTTTCTTTTTGACAATATGAAAATTATTAATGTTTTTTTAAAAAATAAATCATGAAAATTGTTTCAGATGAATATGGCACTTGAGACACCGAATACTGCTAAGATTCTTCAACAATAATAGGCTTAGCTAACCCGAAGGTTCGATGACAATGGCACCAAATATTGTGTACACAGATTCATCCAATGATCACCGTCTAAGGCTGAGCCCCTGAGATCAGATTTAATGCAATCCTCCCACTAATGCCTCAGCCTACCTCTCAGATGCCTACAAGGCGGTTCAGCACATACTAACTAAGGGTGCAGGCTTTTTAATTTTGCGTACTAAGATTTTTTAATAACGACAATTTAAAATTGTACTGTCTTATGGCAAAAAATTTACTTTGAAGAAATTAAAAATAAGAAAAAAGCAAATAACAGAAAAAGATTATTCACTCTCCCCTTATCCAAAATGGGCTACAGGACAAAGCCATGATTGGAAATATATAGTAATTAGGTATTGAGACACATCATCACATTCAACACCTCAAAGCTATCTTAGCTTATATTAAATAAAATTTTAGAAATCTAAATAAGTAGTCCCTTTCACCTGTTTTATTTAATATAGCATTAGAATGTGTCCATAGATTAGGTGACAAATACTGAGAAAGGTTTGAATCGAGGTGATAGAATTCCGGTTCAGGAATTAGGTACTGCTATGTGAAGATACGGAAACTATAAAACTAAATACAAGGGCGTTAATAAAGACCAGTAAATACCGATAAGACGAAATATATGATTAGTAGCAGAAACTGCGGCGATATTGGTGATATTGATATATCAGGGCTTATTTTTGAGCACATAGAGAAATTTAAGTATTTAGGTTCAATGATAACAAGTAAAAATGAAATCCAGGAGGAAGTAAAGTCCCAGTTGAAGACGGGAAATACGTGTTATTATTCAGTAG
Source organism: Piezodorus guildinii (assembly GCA_023052935.1). Classification (NCBI taxonomy): domain Eukaryota; kingdom Metazoa; phylum Arthropoda; class Insecta; order Hemiptera; family Pentatomidae; genus Piezodorus; species Piezodorus guildinii. Next base: position 90,748,944 of record CM041293.1, read on the forward strand.
CTAAATTACTTATCTCACGGCTTCTGTCTAAAAACTTAAAGGTTAGAATTTATAAAACTATTATTCTTCCGACAGTCCTTTACGGATGTGAAACGTGGCTGCATACTTTGAAGGATGAACAACGGTTTAAGGTTTTCGAAAATAAGGTACTGCGTAAAATATTTGGTTCAAAGAGAGATGAAGCCTCTGGGGAGTTTAGAAGGTTGCACAACACGGAATTGTGGAGCTTGGACCCTATGAATATTATTGAATAGATAGCATCGCGGAGACTCAAATGGGTGAGTAAAGTTGTTGGGCTTGGTGAGGAACAGATTCCGAAAGGTAGGCCGAAAGATCGATGAGAGGATTGGATTAAGGCTGATCTCGGGTGCTTGGGCTTGAATGGTGATCATTGGAAGAGTCTGTATAGGCGGAATTAGGTGTTATCAGCATTGAACCTGAAATTTCATATTTGAGACAACTATAGGGCCGAGATGTTGCAGCAACTTTTTCTTCAAAATCGGCTAACCGAAAGATCTACTTTATACATGCATTTTTCATCTAACAATTTGGATTAAACTCACTGTTTCGATGTTAAATTTAATAGGCTTTAATAAGATGTAGGTTTCGTTTTGATTGAAATAGTCTGATAGGGCTTAAATGCCGTTAGTTTCAATTTTCTTCCTCTTAAGTACCTTTAATTTTGTACATTTAAATAAATTAACCATATCATCTAGTTAGCATTGATAAAAACGGAATAATATATAAGCTGAACAAATTTGATATCCAACGAAAGGAGAAAAGAGCAAAAATATTTTGTATGCAATATTTCTGTTTTGGAACATAAAAATAGTAATATATATTTATAATATACCGTTAGAAAGCTAAAGATTTTATAATAATTATTATCTTATACACAAAAATGTAGAAGTTAAGGGAGAGTGACGAAAAGCCGACAAAACTAACTGATTGTCATAGATAATAATTTAATAGATTATTAAATAAAAAACATGTTTCTATTTAAATTCAATGAAATTTAACAATACACTTTTATCTCTAACTGTATTTGAAAATTCTTAAGACTAATTTAAATTGATTTTAACAATGGAGGTAAGGGAAAGTCGTGTGTTGCGCGCACCAAATTTTTTTTTTTTTTTTAATTCAACGGGCATTTGACCTCCTTACTACACTGACCTCCCATGGGGACTATTTGTATTTGGATGTGAAAACCATAATTTGACTCATTGATTTTATAAGTTTAACACAGTGCACAATCTACTAAGCAACTGGATGGACTCTTTTTTTGTAAAATTTTAGAAACCTAATAAAATTCTGAAAAAGTTAGAAAGAATCTTCATAAAAATCTTGCAATATTATAATCGAAGGAGGTTCACATTTTCTTTTATTAAGATTATTTTTTTTCTGTTGATGATATAAGCTATTAGGTTTCACACAAATATTTATAAAAAAACAAGAATAATGAATGATGAGTGTACATGCATAGCTAATATTTTTTAAAAGCGTGCAAATTAAAAGGTGTATAACCTGTTAAATGTCTGCATTGAGATGGAATTTTTTTCAAATGAACCATTTCAAAGTCAGTCCTTACTTCTTGTCCTTCATAAATACCGACATAGAACTTTTGCCAGGGTTCCAAGAATCGTACAAACAAAGGTACGTGACTAGTATAAAAAAAAAATATATATATTAAAGTTAAGTTACTTTATAAATTACACATTATTATAATAAATAAAGTTCAATCATAGACAAATAGTCACACAAAAAATAAAATATCGAAGAAGTCTAAAACATGGCCTGATTCTCCAAGTGACAGATGCAAATGAATTTTTGAGGTTTAAAATTGTTCATAAAAAATAGAGTTAGTTTCTTCAATAAAAAAATATATTTCTCTAGATACAATTTAATTTATTCAGTAAATTAGATTTAAAACAACTAATACTTGGCAATGATGTAGAGGGATAAAAGAATCATTTATCAATATCATCAATTTCAAACTTTAAATATTTAAACTTTTTTTTTTTAATTTGTGAAATAATAGATAACAGATTTCTTTAAATGACAAGTACTTTATACTTATATCAAATACACATGATTTCCTATAAACAATACTGGGGCATTTTAGAATTTCCTTGAAATAAACTATGTTGAACAGAGACAGACAGTTTGTAAAAATTTACATTATTTAAATTATAATTCTAGTAGCCAAATAATTACATAGGCATAGCTTCAATTCAGTCAAATTTTCTTAAGTGTTCTCAGAGTACAGTGATAAATAGCACTGTATATGATTAATATATGTCCAAGAAACATCTTAATAATGAATTTTTTTTAAATTCAGTAGTTACTTTTGAATAAAAACTAAATTGAAAATGTATTATTGGGTTGTCCAAAAAGTTCGTAGAGAAATTTGGACAAAAATTAAAATTGATGAACAGCTTAAAATTTATTTATTTAATCTACAAAATAGTTACCACCGTTAGCGACTACCCTTTCCTAACGGCTTCAAAGGTCCATTATCCTTTTTTTCCAAAAATCACTGTCCTTACTCCTGAAGAACAATAAAAGGTCTGTTCTGACATCATCTTCTGAAGAGTAGGATTTCCCTTGTAGAAAATTTTTTGAGGGAATGGAAATCCGAAGGAGCAATGTTAGGAGAGTGTGGCAGGTGAGGTAAAACCTCCCATCTGAAGCTTAACAACTTTTGCCGAGTCCTTAAAGACACATGGGGCCTAGCATTGTCTTGGCAGAATAGCACTCTTTTCTGATTTGCTAACTTCATTTCTCTTCAATCGATCTAACTGGCCACAGTAAAAATTTTTATTTATAATTTGGTTTTGTGGAAGAGGCTCAAAATGTATGTGTCCATTCTAATCCCACCAAATACTGAGCATCACCTTTCTTGAATGCAAGCCAGCCTTTGGTGTTGCGAGCGGCGTCGTTCCAGGCAATCCCCAAGATTTTTTTCAGCTGGTGTTGATGTAGAGGATCTATTTTTCATCACCAGTAACAACTCGTTTCAAAATTGGATTCTCCACATTTTATTTCAGCAGCAAATCACAACATGAAATCCTTTCAATAAGGTTCTTTTCACTGAGACAGATATACCCGGCCTTCTTCAGATGATCAAAAACGGTTGATTTGCAGGCTCTTAACTCCGCAGCTATCTCGCAGAGAGTAATTCGTGGATTGTTTGTGATGACTGTCATAATATCCTCGATGTCAAGAGTTGAACTCTGGCCAGCCCGGGGTTGGTCTTCCAAATTGAAATCTCCTGAACTAAACTGTGAAAACCACTTCTGAGCCGTGCTATCAGCAATTGAATCGCTACGAATCTTTCTGGCAATTTGGGCTACATTTTTCCCTTTTTAAAAAAGAACAGCATAATATGTTGAAAATGAACTGAATCGTCACTCATGTTGGTTTGCAATAAATACACTACTGAGCCTTAATAAAGACGAATTCAGTGTGTAAACATAGTTTGAGGATCAAAGGCATATAACTAAACATTAGCTTTGTGATTAATTTTTAGTAGAAAAAATAAAAGGTAAATTTTATTTTAAAAATCTCTACGAACTTTTGGAAAACCTAATACTTTAGCTTACTTAAAAGTTGTGAAATCTTTAATTTCATAACTTACCAATCAATGTTATTAGCCGCATTGAAAAAGAACTTAAAAGCAATTTTAGTTTACTTTCAGATGTAAGGTGACCTTTCATAGGAGTCAAAACAACAAAGTCTCTTAAACCGTACCATCTGACCAGAACATGGGGAGAAGATTCATCCCCATCATAAACTATTGGAATAAAATCATTTCCACTGTTCATGATATCCATTAATGTTATCAAAGTGGCAGGAACCTGTTTCTTTTTTTCCTCTTCTGAAATACATTCTTCTTCTAAGCTCTTAACAAAATATCTCGTTATCACAAATTCATAGTCTGAAAAATAAGAGTTCATACCTATTACAATTAATATGTAATTTTATAATGCATACTTTAGTTAGTTCAAACCAGTACCAATTTTACTAATTGTAAAAGTTAATTACGTATAGTGAAATGGAATTCATAACTCAAACTTAATTAAATAAATTTATTAATTTAATTTTTAATTTATAAAACCAGTATAAACAACATATTCTTAAAGAACCCATTTATACATATATAATAATTAATAAATCAATGCAAGATGGAATGAACATATAATTAATTGCTAATACTGTTGGGTTTAATACTGTGAATCAAGTTGCAACTACCTTCCAATCCAATTTTTTTAATGAAAATATTAAACTATTATCTTCCATTATTTTGAAAATACTAAAAATTTTATTAATTTTGTGAAAATACCACAATCCCTCATAGTTATGACTGTTTAAAAGCTTTAATTTGCTGATTAGATCGATTTTAAAAATGGAAACTTAATTTTATAAGGACTATGTACTAATGCATTAGGTAGTTGGTAGTTGATTCAGTGAATACATGCAAAAAAAAACATATTATTAGTTTTTTTAGTTTATTTTCTATAAACAATAACGTAATGAAAATAAAATATTTATTTCATTGTATATATATCATAAACTACTAAATTAATAATTAGATAAGTGAACCATAGACATTTATCATCACACTAGCAAAGAACAAATCTCAACAAAGTTAACGATTTGCTATACCTTTAATATTAACCATAAGTTATTATTATAAGGAAATTTAATTTATTTATCCACTAATATATCATTCTGCTAATTTAGAGTACAATTTAATAATGGAGAATATTTAGACCTTATTAAAGAAAACTAAAAACTTACTAAACAAATTATGAACATAATGATAATTAACAACAAAAAAATCCTTTACAAACCTAATAATAAAAAAGTAAAAATAAGGAAATAAAATAATACATACAGGTACTGATAAAACGAAGAATCTATCCAAATTAGAAAATAAATTAATTCCAAGAAGATTGAAAATAATTAATAATATAAGGAATAGTCAAATGCAGAATTTTGGTAAAAACACATTGAGGTGGGAAGGAATTAATTAGCAGGATAAATTGGAGCTCTTAACACCAGTTTTAACAAAGGAGCTTATAAAGACTGCTAACATAATTTATGAAATAGAGAACCAATCTATACTTCCTTGAATTTAACTATTAGATTAAATTTGACAAGTTTAATGTGAAATTTATTATTTGCAACTCCTTACAAATATTTAACAAGCAAAAAGTAGAATAAAATAGAGAAACTAACAGCAGCATATTGATGAATATTTACAATTCGCTGTTAATTTTTAATAATGAAGAATGATTGGACATCATTAGATGTCTCTAATAAACTGATTTATTCGAAAAACAATTTTATGAAAAATGCCATTATGAATGCAATGACAAGTTGTCATTTATGGTTCAGTTATCAAGCAAACTCAGAATTTTCAATTCATTGCAAATAAAATTGCAACACTATTTACCAGCAAAGCATATATTTTCAGTTAGTGTACTCCATGACACATTACATAGTTTTTCTTTTGGATTACAGAATCTATTCTGGTGAAGTTTCCATTGCTGTAGAACTTCTTCTATCCTAGCGATGAAAACTTCCCATTCTGATGCTGTTGTAAAATCTACATGATACAAATCATACTCCTCAGTCTCTTCGTTTCCTTCTGCAGCCATTGGATTAAGATTGTGAAAAACTAAAACATCTGGATTCCCAAAAATGATGAGAGGAAAGTTCCTTTCAGAAATATCTATGTTAATACTTAGAAACTTTAAACCATCCAAAATCAAAATAAGGAATTAATAAATGTATTTGTAAAATCTTGTTTCAAGCTCAACGACTGATAGATTTCATAATTTGAACTATAAGGTTATGATGCCAAAAACAGCTGTTAGTAACCTTCTATGACATCGCCTAAGAGGTTCACCAGAATATAGTTATAATGAAAAACTTTTTTTGTAACCTGAAAACTTAAAAAGTTACCAATTATGTATTTGTATTTAACAATACAGTTACCAATAGTTACCAATTATATATCTGACCATTGCTATAAATATATATTATAAAAACATTGGTGCTTCAAGGGTGAAGAGGAAAACACAGATCCTTGAAAAGTCCTTAAAAAAAAATAAATTAAAATGACCTTTAAGCTAAATTTTAAAAAAGTTCAACAACGTAAACTAATAAAGTTATGAAATATCACACTGTTGCAGCATTTTTATTTCAGGTTTTCTGTCCTGAACCTGCTGGAGATAACATTCGTGAAGGAATAGATAAATTAAGTATTCCGTCATGAAAAAATATTAAATTTTTTATAATCATAAAAAAAATATACAGTGAGTGTCAAAAGTATTCCGAATCCACTACCATTCCGTAATTTACTTTCTTTTAAGTTATTTTTTATGTTTTTAAGAAGTTGTTAACCACTTTATAATGTTAGAAGGAAGGTATACAATAGCTAAAACCAAAAATTACGACAAAAATAATTTTATTTTTAACTTTTTGAACGTTCATTTACGAAAAAGTTAAAAAAAAAAAGTGTATTTCAATGGTGTCAAAAGTATTCGGAATTACGTGGTTTCCTAATTATATCAATGCAGTGATCATAAATAAACATCCAGTTGGTAACACTTTTTTTGTAATTTTACATTTTAGCCTAGTAGGAATTGATCTTACTAATTAAATGATAGTTTGGTGTGAAATATTATCTCACTCAAGCACTTATTGTTTCTTGCGGTCATTTTCATTTTAAATATAGTATTTCCTGATTTTCCTTTTTAGTAGGAACCACAAATAGTGAATTAAATTTTAAAGGAATAATGGAAGAGGGATTTTGAGAACTTTTTGAAAATTTTGTAGCAACTAAATCTGGATAGATGACGTATATGTGTCCAGAATCATGGTTGCGCGAATGTTAAAAATTTAATTTATACGTCATTTTTCTTCTGCTCTTAATTCTGGCTTTTCATACTTAAAAAATACACAACCCTATCAATAATTCTGTCCATGGACCCAATGTTATTAAACTTTTTCAAAGAAAAACAGACCTAACTATCACTGACGGCTCAAGGAGTTTTACTATGGCAATCTAAATGCTTTATTTGGTTTCCTCCAAACCATAATCTTTTCATAAGAACCATGTATTTTAGTAAAAAAATAAAATAAACTTTATTCACATATTTACATTTTGTCAAAATGTTAACAATGATTTTGGATGAGTCATCCTTACAATCAGAAAATATTTTTGTTTTTTATTGATTATAGTACATTAGCCTAATGGCAAACATATGGTGAACAATTGAGGTTACTTTGCGATTGTAGGAAAAATTATACAAAAAACCTACGCATAAAAACTACACATAAAATAATTGAGAATACATAAAATATTTAAAGATACATGAAATAATTGAAAATACATAAAATAATTGAAAATACATAAATTAATAGAAAATACATAATATGATTGAAAATTATAAAATTTATAACATAAGAAAGTAAATTAATTTAATAATACATGTTTTGTTCTCTTATGAGTATATCGTTTTAGTGAAAATTTATTGTAATTACCAATTTCTTTTATTAATGGGTTTTTAGAGACTGGAGTTTTACTGAAGTAAGAAGCTGTTTGTGAATGGACAAGTTGTTTGATTGTAGGAAGCTGCAAGTCTTGGAGCATTGATGATATTTTCGTGTATCGGGGGAAATTATTAATTATCCGCATTGACAAGTTTTGAATTCTCTCGAGTTTATGGAAGTTAGTCGAGCAGGATGAGCTCCAGACTGGAGAGGCGTATGTGATTAACGGGCGGATGACTGATTTATATATTGTTAATTTGTTTTGAGTACTCAAACAGGATTTTCTATTAAAGTAAGGAAACATTTTGTATATTATTTTTTTCGCCTTGTCAATTTTTCTGTTGATGTGGTCGGTGAAAGTAAGTGATTTGTCTAAAGTAAGGCCTAAGTACTGTACAGATTTTGACCATGGGATGAGAGCTGAATTTAACTTAATTTGGTGGTTTATTTTTGAGCGACGTTTAGTGAACAGGATTGCTTCAGATTTGGTGGGATTAATTTTCAATTTCCATTTGTTGCAATATTCGTTAAATTGTTTAAAGTATTGTTGTAAGCGATTTACTACAGTATCAATACGATATGATGAAGTATACAATGCAGTGTCATCGGCGTATAAGGACCTCGTCACAAATAAGTTGGTCGGTAGGTCGGAAATGAACAAATTAAATAGAATTGGAGATAAGCAAGAGCCTTGGGGAAGACCCACCGAGATAGGGAGAGTATCAGAAGTAGATTTGCCAACTTGAATATAAAACTGTCTATTTGATAAATATGAGTGAATAATGTGAATCAGGTATGGCGGAAAATTATATGAGATTAATTTGTATATGAGTCCGGAGTGCCACACAGTATCAAATGCTTTTTCTAGGTCCAGAAGGAGCATACCGGTATGTTTGCGTTCGTTAAAGGCTTTAGTGATGAAGTCAGTGAGTCGTGCCAATTGGTCAACGGTGGAGTGGTGTTCCCTAAAACCAAATTGTTCATCTATTAGTAAATTATTTAGTCTAATATGCTTGTTAATTCGTTTGAGTATTAGTTTTTCTAGAATTTTGGATAGTATATTTAGTAGACTTATAGGTCTGTAGTTCGAAACATTACTATGGTCTTTATTTGGTTTTTTTATAACTATAGTTTTGGAAGTTTTCCAGACTATGGGGAAGTAACTAAATCTTAATATGGAATTAAATATTTTGGTTAAAAAATAAATAGATTTTCGGCTTAAATTTTTTATTACTAGGGAGGGAATGCTATCATCGCCTGGGGCTTTTTTAGGTTTTAGACCTTTGTATTTTAGTATGTTAGCCATTTGTAAACATTTTAATTCACTAGCCTTCTCTTTAAAAAATGTTACTAACATTCGGCCTATTCTCTCATTGCCTTGCCTGCTGAAAGACGTTTAACGGACTTCTTGTACCATGTTTTCCTTTCCATCAATTTTTTTTTAGAACGCGGCGAACAGTTGAAACACTTATTGTGTACCCATAAGTTCTGAAAAATTAATAAATAAGCTAAGGTTTACTCATTTGAGGTATTGTTTTCTTATTGATGAATAATCAGTTTCTTAGTTTTAACATTTAATATTTTTTAGACGCTCAGTTTTTTGCTTTTATATTTAATTATTATATTATCTACACTATATATAGCATTCCACATATTCTCATAAATGTTTTAAACATTTTAACTATTTCTCTTTAAAAAATTATTTGAAGCCGTTGTTCGATCGTTACGTTTTTATTTTAGGGCCTTATTTAAAAAGAAAATCTTCCCAAGGTTGGGTATATGTTATATAAGGGATAAGAATTGTTTAGAACATAAAATTATGTCGAAGATTAGTGAAAATATGAACATTTGAAACCATTTAGCAATAGAATATTACGGTTTTCGAATACTTTTGACACTGAATGATCTGGTAATTTTACAAAATTAATTGTTTATTCTTAAGAAAATAAACATTTTTGTTAACTGGTTAGTAATTTTGCTTTATTGGAGTCTCTTTAAAAGATTTATGAATTAATAAGAATTATATAAATTAATAGTTGTGAAATATACTTATTAAATAAAAAGAAATACGAATTCGGAATACTTTTGACACTCACTGTATAGATATATAATCAATATCATTGAATTTTCTGATACTATTTTAAAATACAAAAAATGGATAATAAATATGATGAAGATAGGAAACACACAAAAACTATAAAATTTCTTAATAGGTTTGTTACCTCGTTGGTTATTCTATTAAAGATAAGGCATACGCAGTACATTTGTAATCGTTCGTTAGAACATGAAAAAAACGTAATGCACATCCGTTGCCTTATTTCTAAGGATGGAAAGAACTCATCTAATATATGCCGTCGTTTCAGCCTTCAACAAAATGCAATAAAGGAGTAGAATATATATTATATAATAAATACGCCCTTAAGATAGTTCGGAGAACCATTTGATGTTTGTTATAAAATACCCCTAAAATTAATTATTTAAATAATTTTGAATATAATATAAATTGAAGTACTCAAACTCCTCCATAACACACCCAACAGCTCCTTAAAAAAATTATACAAGAGCTTGTATTTTTCTAAAGCCTTTGACAGTGTCGATCACTCAATTCTCCTATCCAAACTACAAGATATTTCCCTATCAAATAGTGCCTTGAGTTGGTTCCACTCCTTCTTGTCACTCCGTTCCCAAACAGTCATCATTCCAAACCAACCAGCCTCATCACCAGGTGTTCGCCAAGCGTCATCCTCTCCCCGACCTTATTTTTAATCTTCATAAATGACCTACCTAAATCCATCCACCATTCCCAGTACCATCTGTACGCAGACGACCTACAAATTCACCTGTCTTTTCCTCCTTCTGATATACTCGAGGCTTCCCGTAAAATCCAAGAAGATGTCAATAGCATTAACCGCTGGGCTTTATATTTGCCCATATAATATATAATATTTGCGTTCATAGTCCATACTGATAACATCTGCTGATCGCATATTTACGTCCACAGTCTATACCGATGGCTTTCGCTGGATGCATTTATGAGCCCATGGCACTCAAAGGGTTAAGAGTTTTTTTTTTGAAGATTCAAAAAAAAAAAAATTCTTTCTATTTTCTATTATATTAGATTGAGGAAGTATGCATGAATCCTCTGTTCTGAGTGAAGAGTCAGAACTCACACATTTCTGAAATCGTGATCTCTATAACACTAGTGAGCTTCCGAAGGAAAATGGTGAATTTGTTAATTATTACTGAGGAGATTAGCTACATTTTGTAAAAGGAAAATTTTCATTAAAATCAAATAACCGGAAGTGTCACTTCATATAATTCATATTAAAAAGTGTTTTTATTTTTTATCATCATGATGAAAACTTAAGAATTTTTACTGTTGGCGTTTTCCAAGTATGGGAGTTACATTGGTATATGTTATAAAGAACAATATTTAACATACCTATCAATTGGTAATACTTCCAGAATCGTCATTAAACTGACAGAGACACTGTAGCGGGCTGTCGTGACAAATAAATGTATTTATTTATCAAAACAATTTGATCTCAAAGAATTAATCTCAACCTTCCCTCTCTAGCTAAAACGGATTGGTAAACTGTAAGATAATTCGTCCTAATTGGCATGATTGGAGTTGGTAAGAACGTTAAACCCCTTATACGAAAACCATGCCTTAAAACTACCTTTGAATCAACTCAATACATTATATAAAGTTAAAAACGTTAAACACTCTTCATTATATGAGTTAAAATGACCATAGACTTTTCTTCCGGGAGCAGCCATCGGAAGAAATTAAAATAAGCAGGCGCAAAATGCTTCTAATTGTATAGTCATTATTCTGAAAGGCAATTATCCTAGGTAATGGTCTAAAGGCTAACGTACATGTTCGATAACGGATAGAGATAGTTGTTACTTAAAATTCAAGTTTTCAAGGTTCAGTGAATTCATTTTTAATTTATTCTAAGAAGTTTGTACGTTTGTCTCAGTGTGTCCACGTTTAGTGTAATGTCTACGTGCTGCGTTGTTCCATCTTCTAACAAATATTCATTTAAATCATAGATGGTATAGGTCCAGTGCCATAACAGTCCATCGAAGAATAGTACGGCCTTCTGCAAATAACTGAAATCACTCATTGAATTAAAATACAATCCAGCAGTTAAAAATTCTTATTATAATCAAACCTGAACATGCAAAATTTAGGACTCCTACTGTATCATCTTCCGGTTAGCCACAGTATCATAAAGTGACGTTAAACGAATAAACAAACATAATGGAAATGCCACATCCACTGATAAATAAAACGAACAAATAAATATGCTTCTAAATTTGTATCGCTTAGTTTTAATTTTAACTAATAGAAGTTGTTATCTTTTGATAGAAACACTTTGAAGTATTTTTATAAGTGCAAATCCAAATAAAGGTTTTTTTTTTCACCATGGGTTACAATTGCTATGAAATTGAAAAATATATATATTAAGTAGGAACCTCCAATGAAAGAAAATAGCAAAAAAGTGGAGGCGTACAAATCTAACATAATCTAATTTTTTTTGTAATTCAAAAAACTTGACTCAAATTTGGTTCTGCTATACGTGGGGCCAGATTTCACATGCTTATTCCGTTAGACCTTTTCAAAAATTTCTCAAAATTATTAAAACCTCGCAGTTTATTTTCGTTTTCTTATTATAAACTTTATTACAAAAAATAATAATCCTATAAGAAACAAAATTATCAACATACAGCTCTCAGGAAAACTTAGTTTTATTTCTAGTTTACATACAATAATTTTAAACAATACTAGTGAACTTTCCTTCTTATTTTTCGAAAATCAATGCCTACTCCAAAACATGTTATACATTTCTTATTAACATACATTTTTACTTTTATGTCCCAGTACATTCCGTTCATACCAGCGACGCTGTTCACGAAAGAAGTGTCAAAGGAAGCGTTACGAATGTCATAGGACCCCTGTAAAGTTAAAACAGTTAGTTATTTTGTGATATTTTTATTTACTAATTATGTGATCAATTAATTACCTTCTTAAAGGGACATTTCATGGTAGGATGTATGCTGTCAACAAAAGAAGACCATACTTGTTTGCGGGCAGCTATGAAAGGACACGGATTCTTGTATTTACATGTTGTAAAGTATTCGCAGGTCTCTGTTGCTGAATAGCTACTACACTTGTGCAACTTAGCTTCCATCTAGGAGGAGAAGAGATACATTAGGTGCAGTAACTATAAGGAAGCTTCCTAAAATTATAGTTTTGCAATTATAGCAAAATTTTGGTATATATTTATTTATTAATGAGAAGAAACGGATTTTTTTTCGTTATTCCGACTCTGTGCATCTTGAAAAGTAAGCTCTCAAATTTTCAGGGGTGTTTATTTATATATATATATATATATATATATATATATTTTTTTTTTTGGTCGATTACAAAGGTTCTTTTTTTTAAATAATAATCCAAAAGCATTTATACAGGACTGCGTTACTATTTCCTTTCGATTTTCATTCACATAATTCAAATAAAATTTCCTGATTCCAGAACACCTTACATTTTATCTTTGTCAGCAATAATAACCGAGTTATCAGGGAGTCACATCTCTTATAAGACGTGGCTTGCCATATATGATGATTTTTTTTTTTTTTTTTTTTTTTTTTTTTTTTTTTTTTTTTTTATACTTTGTTCATTGCGTTGTATTTTTCAAAAAGCTTTTCGATTTTTCTCTATCTTCAATAATAACCGAGTTTTGGTGTAATTACATCTATTATAATTTGTTACTTAAATATACATATGAATTTTTTCTTTTTTTATAGCGCTTTACTGATTCTAAAACTTAATACATACTTTTCTCTATCGCCAAAAATAACAGTTATGAGCGTATTTATGAGTAAAATTTCAATTTTTTTTTCGTTTCTTTTTTATATAATTATTCGCGGTTTTTTGGTTAAAAACTAATAATGATTTTTTTCTCTATCTACGAAAAAAAACGTAGTTACAAGCGTATATATAAACGATATTTCAATTTTTTTTATTTTTCCTTTTTTTTTTTTTTTTTTTTTTTTTTTTTTGTTTATCGCTCTCTACTGATTCTAAAACTCAATACATACTTTTCTCTATCGTTAAAAATAACTGAGTTATGAGCGTATTTATGGGTAAAATTTCAATTTATTTTCTTTTCTCTTTTCTTTTTTGATCCTGAAAACACAATATACTCCCTCATACCAGATGAGACAGTTTTCTTTAAGAAGACTCATAACGCTGCTCTGATCCAGTGGAGACGGCGTTTTGAGAGAACGGATTTGTTTAGACATTTTCCGAGCAAGGGGCAGGTGTTCCTGAATCAAGTGTATTCGGGACACGTCGAACCCATTTCTATCGTCTGTCCACAAACACCTGAGACTGCACTCTGGTAGCAGGGATAATGATACCGAGTACATAACAGATATATGATATGATACATATCATACATACGAACAAATTTCTGTGTTTGTAAATACTTACCAGTGTTATGTTTCTGATATCTTCTGTAAGAGATATACGGCCCTGTATTACCATGCTTCCTCTACCGACTTGTTGCACACTTGTGTTATACTTCATCGGAAAGTTAGTGTTAGGGCAATCTTGTATTTTCAAAATTCTCACTTGGTTTTCTTCCTAAACAAATAAAATATATTTGAGTTCTTTCAATAAAATATGTATATCGTTCATCTTCGATAATTACTACCTACTAATTTAATCAGGAGAAACAAAACAATATATCCCAATTATATTTTATTGGAATTCTTACAATTATTATGAGTAGGAACACATTGGGCAGAGTTTATATAAAAAAAAATGTTTGATAGAGTCAATAGTTTAGTGCAAAACCTCGCATTGTGGAACCACATTTTCTGAGAAATACTTTTTTTTAGAAGTAATAGAAGTAGAAGTAGTTAAAGGTAATTACATAATTTATGCACAAAAAAAAAAAAAAAAAAAAAAAAGAAATTAATCTGTATATCTTTAGAACGAAGACCATGGTTATAAAATTCCATGTAATGCAAATAATTGGCTTCCTCCCAATATTTTAAATCTCTATTAAGATAAGAGTACCTATGAGTATATAAATAGTGTATATATATATATATATATATATTATATATATATATATATATATATACTATAACTATAACTATATTTATATATAGTTACATACTCATACAGTGGACTAAGGAATGTTTAACTTTAAATACCTCAACGGTAATGTAAGTTCTGAAAGGCGTGTAATGTTGCACTATTTTTGTTTTTACAATATTGTTTATTTGTTACTTGCTTTTGAACAATAAAGGAGATCCGGAAAAAAAAAAAAAAAATATATATATATATATATATATATATATATATATATATATATATATATATATATATAAAACTATATTTCTATATTTCTTTTAGTGAAACTTTTTTAAGTATAATAACATTTATATTAATTATTCTGTTTCTTACAATCCTGCATAACCATTATTTTTTAACTTTATATTAATAATTTATGGACCGTCAAAAATAATATTTTTACTTACAACATTTGAGCCGAATAGACAATTTACCATGTAAAGAGGTAATAAACCTTAACATTAATATGAATTGTAGATAACGAAGTTTAAAATTTAACAATACAACCGAATGCATCTTTATTATATAATTTTGACGTAAATCATTATTATAAATTAGGTCAGTCTTCCTTTTTCTATATTATTGAGTTACGTCAAGTGGCTTACGCTTTCTTGTACAAAATATACTTGACGATGGAAGCATTACAAGTTATTTAAGGCTCCCGCCTAGTATTTTGTACTTACTACAATTCTTGCATTGAACGAAACTGAAAACACCGAAATCAACAGAACCAGTTGCCTAATGTCCAACATTTTTCAAAGAAATCAATTAAGGCTGGTAGTGAAACATTTTATGTCGTGTTCATCTAGATAGTATTGAAACAAAGGCTGTGGTTCATTAGATCGTGTATTGTTCCAAATTGCTGCTTGACACAATGGCGTATACATTGCCGATCCTATCAAGCCACCACGGCGTCCATTCTTCTATACATTGCATCATTTTCTGTTTAATATTAGTATATAATTGTTATCCTGATTGTTTATTGCACTGAATAAGGCGTACAAAGATTACAAAAAAATATTTTTTTAAATGTTCACCCACCAACAACGTATAACTCTTTCTATAAGTGGCTTATATCGGGTGGATACATTTAAAAAAATATTTTTAGTAACCTTTTTACGCCTTATTTGGTACAGTAAACAATCAGGATAACAATTATTTACTAATATTAAACAGGAAATATATGTAAATGATTTTCTTTCGAAACCCGATGTAATTAATTCTTTAAAATTTTTACTTTCACTTCATCTCTATCTGTATTTGAAAATTCTTAAATTGATTTTAACAACGGAGGTAAGTGAAAGTCGTGTGTTGCTTTACCAGATTTTTTTGTTTTGTTTTCTAATGAAGCATTATATCAGATTGCCACTGACAATAACTTTTGTATACTTTTCGGATCTTACTGAGAATATTTAGGACAAATAGTTACAAATTATACAGACCAATGGAATGATATTTAGTATAAATGAAAAAAGAAAATTGTGAGGGTAAAATAATGGGGCAGCTCAGACATGGGGGCCCCGAGGCAGCTGGTCCACAGCTGGCGTCGGGCCTTTAAAGCCAACAGGTGAGCCGCAAACAGCTGTCATTAGCGACCGGTTCTACCGCATTGTAATCTATTTTTATGTACCTTTATAACTGCTATGTACTTCATCACAAGGGGGAAGCAATATAGTTATAGCCTCGAGTCACAGCAACTGGGTCTCATCGATGACACACTTATCGCTTATTGTCGAAACACCTCAAGGAGAAAGCTCTTTGTTTGACTTGAACAATACCTGAGAGCTGAGCCATGATAGCTTGCCGACGTATTTGTCAGTAAAGGTTAAATGGTGATTCGCTATGAAAATATTTTTTTTTATACGTTCACAAACACATATATTTTTTTAAGAAGATTTAAAAAAAGTTCAAGGTTAAACACATAATAGAATTGACCATTGACGTAAGCACATATCTGTTGTCCGAGGAAGGAGACAAATTTGTTTACTGAGGTACTTTTTTGTTATATTAAAAAAAAAGATGTCTGAAAACCAAACTTTTCGTTATTTCAAGATCTGAAAGTACATCAATTAATGATGATGGAGTTATTGTTGGCTTTTGAGAATACATGATGGCTTTAATTAGGATTTATAGACAGTATAATTAATCTATGAATGGAAAAATTTTGAGACCAGAGAAATTATTACCCGGAGAACAAGGATTTAGAACTTCAACAACTAGCCTAGTAAAAAAAAAAAAAAGAAAAAGAAAACCTGTACCACTACAATCCATGAAGAGTTTTGGGCTAAGTACTTGTAGAGATTCGTACTGTTTCTAGGCCAACGTCCGTGCAATGAGGTGATTCGGCCGAGATCACACTTAGCCGCCAGGTTTTTTCCCCATTTTTGGGTAACCATTTGATTGAGGCTGGGTGTGCCTCAGGATCGCCCCCCGGGCGAAATAACAGAATAAACAATATTCCGCTAGACTAGCGCTCTATCCATTAGACTACAAAGCTCCTTAAAACTAGCCTAGTAAAATTAGGAAATGGAGGAATAGATTCGGGAAAATCTGGTTGCTATAATACTTCAAAATATTTATATGTATATATATATATATATATATATATATATATATATTTTTTTTTTTTTTTTTTTTTTTTTTTTTTTTACACGTCTCGTAAATTTGATGCTCTAAAACTTTCATTCTATATCAATGGGCTATACGCACCGAAATGGAAGGTAACTCCTCTTCAGGCACCAGAAATTTCTTCTTCTAGTAAAAATTTAAAGAGAAATACCACACGGTCTTTAATTAGTATCAATAGCCAAATGTATCCCCACTAAATAATTATTGACGCAAATGGCCTATTTACAAAATATTAAAACAATTAAAATTGAGTTTTAACTTGTAAATGTGGAAGTATGCAAATACTTTTTTCCAAGCACTTTTATTGTTCTAATCATTTCGTTTGATTGAGAAGTGTTTTTATAGTTTTGTAAAAGTTTTTTTTTTCAGTTTTTAATAACTGTACTTTTCATTTTTGCAAAGGAAAGCGAAGTTTTTTGTTTCCTTGAACTAATTTATTCATAAAAACGTGCTGTGCAAATACTTTAGTCCATCACTGTATACCGAGCTTGTATTACATATTTGGTTCACTAACGAAAAACGTGGGCTTCTAATAACAAAAGGTAAACTGAAAATTTATTTTAAGAGTGTAGTTAAAACTAAATAAATGAAAAATTGTTTCTCTTTTTAAATTTAAATGGAAATATATGCCGTTTAAAATATAACATATGAATATGAATTAATGGAATATAAGAGAGAGTAATAATCGTATAAATTTAAGTTATAGTAAAGAGTCAGATGTGCAACTTGGGCACCAGATTTTTTTTTTTAACATTTTTTCTTCACTCCCGACTACGAGAGCATCTGGTGATTACTCAGATAAGAATAAAAAAAATATGTTAAAAAAAGAGCTTTTACTTTAATAAATCTATTGTGAAAAATTTTAACAACCATTACCTCCAATAAAAAAAAAATAATAAATAAAATAATGCAATATTTTCTTTTATTTGAAAATAAATATTCTAAATTTTCTGAGAAGCCAGTTCCCTAATCCCTTGTACTTTATGAGAGAAATATAAGTAAAGTAAATAATTGATTTATAATCAAGCATAGTTCTTAAACCTGAGACGAGCAAATGTTGAACAAATTTAAAAAAAAAATAAATAAAAGCCTGGTTAGCATCATTTTAACAACTAATTGTTATCCTTTTTTATGACCGAGCCCTGCCTAATGAAGAATGCTATATTTTATTTAATTCAACTTTTTATAGTTAAAAAGCCTCTATTTGTAGATAATTTAAGTCAACTAATATTATTTTTAACATTTCCCACTTCACTTTGATCTTATATCATGACTAAGGCAACACAATTATAAAAAAAAATAGGTTCTCTAGAAAAACTTAATTATTGTATTTTGAATATTTTTTTTTGTTCTGGTATGCTGCAAAATAAGTTTTAGTACAACTTGAAACACCAGTATCCCTGAGGAGCATTATGGAGTAGATTCTAGGTTAAGAGGTGCAAAATTCATCTGAGAAACTTTTAAGCCATTAAGGGAAAGAAAAAATACCATAAATGATGCAAAACTAAGTGTTTATTAATCTACTTAATAAGGTGTTAAAGCTGGATCTAGGCAGTAACGTAATTAAAAATATATATGGTATGACTATAAATTTCTACTCTCCCATATTTTTAATTACCCAATATAAACAAAAATATGATGTTATCTCCACAAATAACAATAAAATTTGAACGGATACAAGAAATACTAAAAGTTTCTTGAAATAATTATTTAAAAAAAGGTAAAAAAGAAAACAAAAATACAAAAACATATGTTTCAACATTTTTATCATCATGCATTTATGGAGATCACAATATTATTTATGTACAATACATAAGTTTATAATTGAATTTGACACTCTTTTATTTTTTTTAGCTGTGCTCAAAATCAAAGGACCAGCTTTATACAGTATTCATACGCTTAATTCCTCAACAATAATAGCAACAGATTTACTACAGAATTTATAAATACAATAAAATTGAAATATAATATATAAACTTTGCTAACTACAACATAACCTACAACTTTTTACAATATTTTTGAAAACTTATTTAGCTTTTGGTAAATGGACCCTGTGATAAAAACAGTTGTGTTCTACTCCAAATTTAAAAACAATATTATGTAAAGCTCCTACGACAACCACAACATCATAAGATGAATTACAACATTTAAAATATATATACATGCAATTTTCTTTTGTTAACTGTTCATTTTTATTACACCAACCATGTGTAAAGACTGTTAGTTTCTTATTTACAGAAGAGTGTCAGGTTAAGTATTTTAAGATATTCATGGACTAACATTCTAGAATAGGTGAAATACATTAATCACACATATATTAATGAGCTGAAATGAATGGTAATAAATAGGACCAAATTTTAATGACTCAGTAGAAAATTTAATAAGTTAAAGTTTAACCTAAAACAAATTGCAGCCTTCAATCTCATTTGTCTATTTAAAAAAATCAAAATTATGTGAGGCAGGATATGATGTGACAAATTTTATTTTAATAATACCTCTACGGTAATTTTCCCAGACAAAAACTACCAAGATACTTAAAAAGTTATAAATTGGTACTTTTTTTTTTTTTAATGGAGATAGATTTTAATTTTAGGAGTTTCTAACTAATAATTAAGATGAAATAAAGTTAAGGGAACTACTTTCAGTGAAAATATTTCTATAATTTGCACGATAACAACAGACATAAAAATTACAATAGCAATATACAAAAGACAATATTTAGATTGAAGGCTGCAATTTGTGAATTTAAAAGCTGATGCTACAAGTTTTTTAACAAAATTATTTTTCATAAATAAAATCTGAAAAATATTTGATTATGTAAGCAAACGTGATCATCGCAGAGTCTTTTAACTATCTAAAAAAATTATTATTTCAATAATTAAGTAAAAAATTTAATGAATTTAATTCTTAATTTAAAATTAAACATATACACATACATTGTAACACTATGGTTCAATTTGAAATACATATACCAATTTCTTCTTACTAAAATAAGAATACAAAATTTATTAATATATATACGTATATAACTTATAAGTATATAATATAAAACAAAAGAAAACTACGTATCTATGTTAATAATCCATCTCAATATAGTAGAAATATACATGTAAAAAAGAAAAGAAAAATATTTGAATTAAAAAAAAATCATTAATGACTTCTAAACCAAAGAGGAACAATTTTTTTTTTTTAATTTTAAAAGGCACCATAAAAAAAATTTATTACACAGATTTAATATTTCTTTACACATATACAAATAAGGATGAGAATATTATACATCAAACATGTTAAAAACGATAGAGAGGACAAATCTTAAATAATTAACATTGATACAGAACAATTTCTTAAATTGTTTATAAAGTCAATTCTAGAGTTTGCTGGAGTATTTACTAAAAAAAAAAAAAAAATATATATATATAAACAAAAAATAATATAAATTTAAAAAATGATATAATTAAAAGCTCCACATCTTCAGTATATATTTGTTCAATGGAAAAATATACCCATACTTTAATATCTACAAAAAAAATTTATAAAAATGAGAAAAATTATATATATTTTCAAACTTATACATACATATAATTATATATGTATCAATATAAATTTGTAAATATATTATATATTTTTCTTTATATACCTAATCTGATTTTCAGCAAAACATTATTCTCCTTGTTGTACAGAAATAAATTGCAACTTTGGTAAGCGACAAGGAAAGGCCATAACTGGTAAAGGGGTTCAAAACCCAAATAGAACTACTAATATCACAAAATGCTCACGAAATGAAAATTGATGTTCATCACAGTCGAAAGGATAACCATTTCCAGCATTAATAAAATTTTAAAATTAGGTACCACACTAGCATTCAATGCATGCACATCCACTTACACCTAGACAGGCACAGCTATTGAGGACTTCCTTCAATAAGACAATATCATTTACTGGCTGGCAGGTCAAAAAGAAATCCACTATAAGGAACATCAGAGATCATAATTGCACTAAACAATCAGGACAACAAAGCAACATTTTCACATTTGACCTTAAGTACATTTTCCACCCAAAAACACATTTTTTCAATAATGGTAAATACGATTGACTTGAAAATTATTTAATAACATGCCAACACTAAAAATAGTAGAAATATCAAAACTAAAATTTAATAGTTATAAACTACTAAAGTCTTTATTCAATTTAAAACTAAAATTATGTCAAAGGTACAAATGACGCTTCGTGTTTATGTTGGGTGAAATATACAATGATTCTTATAAATAATAGAATGTAAATGAATGCATTTATACCAGTATAATCATATATAGACAATAAAGTAAAGAGTAATATACAAAATGTTTCATATCACAATGTTTTACAATATTTACAGACCTAAATAACTGTTCTTGTACTTTCAAATTTTATTAATTAAATAAAATAAATGCTGATATTCAACATAAATTAACATAACCATTTGTATAACTAACCTATTTCTTTAATAGATGGAAGAGCATACATCGTCTTCATTAAAATTTGTTTAATGAGTAATGGTTACATTTTGATTAGAATTTTTTTTATTATTTTTTTAAAATTTTTATTGTGGCAATATACAAAAAATATCTAAAATAATCCCTATGGCTAGCCAGTCAAATTGCAAATCTTATTTACAATTTTAAAAATGTCATCATTAAAAAAATATAGTTTGAAAAAAGTAATATATTACAAATTTATATAGTAACAAATTATGAAAATTTCAATTTCTTAAAAATTCCATATGAAAATAAAATACTTTTTATTTTGAAATTTAATAGTAAATTGACTGGAAATGTTTGGTAAATTCATTTGTATTCAAAAACGGGTGTGAAATATTACCAAAAATACTTTTTTTCTAAAAGTAATTCGATGGGTAAAATTATTTAATAAAAAAAAGGAACCTTTAATTGGAACTCCTTAAAAGTTACAAAGAATGGAAATTAATAATAATTCACACCCTCAAATAATAATTAACAACAAATAAGATAGAAATTGAATTATATGCTCAATATTTCTGATCAAGGAGGAGAATGTGAGATAAGTCTTAATTAATCATTTCTTTTTTTTTTTTTGTTTTAAACAGATGAGAAGTCCAACGTACGAATTCCTGTGTCTGCCACTTTTATTAAACCGACTGATCATTAAACCTTGAGCGTTGCGGGCTTAGGAGGTGAGCTGTAGCGGTGAGGGGGCCATTTATGGCGATAGGCTGGATGGGTATAAGGAGGGGGAGAAGGGGGGAGCCATGGTGGGGAAATGAGGCTGTACCAAGCATTGAGGGGGTGTTGCGGGTAGAGGCTTCCTCGCCGCCCCCGACCACCATGCTGCATCTGATGCTGCTGGCTGTTTCTCCTGGTTTTTATTTCTGTTGGACCCTTAAAACAAAAAAATAAATAAAAACATATTTACTTGTTAAAAAAAAAAAAAACTCAATACAAATTTATTATATGCTTATTTAGTAACAGAAATTTAAAAAATAAATAGTATTGTAACAGAAAATTAAGACATTTGTAAGTGATATAGTTTTATCAAGAGGAAAACCTATGGGATTCTCATTTGGCATTTAACACTCATAAATGACATCCTTAGAAATTCTAAATAATACTGGATTATTTCCTAATCTTATACCTTAATAACACCAGATTGGCTATGATTCCAGGTAAATGTCAAATCAAATACCCTTCTTCCATAACTATCCCTAATTACACACTCATCAATGATGGCGTGAAGGGTAAGTTCATTCATACAGTCTGAAGGTGTAAAATCTAGTCAACAGTAGGTATACCAGAGAATCTAGGCAGCACTGACCAAGTATCTTTAATTATCAGATGTGAAGGATAATATACTGTGTAAAACCACAGATTTTGTGAACCACAAGTTTATCTTTTAGATTATTTCATTTTTTAAATATACAACACAGTTTGAAGCTCTTATATAAACTTGAAAAGTAAAATTACTGCATTTTATAGGTCTTAGTATAACTAATTATCATTTCAGAAAATACCTATATTCCTTCATATAATTACATACAGAATATACACAGCAATTCAAAATTGAGAATATTAATTTAAATGCTTATTTCAGAACAAAATTTTAAAGAAAAACAAAAAAAAAAAAAACAATAAACAACAATAGTTGTGAGGACAATAATGCAGGATTTTAAGTTTTCCTTTATCCCTCCTCCCTCCCCCTCTATATAATAAACTGTTGACATTTTCTGGATTATTCATTTGTGGAATTGCAACTTTTATTAATCCTCTTCCAAAAGACTTTCGTTAATAAAAATAATTCAGTCTTTAGTAAAATATCTAAACACTAATTACATATATTTTTATTTTACAGGAGGAAATTAATCCGGATGGTACACAGTAAAAAAAGAAACAATTAAATAGATTTAAATATTTATTGACCGCCAATTTTTTACCCCCATTGTAGGTCATCATCAGGGCTAAAAACATACAAAAGGAATACAATTAGTGTATTATATATATATGAAAGAGCAATTAAAGAGAATATAGGAAAAAAAAAGGGTATATAAATTATTACAAATTAAAATTACATTAAAAACAATTTTTTATATATAATACTAAGTTAGAGGATATAAAAATGTAAAACAAAAATAGAAATTGATGGGTAAAGAAATTGAGTTTAAATTACAATGACAATTTTACTGGTTTGGTTAGTATACTTAGGTAATTGTAATTTAATTCCTCAATTCCTTTACCCATAAATTTTTATTTTTTATACATTTACATCATCTAACTCATTAGTATGTAAAATATTGTTTTTAATGTTATTATAATTTTTAATAATTTATATATCTTTTTTTTATTATTCTCTTTAATTGTTTTTTCTCATATATATCTTGTTATACGTTCATTGTATTCCTTTTGTATCTTTTTAGCCCTGATGATAACCCATAATGGAGGTTGAAATGTTGGCAGATAATAGACAGTTATAACTACTTAATTATTCCTTTTTTACTGACTGACACCAGAACTAATTTCTTCCTGAATCTTTCAATGGTCAACTATTAATATCCACTTTCCTTTTACCAGTTTAACTCGGCTGGGACAGAGACTAAATGAACAGGAACATCAACAAAGTGCGGGGTGAGGTCAGATTCAGAGAGTGCAAGGTTCAATGGTGGATCCAAAAATTTTGAGAAGGAGGCTTAAGCCTGAAAGACTAAGAAGGTTGTGGAAAGACTTGAGCCTATATGGATTAAAATCCAAAAACAACTGTTTGAAAACTTATAGAGAAACTCGATGTAAGCAAATCGACTGTTGATGACTACCTCAAGGTGATTGTAATAATTAAAAAAGACTTGAAAGTTGAGTTTTTAGCTCATCAAACGACTGCCTATGGAAAAAAAAAAAAAAAAAAAAAAAAAAAAAAAAAAAAAAAAAAATTGGTGCCATAAAATTTGTGCTCTACTTCTTTTTCCAAAAATAACGATTCACTTTTGTCCAGAATTGTAGCTTAAGATGAAAAGTGAATTTTGTGTGATAAGAAAAGACGTTTTGGACAGTGACTTGACAAAGGAGAACTAGTAAAACACTTCCCAAAGCCCCCAACACTTCAAAAAAGGTAATGGTTACTATTTAGTGGGCTTCATTTAGTTTGATTCACCATAGCTTCTTGAGTTCAGGCAAAAACATAAATGCTGGCAACAAAATTTATGTAATACATCAGAAATTGGCAATAATGAAGCCATTTTTGGTTAATTGAAAAAGGTCCATTATGTTGCATGACATGCTTGACCATAGATCTCACTAAATTGTTGGATCTTGGCTACGAGACTCTTCCACACCTGCCCTACACTCTGGATCTCTAGTCAGTTATAAATAACATCTTTTCTTTTAAAACCATAATCCTCTGTTATTTTCCATATAAACCAATAAATACTAACAATCCTATAGAGCGAGCTTCATTGAAATTATCTAATGGCTAAATAAAACCACCTTTCACCAACACATAAAAAAACATGTACAAATTTAAAGGTTGTTTGTTTATTTCTTTAATGTCACTTTAATGTTACTGTGTGTGTAAAATTGATGCTTCTGTGAGAGTCCTAAATTTTGGCAATCGAGGGTGAATTAAAATAGGGATCTTTAATGACCACTTGACATAGCACAGACTCGAGACCACAATTTTACGCCCCATCATAAGAATGGCATAACCAAGAACATTTTAGTCTCTTAAAAAATCATAGGGTCATCTGCTGGGTTTGAACCCTGAGAGGGTTAGTGCGCACTGCTTTGCATGACCAGAAACTTGGAATACCATTACTACGAGTTCACATCTCAGTGACAGAGGAGCTTTTAATTTGGCATTTATCCCCAGCCCTCAACCCTTGGCCTGAGAAACCCCGGTATAGCCTTGAAAGGTGAGGTAGGGGTGGGAAAAACAAAACAAAAATCTGAGTAATACTTGGAACTGGTTTGCTAATGGTTAACTAAGAGGATCTAAAAAGCCTCAGTAAGAAAAGAAAGAAATACTATCATCAAAAAGCCAACTATTTTTCTATCAAGAGGAAATCAGAAGCCAAACCTCGTTTCGAACTAGATTAGTTCGCCTTAGAAAGAATAAACATTAAAAATAAACCTATCTTAACATTTGAATGTATTATGACAGCAAAATTAACATCAGTATTTTAATATATATTTTAAATTATAAAATAAAAATTATATTAAAACTGTCAAAATCTGTTCAAATTTTGGTTTTAATACAAAATTGGAGCAATATCAATTTTTAAAATAAGAATTTAAATATATTCAATCATTAAAAAAATATGAAAACAATCAACTATAAGGCCATGCAGAGAATAAAAAAATAATAATAATTAAAAACAAACATTGATTATTCTGCCATTCTGTAAAATTCATAGGTGCCATGTTTTTCATAATAGCTCTTGACAGCTCTTTTACCTATCAACAATAAATAACAAAAAATAAATCAATGACGGGATAACCAAATAAATACAAAAGGATAATAAATTTTAAAAATTGGAACATGAATCTTTTGAAAGACATAAAACCAAAATTGAGTACAGAAGGAATCATGCATAAAGTCTCAACATAATCATAATGAAACAGGAGAACAGAGAAAGAAATAGAAAAAACAACTGAAATAGAAAAAAACAATAGCTACAGAAACTAGTAGTAAATAGTAAAGGTCATGTTTTACAATTGCAAAGCAGGAGCAACCAAGAATATTCTACACCTACATTAACAATACATTAGTAGCGATCTAAGAAAATACAGAACATATATCAACTGTGTATATATATATATATATATATATATATATATATATATATATATTATATATATATATATATATATATAAATATATATACCTTTTATTTTAATATTGGTTTAGAAAATAATATCCACTTTACTTTATCCATCCTATGAATGAACAAAAATAAAACAATAACTGAAAAAGTTCAGTAATTCGGTTTTCTTGAAAACCCTTGCTTTTTAAACAAAAAGAGCTGGTTTTAAGCAGGTCTCTTATTTCAGGTTACTAATCCCCTATTGCTTCTATTTTCATTCTCACATTAATTTTTACTTTCACTTACCTATATAGGAAATATATAGTAAGGGAAAGTATTTTCAAATTTGTTTTCACAGGAAAAACACGTTTCAGGGTTCCTTGAGTCAAAATGACCAAGTCTCGCAAAAAGGTCTGTGTGTGTTGTGTGTGTGTGTGTGTGTGGTAAGTTTAGTGCAAAAATATGAAACTTCAATTTCATATTTAAGACAACTATTCACCTGAGATGTTATAGCAACTTTTTCATCAAAATCACCTAACCAGAAGCCACTTTATACCTTGCATTTTGCACCTTTTTACAATTTTCTCAGAAACAGCTATAAAAGTTTTGATTAAACTTGCTATTTTGATGTAAAATTCAATGGGCTTAAATATCATGTAGGTCACTTTCTAATTAAAATATTCTGACATGGCTTAAATGCAAATTTTTAAAATTTTATTCCTCTTTGTACCTTTGATTTTGTAGGTTTTATGAAATTAACCATATTATCTGATTAACATTGCTAAAAAACGGCTAAATATCAAGTTGAACAAATTTGATAACCAACTAAAGGAGAATAGAGAAAAAATATTTTTTTAAGGCAATTTTCGTGTTTTTGAATATAAAAACAGTAATATAGATGTATAATATACCTTTTTTTTTTTTTTTTATGGAAGGAGAGATGTTTTGCTTTCAAGGAGGGAGAGTTTTGTAGGAGAAGGAGAGGAAGGTAAGATTTAACATACTTTCTAACTTTAAACATTTCAGGCTAAACACACTCCTTATATTACCTAACTCTAGAGTATTAATACTAATGGGTATTTATTTTAAGTTGTAGTTCTGTAAATAAACCATATCTATTTTTTTTTTTTTGGGGGGGGAGGAGGGAGGAAGTTTTGGAAGAAAAAAACTTCTCTCTCTCCCCTTCTGTGAATCACCCCTTTCACTTTCTTGCCACAAATAGGGAAATTTGAGAAATGGCAAGGGTAATTCAGCAAGGTTTGCTGTTGCTTGTTCTAATCCATTTGTTGTTCCAAAAACATAAATTAAGCACAAAGCTATTCACATAATTTGAATAAGCTATTTGTCACAGTTAACACACATTTCATTCAATTATTAGGGATTTGCCAATATCAAATCAGTTTATAAATTTGCCAATGGGTTTGTCGGGAAGCTTGCCAAAGCACAGCAATAGCGTGAATGCATCATTAGAACTACAGTGAATTAAAAAATAAAAAATAACACCCAATATAATAATACCCAATAATCACAGTTCAAAAATGGTCGTTTGGGAAACACTTCAACTGAAATAGTTCTTTAATGATAATTTTATCCAAAATATGCATTTTGGAATTTTAGCTGTGCAAAACATTAGTATCTTAAGTTGAGGTCAATGCTGAGAGCATGTTGAAGAAACACACTAGACAGCAATCATAACCTGCCAACCCTGACAAGAATATTTGAATAATTTTGCTCAGAGTGAGTTGTTCTCACTAAAATTCAAAAACCTAACAGTGTTAGCAAGTTCATTTTACAATGCTCACAAACACTTGCAAATGAAAGGTGAATCAATGCAGAAGATATGTTTTGCTTAAAGTTACACATGATGATTATATTAACAAATAACACATACTAAAATATTAACAACCTTCTTCAGGGAAAATGAACAATGGGACAATTGAAAAATCACTATTCGAAAACGAAATTAATATATTTATTCACTTATATTATCAGTACTAGAGAATAATAAATAATGTCAACACACTTATTGCTCTGGGTTTTGATTTAATATTTCCAATAATATACCTTTGTTAAAAAAAAAATTATTCCCCCCTCAAAATTTGAGCGCTTAAGTTTCAAAATTTTGGGAGCTTACGTGTATAAGAATTACGAATAAAAAAATCCATTTGTCTGCAGCATTTCTACGAAACTACTGATTTTTTTTTTAAAAATCTGCCACAAAATAGTAGGGCGTGCAACAATGATCCCAACACCTAGACATGATATCAGCATTAACAAAAGATTAATTTGCCAAAAGAAAACTGTAAAATGTCTGTATTTTGATTTAAATAAAGAAGTTATTAAAAAAAAAAAAAAAGTGATAAAAACCGTATGATAAGGCTGATTGAGGACTCCAGTCTTGAAATTGACAAAATGCCAGAAATTTATTGTTGTTTCAGTTTAAATTTTTAAAATAAAATAAATTTAATATGCATCTATATCATGGATTATTAGTTCGTTAGAAAAAATAAACAAAACTCTTTGTTATTCTAGCATTGGTAGTAGAAAATTGTAGGTATTATTTTTCATCAATCTATATACACATTTTTACTTTACATTACATTAAATGTACATTTTTATTTTTAACATATATCCAGAAAAATAAAACTTACTATGATCCCTGATGATTATATAAAGTACTAACTAGTATTTATGAAATATGATTATGGGTCAATCCATTGGAAATCATCCAGACCTTAACATTTTTGATTTTCGTGATTTTTCGACCAGTTATTCTCTATCCTTTCTTGAATATAAAACCATAAATAAATTTTTTTTCGGGCCAATACTTTTAGTGTTGTAGCTGTTTCAAGTCAGCTTCATGGCCGAAAACACGTGATAGGAAAATATTTTTAATTTCTGTAAATGTTTATATATCAAATCGAAAAAATAAAAATAACAATAAGATAAGGACATGCTTAGTATTTTTTGTCCTCACAAATCATTACCTAAATACTGAAGAAAGTTGTTAAAAAAATTCTTGAAAATGAATAAAAAACGAGATGAAAATATAAAGGAAAAGAGACTCACTTTTAATTATTTTTTCTTATATAGTTTAGTTATAGTCCTACTTGCTATAAAAATTTTGATCTTGAGAACATAGTCCTTTTTTATATATGAATTTTCAAAATTGACATAAATTAATTTTTCGCGGTTTTCATGGAAATATCTCAAAAGGGACTGAGTGAAAAATAATGAAACTAATACAGATTACGTTTAAATCAATACGATTTGTTCAAGTGATATAAATTTGGTCTTTGAGACTAATCTGATTCTGGAGTTATAAATTTTTTTTTGAAATATAATACATCAAATATTATTTGCCTTGCCAGAGTGGACCTCATCTCATAAGACAAACCAAATTATTAACACTAGAACCAGTTGAGTCTCAGCTACTAAATATAGTATAGAGGTATACTCTGTATAAACCCATCACATGTTTTTGCCTGTGAAGCTGGCTTAAATCGACTATAAAACTAAAAGTATTGGTGCCAAAAAAAACGGATTCATATTCACGAAAGTATATAACATAATTGGTCAAAAAAATCACGAAAATCAAATATGTCGAGCAAAATTAATGAAAATTGGATGATTTAAAATGGATTGACCCATATATATGATGTTTTTACTGTATGTTTTATGAATGCTTCTATTCATAAAAAAGAACCGATGAAAACTTTTTGCAATGTAAAAGAAAAAACTAAAATACATGAAAGTTTAATAAAAAAATAAATTAGTACATAAACTAAAAACGTAATATTAATATGGTTGTTATTTATTTTTCTAACAAATAGTTGAAACATCAGATATATTAATATATAAAATAAAGTACTAGCATATATGTCATTTTTAAGGATCATAGTAAGTTTTATTTTTCCTGATATATATTATAAAATAAAAACATACATTTGATGTAAAGTAAATAAATTGAATTTCTATAGAAACATGTGTTTTATTAAAAAAATTTATCATACTGTTATCTAAAACAATCAGTTTTTCATCACTCTTTATTAACTTTTACAAGCTTTTTATAAGATAATATTTTTTCTAAATTCTTTAGGTTTCCAACAGTATACTATACATCTGTTCTTATTTCAAAAATGAAAAATTGCATTAAAAAAAAAATATGTTTGCAGTTTTCTCATTTATTTTTTTTTTTAGTTTAGAGAAAGAAAATATGAAATATCAGCATTTAAGCCCTTCCAGACTATTTCAATCTGAATGAAACCTACATGATATTAAAGCCCATCAAATTTTACATCGATATATTAAGTTTAATCAAAATCGTTGGAGCTATTTTTGAGCAAATTGTAAAAAGGTGCAAAATGCAAGGTATAAAGTGGTTTTTATTAAGTTGCCTTACAAAATACATAACTGATGAAAAAAATGTTATCAAGGAAAATATGGCTAAAGAGACAAATGAAAAAAAGAGAAAATTTCAGTAAAAAATTCCTTTCTTAAAGTACTGCTGTGTTTATCTCTAAGAACTCACTTGATCTGATTTACTCAGACGATTGGGGCGAAACATAGTCAGAATTAAGAAATCTACTAGCATAAGAATAATAATTTACTGACTCCTGATTATTCTTTCTATATTCATAACAACAGTTGACCATACAATAAAATTTTTGTTTCAATTAATATTTAAATATATAATTAAATTGGTGAATTCTGTGAATTGCACGATAAACAAGATATTAAAAAAAAAAAGACCAAACAAGTCAAGTAAGTTTCAAGAATTAATTTTTGGATACCTATCTAACAAACATGTTTTGTTGGTTTAGTAATTAATTTTAAAAAAAAGGTTTTTCTAATTAAAAAATATAGAAGAAAACATTAAAAATTAATGTAGAATTTTGATACTTATTATGAAAATAATGATCAGTTCTTAACTAATTAATACCATTACTTTTGAAATTTAAATAAAACTAACACCATATAACTAAATAATTACTAGATTATTGTGAAATGACTGATGGATGCATTATATAAGCAAAGAAAACTATATTCAGATAATGCCCCATTAATTAATTCATTAACAAATAGTAGCATGAGTATAATAAATAAATAGACAGAAACATGGATTGATAACTCATTCAGTAGAATAAGAGACACATTTTACAATTAGGTATATTTATATAAAATGAAAGAGAGAGAAAGAGGGTAAAGGGGTGGGGAGAATCAGGTTGGGAGGAAGAGAAAACCTCTTTAGAGAAATAGGGGTTTCCTCAGGTAGAAACAAATGTAAAGCCAAAACAGGATGTCATGCCTACAAAATAACCCTGAAGTTCAACTAAATGGTACTATTTATTTTTAAATTGCTTAATGATACTAATAAAAAATAAATAAGTAATTAAAAAAAAATGATAAAATACCTGATTGGTTTGCTTGACAGGAGTAGAAAGAGGAGAAGGACTTTCCTTTAGGGAATCTTCACTTAATGAATCTTCACTACCACTACTACTACCATTACTTTCTTTATCACTGAACGATGCTAAAGTACAAAAAGATCCTTTGTTTTCCCCAAATCTGTAAACATAATAATAAAAATTAAATTACTAAGAAAAAAAATCAATCAAAACTTCACTTAAGAATAATGAAAATAAAGAGAGAGTGGAGGGATTATTGATAGTAAGTATTGTAAAACCTTAAGTGTTCATAAAATTATCATTATTATTGCAAGAGAAAGAAATATAAACTGATTTCATCTCATTTGCAAACTCACAATAGTTATATAAAGCTTTGCTGGTCATTGTAGGGATTACAATTAATTATGGTATTTACATGTTTTTTTTAAACATTACTAATTTTTTTTTTTTTTTTTTTAAATAGTTAATATTACAAGTTTATTGAAGGCTACTATTTCATAAATTAATAAATAACAAAAATATTGCTGTAAAACTAAAAATATATTACTGTTGGCCAATCATGTTTTAATAAAACATGGAATTAAAAATAATTAACTTAATAAATACAATCAAAATAAATGTAATGTACAACTGGAAATTATCAGGGATTGGCTAACCCAGCAGATGTAAATAGGTGGCTGGTTCACTGACTCCCAGCTGCTAGGTCAACAAACAAGTTTGGAAAACCAATTCATGAGAACAATGGACACAAGTAGGCTTCAAAGGGGATCCACTCCCCTTTTTTAAACCACAATTTTTTTTTCAAAAACTTAGCAAATGATAATAACAAAATAATCATTAAAATTTAAAGATATGAATATCAAAATAAAAACAAGGAAGTAAAATGTTAGATAATTCAAGATAAAAAACTATTTGTGTAACAAAAAAATTAATTCTCATAGAATTAATTTATTTAGGATGAAATTGATAAATACATGATTAGCCAGACATAATGTAAAAAATTTATCGAAACTAAAATAAATAAAAGTCAATGATACCTGCAGCATACTTCATTGGGATCAACCCAAATGGTGAGTTCAAAAGGAAGCTTCATGTCTTCGTATCGTATTCCACAAGCGATAGCAGCCTGTTCAAGAGTTTCATCCCGCCTGTTAACTCCATTGACCCTTATACATCTGTAGCCTTGCCCCTTATCTGGTTTTTCAGGAAACCAATGATTTTCAAATTTTTCAAGGAGCAACTCAGACAATCTGTCTTTAAAATGTTCTAATTGTTCCCTGTTAAAGTTTTCGCTTTTTTCTATCAGGCGGACTAAAAAGACAACTGCCGCTGAAATCTCGTCGCGCATAGTAGAAAGTTCCAGGTTTACAGTGACACAGAGAATGGTTTGAAGATGAAATGTGAAGCTTAACACACATATGTGACACGACACTTAAACAAAACTAGGCCAAGTACTAAAGTACTGGCCTCAACACTACCACAAAAACACTGATTCTAAATTAAAAGTATTATTCTAAACATATGAATTTCTTGATTTAAAACAAACACATCATAGAAAAAAAAAAAGCTTGCACCTTCCAATCTACTGCTGACCTACAAAATAAGAACACAAAATAATTAGGTTATAAATAACAAAATATTAAAATATAACGAGAATATAGCACTAAACTGCACTTTTAGAAACCCACTTTCTAAAATAAGCTTCTGGCAGGTGAACCATAACATACGTTTCATCTACGCTGTAAGTTCCTTCCACCGAAAAATATTCATGAAAGTGGACTTTACTAAGTACAAATAACGAATAAGTTAAGTTCTACTTACCAATAAAGAAATGAGAACTATAGGGAAATAAAGAGAACGTGCAAGCACTATGTGAAAGGAAAACAAGTGACGACAAAAGACCTACGTTTCCAACTAACTAGAACCAATGGCTGTGTTGTTTTCATTCCCAGAGGTGGGGGGCAACACGTGATGATGACGCACAAGATTATCAACAATGGCGTTTCGTTTAAATTAAGTTTACTGTTATTTTTTAGAATAGCGTCCACAGTTTCATTAGCTGGGTTAAATCCTTTCGACTAAAACATGATTTACAAAACTACTTAAACTGCTGATCTCCACTAATTTAGATTTACAAAACAGTATAAATTAAACTTCATAAAATCTGGATGTTTTGATAATAAATTAAAAGTTTATTAAATCTAATTAAGATATTGTTACCAAGAAACAATTGAAGTTGTTTTAATAAAGCCTGTTTTTTTTTGTTTTTGTTTTTTTTGTTGCTTTGGAGAAAGGCGTTAATGCAGTTACTAAAACTTTTAAGAAAATTGGGAAAATAGGATAAAGTCAGTCTTTAAACATTTTGAGTTTTTTATGAAATCACTATAGTTTGTATTGACTAAACTGACTCTTGAAATAATATATAATTTTAAATTATTTTAAGTGTCACTTGTTTTGTTAATTTGTGTACTTAAATGTGGAATAAATATCTTAGTTATTTCCTGGATGATATTTTGCTTTGTATGTACTCTAAGTACTTGTAGGTATCACGTTTTATAAATGTGTGAATTTATTAGTACTTAAATCATTTAGGATATGGCAGAAGTCCAAAATACATTAAATCAGGAAGTAAGAATACAGCCCTGAATATAACCTTGTGACATGAATACTGCTCTTCCTCTTTGCAATAAAGAATAAACAGTATAAACCTGTATTTCAGAGGTAAATGATTGTATCCAAGTAACTTTTTCTTTCTGTACCCATAATATTAGTCAGGAAGTTAAGAATAGTATTGTAGAAATCTAGCCAAACATAAAGAATACAGATGGGAGATACAGTGATGAATTTTCAATTAAAAAAAAAAAAGATGCAATAGGAAGTATTTAAATAAACTTTCATAACTTGGGATAACAGAAATGAACATTAAAAAGTAATGTGGAAAAGTTACTAGATTGTAATACAACAGGCTTAAAATGAATGAAATACAAGATTCATTGAATGAACAATATAGACTGCAACATCTTATATGATTTAAAGATTTCATTATTCATATAAAGTTCAGACCAATATGAGGCCTGATGACTGATAACTAAGAAATATAATAGTTAAATGTCTGATAATTGTAATTTAATATTCTGAACGAGCTTGAACCATTATTTAATACTTACATTATATTTAAGATAGCTGTTGTTGAAAACTTCTATTCTATAAAAATGTTGATACCAAGTCATACAACTATACCTGCCTCGTAAATGTATAAAATTTAAGTCGTTGAGATAAGATACTGTTCCAGCAAACTTTTGATTTATATTACAACTTACTTTAAAATTGTATTATCTTCTAATGTCTATTATTTTTGAACCTAATAAATATTACCACAGGTTCAGTTCAATAATATCCTTATATTTTAAATATTAAAATTTCTTTAATTTAGCTGTTTTTTAAATTTATGTTCCATTGTAATATATTATCCATTTATATAATTTTTTTTCTAGCTTACTCTGGAGTAAAGCTGAAGTTTGTAGTTTAAAAAATACCTATGTTTATAAATCTGTTCTAGATTATTAAAAAAAACTGAAATAATTTTTTTTGGGGAGCCCATGGCTGAGTGGCTAGCGCGCTAGTCTCTCATGCTACAGGTTCTGAGTTCGAATCGAAGTCCCGGCGGGGCTTTTATAAGGATTTAAAAAAATGTGGATTCACTCGCAACCTCTCCCCCGGGTATGTGAGACCCGTCAGCCAAAGGGTGGCCACTCACAAAATTAGTCGTAGGGAGTGATGACCCTACACTAAAAAAAATTGCATCGTGAAACGTGTGTGTAAACTCGCATGAGCTTACACCACGAGGCCCAGGGCCTACACGGCCTGTCGCGCCACTGGAAGAAGAAGAAGAAATAATTTTTAATAAGATTTTTTGGTAAACTTTGGCTAATGTATTTTTATTCAACTTAAATGCTTCTAGAAAATAAAATTCTTAAATATCTAAAAAGTGAGTACTTTTGATGGCCCTTTTTACAATTTAAATCATGATTTTGTTTGATTCTTTTGTATTACTACTTCCTATTGCTATGAATATCTTCCGTAACAATGCACTTACTCTGTAATTAGTATTTAGGTCAGCTTAACCGAACATCTTATTTTCATAATTTACTATTTCATCAAATTAAGAAACAAAATAAAATTTAATATCGTCAAGAAAGAGTTTTAAAAATTAAAATCTTAAAAATTTTTACAAGATACTGTCATAAATTTATAACAGTGAAATATGAGCTAACTGGAAATATTTGTATTTAAGTAATCTTATTGAACATCTTAAAATACCTATTTTTTCGGTTGCAAACTTTTACCATCTTCACTGAATATTTTGATGATTTATTACAGTTTTGTACATTTTTTTTAGCTGTTATAAATAACTTAATGTGCATCTATGGAAACCATCTAAAGATGCTTGTCATATTCAACTAATAATATTGTGTAAGCTCAGCAAGGGTTATATTAGGTTAAAGTTTTTAAACCATAATTGCTGTTACTTTTCACTTGTGATCATTTGTCATTGATATATTTAATGCTTTCGTGTATTTTTTGTTTTCCCAATTCCATAAAAAGAATATATCAAATGAGTTCTCTAGTCACTTGGTTTTGTAAAATGTGACTCACAGTAGGATTCTTCAGAGGAAATATTGTACCTACTTTACATATAATTTATTATATATTTAGATGTTGTTATTGGTTGGCAAATAAAAATCCCTATTCAATGGACTGTTTGTGACTAAGATATAATGAAAAAAACATTTCTTTTCAGATGACCTAATGTAACCAGATATAATTTTGAAAATAAAAAGCCCAACGGTATAAATAATTTGGTCAACTATAAACCCATTTATAACAATATAATTTAACACCATTAAAAGTAAGAGTTAAGTATTTGCTCATCAAATAGCTACTAATGAGACAAGTATTTATATTTATAATGAAAATTTTTATCAGATTTATAGTCTCTTGAACAGTCATAACTTTATCATTATTCAAAATGATAACAAAATAAAATATTCTTCTTTATGATATTATCTTTGCTTACGAACAACCTAAGACAAGTCTTAGTCATGAAAATGATAACTTAATTATCGAAGCTTAAGATAGGAGTTTCTAAATCAGAAAGATGCATCAGTCCTAAATATTATTCACTCATAGTATTTTGAAAACATATTTGAGTAAGCTTAAATAAGTGTTCTTCAAGTAGAAAATCTCAGAATATAAACTATTCGATAAAATCCTTACTTACACAAATATATGTATAAATAAATAAATGGTTCTACAGGGCTTTATTTTTCAAAATTATTTAGCTATGATCTGATGAGATAATCAGTATTTGTTTTTTTCTTAGTTAGTTTGCTATCCAAAATACAAATTATACTACTTGGTCCTCATAATTTTTTCTTTAATGGTTTAACAAACATTAAGATGCTTATCATCTAAAATTGTATAATATATTTCTTGCTTTTTAAACAGATTTTGATTTTTTTGTATAAATTAGTTTGTTTTAGATATTTTTCTTCATTGGTACATAAACTCAGTATGGTTATTTAATACTATTTACTTTATAATTACATTTTGTTTTTCTACCATTTGCATTTAATTTATTAAATATTTATTTGTTTGATGTTCAGGGGATTCTCAAGGACACACTCTGTTAATACATTAATCTATATCAACAGAATAATTTAATAATAAGAAATATGATATTATATTTAACAATCAGCATCTAATATAGGATGTATCATAATTAGCAATTTATATTAAATGAATTTTCCAAACATATTGCTTAAGTAAAGAGTTAAGTATAACACTGCACCTTGAGTTAAGTAATATGTTAGGACTTGTGCATATCATACTGTAAGTAATCTTTTTATCCATTAAATGTAATTGATACCTAAGATACGCCATATGTTTTTATTTATTTAACGTCACTTTATGCTACTATGGCTAATCAGACGATGCTACAGTGGGAGTCCTAAATTTTGCCTATCCAGGTTAGATTAGGATAGGGATCTTTAACGAGAACCTAATATTGCACAGGCTCCGGACCACCTTTTAACGTCCCCTCCGAAGGACGGCATAACTAAAGATTTTTTACTCCCATTAAAAAATCCTAGAACCACCTGCGGGTTTGAACCCGTGACCTTTGGCAAAAGAGGCTGTTATGCTAGCCACCCAGCTACAAGTGATCCCAATCCTATCCAGGTTTAATTAGGATAAGGATCTTTAACACGTACCTAACATTGCACAGGCTTGGGACCGCTATCTAGGCCATTATAGGTTGTTACTAGCAACAACACCACATGTGTCTCCTGGATAAATATGTTAGATAATACTGAAGGAATTAGTCCGGGTGGCGGTCATTAAATGAAACAACTGAATAGTTTCAACTATTTTATTGTTTGCCAACGTTTCGACCCCCATTGTGGGTCATCATCAGGGCTAAAAAGATACAAAAAGGATACATTTAAAATAAGATTACAAATACTATTTAAAAAAAAAAAAAAAATTAACAATTTCACTAGAGAATGTCAATATTATAATATAAAAGAAAATAGATGTGTAAAGAAATCAATTAATTAAATTACAATGATAAAGGTATACTAATGAGAGCTAAACAGACCAGATAATGACTAAAGATAATGTACAAATATATAAGAAAAAATTACATGAAATAAAAACCATTAACAAAATGGAGTACAGTGGAGATACGTACCGTCTGGTAGGTGAGTGGAAACTAGGTTCAATTTGGTCATAAGGAATATAGGCAGGTAGATAGGAAAGTACGTACAAAAGGTTGGGTAAAATGGAAAATACGTACCATATTTCTAGACGGGATCTGACAACAATGAGTAAAATTGTAATATTAACATAAAAGGAAGTGTTCAGATTAAACCTACAATATTAATAATATCATAACGGTATTAGAAGATGTTTTAACAAGATTGTTGAAGTAAAAACAATATAATACAATAGTAAGAATAATAATGTATAAACTATATATAGTAAAACTGACTACCTCCCAACCAACATTTTAATAATTATTGTACATATATTAAGACATTAAAATTAACCAAGTGAAAATATTATGACAAAAAATAATAATAAGTAACAATCATTGACAGATCATATAGTTGATACAAAATAGTAAAATAATTACAAATAGGAATAAATTGAATTGTAAAACCATTAAGAATTTATTAAGTGCAGAAACAAATGAAATAGATACATATATAAAATAAATGTATACATAAATAAGTAAAAAATAAACCAATAAATAAACAAAAGGTATACAGTGGGATGGACATGGGAAGCTGTATTACTTAAGAGAGTTTAATATATGGCTGTAGGTGGAGGAGATGCACTGTTTATCAGTTTTATGATTGACAGGATTAGATTGGAGATGGATGTGGACGGATTCAGCGATGAGCCTTTTTTTATGGTTGGGAACAGAATCTAAAATGGAACAATCTTGAAAGTTAAATGAATGATTAAAAGTTATGGAGTGTTCGGAGAGTTTTGAGGCTAGAAGGTTTCGTTAGAACTTTTAATCATTCATTTAACTTTCAAGATTGTTCCATTTTAGATTCTGTTCCCAACCATAAAAAAAGGCTCATCGCTGAATCCGTCCACATCCATCTCCAATCTAATCCTGTCAATCATAAAACTGATAAACAGTGCATCTCCTCCACCTACAGCCATATATTAAACTCTCTTAAGTAATACAGCTTCCCATGTCCATCCCACTGTATACCTTTTGTTTATTTATTGGTTTATTTTTTACTTATTTATGTATACATTTATTTTATATATGTATCTATTTCATTTGTTTCTGCACTTAATAAATTCTTAATGGTTTTACAATTCAATTTATTCCTATTTGTAATTATTTTACTATTTTGTATCAACTATATGATCTGTCAATGATTGTTACTTATTATTATTTTTTGTCATAATATTTTCACTTGGTTAATTTTAATGTCTTAATATATGTACAATAATTATTAAAATGTTGGTTGGGAGGTAGTCAGTTTTACTATATATAGTTTATACATTATTATTCTTACTATTGTATTATATTGTTTTTACTTCAACAATCTTGTTAAAACATCTTCTAATACCGTTATGATATTATTAATATTGTAGGTTTAATCTGAACACTTCCTTTTATGTTAATATTACAATTTTACTCATTGTTGTCAGATCCCGTCTAGAAATATGGTACGTATTTTCCATTTTACCCAACCTTTTGTACGTACTTTCCTATCTACCTGCCTATATTCCTTATGACCAAATTGAACCTAGTTTCCACTCACCTACCAGACGGT
The DNA here is from genome assembly GCA_023052935.1 of Piezodorus guildinii. Lineage (NCBI taxonomy): Eukaryota > Metazoa > Arthropoda > Insecta > Hemiptera > Pentatomidae > Piezodorus > Piezodorus guildinii. The sequence goes on from CM041293.1 coordinate 90,789,357, forward strand.
ACGTATCTCCACTGTACTCCATTTTGTTAATGGTTTTTATTTCATGTAATTTTTTCTTATATATTTGTACATTATCTTTAGTCATTATCTGGTCTGTTTAGCTCTCATTAGTATACCTTTATCATTGTAATTTAATTAATTGATTTCTTTACACATCTATTTTCTTTTATATTATAATATTGACATTCTCTAGTGAAATTGTTAATTTTTTTTTTTTTTTTAAATAGTATTTGTAATCTTATTTTAAATGTATCCTTTTTGTATCTTTTTAGCCCTGATGATGACCCACAATGGGGGTCGAAACGTTGGCAAACAATAAAATAGTTGAAACTATTCAGTTGTTTCATTTAATGACCGCCACCCGGACTAATTCCTTCAGTATTATCTAACATATTTATCCAGGAGACACATGTGGTGTTGTTGCTAGTAACAACCTATAATGGCCTAGATAGCGGTCCCAAGCCTGTGCAATGTTAGGTACGTGTTAAAGATCCTTATCCTAATTAAACCTGGATAGGATTGGGATCACTTGTAGCTGGGTGGCTAGCATAACAGCCTCTTTTGCCAAAGGTCACGGGTTCAAACCCGCAGGTGGTTCTAGGATTTTTTAATGGGAGTAAAAAATCTTTAGTTATGCCGTCCTTCGGAGGGGACGTTAAAAGGTGGTCCGGAGCCTGTGCAATATTAGGTTCTCGTTAAAGATCCCTATCCTAATCTAACCTGGATAGGCAAAATTTAGGACTCCCACTGTAGCATCGTCTGATTAGCCATAGTAGCATAAAGTGACGTTAAATAAATAAAAACATATGGCGTATCTTAGGTATCAATTACATTTAATGGATAAAAAGATTACTTACAGTATGATATGCACAAGTCCTAACATATTACTTAACTCAAGGTGCAGTGTTATACTTAACTCTTTACTTAAGCAATATGTTTGGAAAATTCATTTAATATAAATTGCTAATTATGATACATCCTATATTAGATGCTGATTGTTAAATATAATATCATATTTCTTATTATTAAATTATTCTGTTGATATAGATTAATGTATTAACAGAGTGTGTCCTTGAGAATCCCCTGAACATCAAACAAATAAATATTTAATAAATTAAATGCAAATGGTAGAAAAACAAAATGTAATTATAAAGTAAATAGTATTAAATAACCATACTGAGTTTATGTACCAATGAAGAAAAATATCTAAAACAAACTAATTTATACAAAAAAATCAAAATCTGTTTAAAAAGCAAGAAATATATTATACAATTTTAGATGATAAGCATCTTAATGTTTGTTAAACCATTAAAGAAAAAATTATGAGGACCAAGTAGTATAATTTGTATTTTGGATAGCAAACTAACTAAGAAAAAAACAAATACTGATTATCTCATCAGATCATAGCTAAATAATTTTGAAAAATAAAGCCCTTTAGAACCATTTATTTATTTATACATATATTTGTGTAAGTAAGGATTTTATCGAATAGTTTATATTCTGAGATTTTCTACTTGAAGAACACTTATTTAAGCTTACTCAAATATGTTTTCAAAATACTATGAGTGAATAATATTTAGGACTGATGCATCTTTCTGATTTAGAAACTCCTATCTTAAGCTTCGATAATTAAGTTATCATTTTCATGACTAAGACTTGTCTTAGGTTGTTCGTAAGCAAAGATAATATCATAAAGAAGAATATTTTATTTTGTTATCATTTTGAATAATGATAAAGTTATGACTGTTCAAGAGACTATAAATCTGATAAAAATTTTCATTATAAATATAAATACTTGTCTCATTAGTAGCTATTTGATGAGCAAATACTTAACTCTTACTTTTAATGGTGTTAAATTATATTGTTATAAATGGGTTTATAGTTGACCAAATTATTTATACCGTTGGGCTTTTTATTTTCAAAATTATATCTGGTTACATTAGGTCATCTGAAAAGAAATGTTTTTTTCATTATATCTTAGTCACAAACAGTCCATTGAATAGGGATTTTTATTTGCCAACCAATAACAACATCTAAATATATAATAAATTATATGTAAAGTAGGTACAATATTTCCTCTGAAGAATCCTACTGTGAGTCACATTTTACAAAACCAAGTGACTAGAGAACTCATTTGATATATTCTTTTTATGGAATTGGGAAAACAAAAAATACACGAAAGCATTAAATATATCAATGACAAATGATCACAAGTGAAAAGTAACAGCAATTATGGTTTAAAAACTTTAACCTAATATAACCCTTGCTGAGCTTACACAATATTATTAGTTGAATATGACAAGCATCTTTAGATGGTTTCCATTTAATGACCGCCACCCGGACTAATTCCTTCAGTAATTCTCAACGGTCAACTAATTATATCCACAATGTTAGATAATAGTTGTTAAATATAATTGAGTTGACATTTTTCTTGTTGTAGAGATTAATGTTTTAATAGGGTATGTTGTTGAGAATGATCTCATATGGTTGAAACATTGGAAAAAATAAAAAATTAATAAAATAAATGAGTTGAGTAAATAATAAAGGATCATAGTAAATTTATGGACCAATAATTAGTAAAATGATTTAAGAGGGTTAAAGTTTAGAGAAGAATACTATGAAGACAATGAGAAAGAGATGGATATGTATATTTCATGCTTTACGTATCCTATATTCTTTGTTCTTCTTGTCAGATGGTCACATCCTGTTAAGATATCAATTAAATGGGACAATTGAAAGGTTGACTGAAATTCTCCATATTTAATAGCTATGACCTAACACCCATGGCAGTTGTGAATGTAAAATTTTCTCTTTCTTTAATGCTGTTTTTAGACTCAAACAGATAAAATTGTGTTGTCTTTAATGAATTTAGCACATGATCACATTAGGAATGATGTAAAAAAAAAAAAATTTTATGAAGGTTTGAGCACCAATTTATTAATGAATGTTACAATTACAATTAAAAACAAAATAATACTTTTCATATTATAAAAAAATAGGAAGATGTTTTATCTTTAAAAAGAAATACAAAAATAAAGATTTTACAATGCGAATCTAATCCTACAAAGTAAAATTATTCAAATAGAAAAAAAATTACAATTGCTCCTTTTGCTTTAAGTACAGAAATATTTCTTCATTGTTTCTCTAAATAATACATCACTTTGTAGAACCAACAACGTAATTTAAAAATGATGCAGCATAAAAAAAGTTTTATAAGTGCTGACTAAGTATGTAACATAATACTAAAACTATAAACACATTAAACATTATTTATCGTATACTTATTAAAATATACAACACACAAATACTTTGAATTTAAACATCAAATGAAAAAAAGACACATTAAGAATAGCTTATTTACCATATCACGACAAAAAAAAAATGGTTTGGACAGTTTATATTTCCAACACTGGGCATAATACTTTCGACTTTAAGAACTGAACATTTACCTCAAAAACATTGATAGAGAAAGATCATCTTATTACTCTCAAAATTTTTTATAAACTGATAGTAATTATAATTTATAAAAGGTGAATTGATGTTTTAATTTAGACATATCTAAAAACTTCAATTTGAATTTCGGTATAGAGTTTTTTGGGAGCAATGAATAAAGAAAATTTGCTTTAGTTCCCAATTCAATATAACCATTACATAAATTAAATGTGATGTCATACCATTCAACGCATATCAGCTAATTAAATAACATCTATTGCTGAACAAAAGTCAGTTCCTAATTAACTATAATATTTTTCAGTCCTTGTATTCTTGTGAGAAAACAACATTCAATCATCATATATTAAAAATAGTTGCTATAAAACAATACATGAATGGGTGAATTGAGAAATGCCATGTCATAGACTAAATTAATAAAAAAAAAAAAAAAAAAAAAAAAAATGGTGCGATGGTTGAACAAATTCAATAGAATGGAAAACCACTAAATTTGAAATAAAATTAAAATGTTTTAACAATTGAAGAATCAGAATATCTTCATAAATTATACAGTCAAAATTTTTTTAAGTAATGGCATATTAATAGTTTCTCTTTAAAATTAAATAATTCCTCAGGTTAGGGTTATTAAAATATTAAATAAATTAGCAAGTGAAAGTTATGCATTGTTTGGAAAAACAACAAAATTATATAATCAAAATAAATGTAATCCTGATTTCGAATTAATACATCGTCTAATTCAAATATCAAAGTTGTCATATATTACAACACAACAGAAGACTCCCAATAATTACTTTCCCTTTTTATTTACCCAGTATCATTTAAAAAATAATAATTAATTATTGGTACACTAAATGGTTTCAGAAACAGTTTTTTGTCAAACATATACATGTAAAGATCAAGGAATGAATCAAAATTAAAATAAATACATAAATATAAGGTGTATAGATATGAATGCAGATACATGTAATCAAGATAAATTAAATCTTCCAATGAATAATCAAAGAAATGGTAATGGTTTTGACCAGTTCTTTTGTTACTTGTAAAGAACTTAAATCAGATAATGTATGTAAAACTCCTAGTGAATAATTATCTTATTAGATCATCATGTTATTTCATTTTTGTAAAGAATATGTTTACAAATACTAACTTTTATTGTTGGTATTTTTATTTCTTGCCATCCTAAGTAAAATAATACAACAACATAAATCAACACATAAAGACATTTCTTAAAGTTATTACTCCTGTAGAATCAATAATTATAGTGATGACGAAAAAGTGGTAGTCAGTGGGTACTAACACTGAGGCTCCACATCATTGAATAAAATTTTAAATAGACATAAATTACAAGGAAGTAGATTTCTTTACATACCAAAGATAGATTCCTGTTAGAAGGAGATGCTAATTAATATGTACTTATTCAAATAACACTTAAAAGTTAAGTAATTATTGATTTTTTTTTTTTTTTTTTTTTATGGCATCAACTAAATGTTTAGCAGCTTTAAAAACGGAGTTTAAAAGAAATTTGACTTTACTAATGGTTTTTGTACTGTAACAAAAGTGAGAAAAAATTATATAAAGAAAATATATATACTGATGCTAGTAATAAATTTCATAAAAATAAATAACAAAATACATCTTGAGCTAGGAGTTAAACTGCACTATTTCAATATGATGCTGTTAATTAACTAAGCTTATTAGTTGTACATACACTTAATGTATACAATAATTTATTAGGAGGAAGTTTAAAAATAGTTCGACTACGGTCAAACAGCTCTATTAAAAAGTTTATTAAAATGACATAGTGTAGTTCAATCCGAAATCACAAGAGTTAATAATAATGCTGTGAGATAATTATAGTCAACAGAGAGTTCTTTTACTTAAACAAAATTACGTAATTAATCTAAGTACATAGACACTTTTTATATATTTTACACCAGGTCTGATATGTGTACGTTAATAATGTTAAGCACGGAACAGTTTTTCATAATCCATGTATTTAACTTTTTGTACAACATTATAAAAGCTTTTATCAATCATCAAAAATTTCCTTCTAGCAATTATATTCAATTTTCCAAAGTTCGAAGTTAGAAATCCCAATTCTCCATGTCATAAATTGTTGAGAGTCAACTGTTTAATCAAATTATCAGAGCAAAAAACATACAACCTTGGAACAAACAAAATAAAGAATAACATTAAGTATTTTATTTTTCATTTAAATACTGCTTTTAAATATAAAATGAAAATTGCCACATTAAATATATGAAAACCATAGGAACAATAATTATTCAACCTTGTATTGATACTCCTACCGCTCACATTTTTAAAAAATATCTATTTTAATCATTACGTGCAATTAAATACGTTCAATATTAATAAAAAAAAATACATCAAACAAGTAAGATAGCCTTTAGAGTGCAATATTAAAAAAATATAATCTTTTTAAGATAAAAATATATATCAATAGGACAGCTGTCTATAATTAAATAATATAGTTCTTTTTATGGTCAAATGTTTTCTAAAATTTCAATCACGATAAATTTGATCACATTTAAGTGAGATACATGTGCTGGCAAAATTTATTTAACATTTTATAATTACTAACAGCGGAATAACTAGATGGCATGTGGATAAGAGGAAAATCTAGCAAAAAATATGAAGTACTCATCACAATGTCAATCAAAAAATTACATTAAAACTAAATAAGGGTCTTTAAACTTAAGTACACAATTTCACTGCTTATACTAGAATAAGTATTTAATGCTCGTTAATCGCTAATATCATGTAATAACAATACCCTGGACCTATAACTACATTAATTTAAAATACAGATGCACAGATATTGAGTGTAAGCGTTACATTTACTAACGAGTACACAAAATTCTATTCCTATCATTAGTAAAATAAGTGTGCAAACATCAAACATTAAAAAAATAAAACAAAATGCATCTTTCTCTTTTTATTTGTCATGAAACTCGATGAGGCATAATCGGCAGCTCCATGATCCTTCAGGAGGTGTATGAAGAGGAGGTGCAAGGCAATACATATGGTAACCACGGTCACAGTCATCACAGAACAAAAGTTGGTCCTAAAAATTAATAAAAGTTTATTACCAGCTTGTTTTTTAATATAATAATACTTATATGTATTGAGCTCATTAGGGGTGTTATAAAACAAAAATTATATAATTATTAATAATTAATTATATAAAAAAAAAAGTGAATTATTGTAAAAGGGTGTGCTAAATAGCTATAAATCAAAAGTAATAATCACATAAAAAATAACCACTTAAAAATATAAGTTTCTTTCTATTCTCTCAACTTTAGGAAGTTTCAATATATTTTTTTAAAATGAGCATTTTTTTCTAACTTTCTTTTTATTTGGTTAAAACATTGTTTTAATGTATCGAGTCAACATTTTGAGGTACATATTCCTGTTATCGACCTGCTTTAATCCTTACATATCCTGCTTCTATTTCTCAGTTTTTATAGCATAATTTCAATAATTCAATTTGAATTACTGAACCAATTTTTCTATTGGAGATTCAAGAGAAGAACCATTAGCCAATAGACAAATGTAAAAGACAAACATTAAGACAACCAAACCAAACAAAGTACTAAACTTGTTTAAGAAAATATAAAATAAAAAGAAAAATAATAATTTATCCAAAATAAAGATGAAGAAAACAAATAAAAATGCTTACATCATTATCTGAAGTTCCACATATAGAACAGCATTTACATTCAATACATTGCCATCTATACTTCCTCACTGATACAATCATGTTATCAGTAAACTGCAGACATGTGGGGTGACCTATAATTAATTCACATTATTTTTTACAATAAATAAACAATATAAAGAGCAAGAATAAAACATAATACACTTTATTTACCTGAACGACCACAATCAGAGCATGACAACAATTCCTCTGGCTGCCCTGACTTTTTGTTTGATACTGCATCACCAAGACAGAAATCACAATATGCAGAAGGAGGAGCACGCTCTTTCTCGTTTTGTTCCATTATTAATACTTGCTAAAGAAAATCAACAATAAAAATTAAGAAAATAATTTTTTTTTTTTTTTTTTTTTTTTAATTTAAGAAAACTAAAACTAAGTGTACTGAATTCCTTAAATAATCCAAGCGATAATAATGTGGCTTATTTTCGGTTAGTAAAGAATGAAACTTCAAAACTATTAAAAAATAAGAAAAGAGAGTATCTTAAAGACAAAATAATAGAAATATAAAAACACAGAAACGAAAATAACGTAAGAGAGATGTACAAAGGTATAAACAAATCGCGTAAAAGATTTAAACCTCTATTGAATGCGGTTAAAGATGCAAATAACAATATAATTGCGGATCCTTCTGAGGTATTAAATAAATTTAAACAACACTTTGACGGCATCTTAAATACGGAAAATAATAATCAATCTCCTCTCTCTGAATATCAGAGCGCTGAACCATGGATAGACGCTCCGAGTAAAGAGGAAGTCGAAATGGCGATAGGAAAATTAAAACGTTATAAGGCCGCAGGAAATGATAATATCACGAGTGAATTAATCAAGGCGTGTGGAGAAGCGGGCGTTTCCAAAATACATTTTTTAGTTAAAAAGATCTGGGAAACTGAAAAAATGCCAGAAGAATGGAAAGAATCAATACTTATTCCGATTCACAAAAAAGGACCGAGGTCGGATTGTAACAACTATCGTGGGATCTCTCTTCTCCCAGTATGCTATAAAATATTCTCGTCAATTCTAACTAGTGGAATCACAGAATACGCTGAGGAAATTATCGGAGATTACCAATGTGGTTTTAGGCGGAATCGCTCGACTATTGACCAAATATTTTCCTTACGTCAAATATTAGAGAAAAAATTGGAATACAACGGTGTAGTCCATCAACTTTATATCGATTTTAAAAAGGCTTATGATTCAATAGACCGTCAGAAGCTATATAACATCATGATTGAACAGGGAATACCCAGAAAGTTAGTAAACCTAGTAGAGATGTGTTTGTCGGAAACATTCCATAAAGTTAGAATCGGTCATAATTACTCCGAGAGATTTGAGGTGCGATCGGGTTTGAAACAGGGTGACTCCCTTTCACCTGTGTTATTTAATATAGCTTTAGAATATGTCATAGAAAAGGTGATGTGTACCGAGAAAGGCTTAAATATGGGTGACAAGATTCCGGTTTTGGGGTATGCCGATGATCTGGTACTGCTAGGTGAAGACACGGAAACCATACAACTAAATACAAGTGTGTTAATAAAAACCGGTAAAGAAATAGGACTCGAATTAAATACCGATAAAACGAAGTATCTGATTAGTAGCAGAAACGGTGTCGATCTTGGTGATATTGATGTATCAGGTCATACTTTTGAACACGTAGAGAAATTCAAGTATTTAGGTTCAATTATAACTAGAAAAAATGAAATCCAGGAAGAAATAAAGTCCCGGTTAAAGGTGGGAAATGCGTGTTATTATTCAGTTGCTAAGTTACTTAGATCGCGGCTTCTATCTAAAAACTTAAAGATTAGAATTTATAAAACTATTATTCTTCCAACGGTTCTTTACGGATGTGAAACGTGGCCGCTTACTTTAAAGGATGAACAACGGCTTAAGGTTTTCGAGAATAAGGTACTGCGTAAAATATTTGGTCCGAAGAGAGATGAGGCCACTGGGGAGTTTAGAAGGTTGTACAACGCGGAGTTGCGAAGTTTGTACCCTGTGAATATAATTGAGTTGATAGCATCGCGGAGACTCAAATGGGCGCGTAAAGTTGTTAGGCTTAGTGAGGAACGGATTCCGAGAAAGTTGGTATTCGCTGAACCGACTGGTAGGCGTCCGAAAGGTAGGCCGAAGCGGAGATGGGAGGATTGCGTTAAGGCTGATCTCGGGAGCTTGGGCTTGAATGGTGAGCATTGGACGATTCTGTGTAGGCGGAATTTGGTGGTATCGGCATCGAACCTTCGGGTTCGCTAAGCCTATTATTATTATTATTATTAAAACTAAGTGTAAGAATTAACAGTACAAAAGTTGACTTTGTCAAAAATGAGTTAAGTTCACTACTAGGTTTTAACAGTTTATTTCAAAATTAAATATAACTGGCTAAACAGTACTGAAAGTTAAAATAGTCCCTATAAAGGTTTACATTAATTTCAGTTTGAAATAGCCACATTATAAAGTCAAAATTTTCTACTAACGTACTTTTGACTTGTTTAAGATTCTTATTATATACATTATTCCTCAATTTTTGTTGTTCTTGTTAAGATAATTATCTCCCTTAATACTTCACAAAAACCAAGGTATGAGCCAATATCACGAAGAAAACTTTATCAGCTAACAAAGAAAAATAATCAAACAAAATTAATTAAAACTGGACTGTATCTCATGAGGTGGTGCAGGCTCAGTGAAAGTGGGAACTCTACAACATCTTACTAAAAGATCATACGACGTATATTAATAAGTAAGAATGCTATGCAGAATTTCTCCAGACTCTCTGGGCATAGATTACATGTAAACCTAACAGATGAAAATGGTTAAGACAGGAACTTGCATTAAATAAGTCAAACTATTGTGTTTAACCTTTCTGAAAGGGATTGTTTTAAAGAAAATACTTTCTATACATATTCCTCATGACTGGCTAAATGTTTACTCCTTGAGTACTGGTCCTCAATATCGTTATGGGTCACGGCTATTTGTGTAAACAAGCAAGTTAGTAATAATAACTTGAACCTTGTTAGAATAACCTCTAAAAGAAAACAACCTTCTTCTAGTAACTTTCTCTTCTTGATTAAATAAAATAACTATCTACAGCCTGAAGCATTACAATATGTGTATAAAATTGCAGTGGAAACAAAGAACTTTAAATATGGTGTCCCAAGCCTTCTCTTATCTCCTTATCTAGGAGCCAGTCAATGGACGAATTAGAAAAAAGTGATCTTAAATATTTTTGTAATAGATTAATGGTAGCATAGTAACATGATGGAATATTCATTATGCTATCTCGGCCCAAAACACATGTTATGAAACATGGAAGGGTATAAATAAATTTTTAATTGTTACAAATAATTGATTACAGCTAAAATAAAAAGATAATATATTTCCCTTAATTAACTACATGAAATATATAGTTAGAAAGTATTACAATCGTGAAAATTTTCTAATTCCAATGTTCAATGAAAATACACGTGTTAGGGTCCTCTGTGTCCAAACAACCAAGGCGCAACAAAAAAAAACTGTGTATGTGGGTGTTAAGTCTAGCATGAAAACGAAAAGTCGTACGAAACTGAAATTTAATATTTATTACATTTATAAGCTCAAGATGTTACAGCAACGTTTTAATTAAAATTAGGAAACCAGAATAATCACTTAATAACATGCATTTCGTAACTTTTAAAAATTTTCACAAAAATGGCTCAAACGATTTTGATTAAACTTGATATATCATTGTAAATTTTAATGGGCTTCAATATCATACAGGTTTCATTCTGACTGAAATAGTCTGACAGGGCTTAAATGATGATATTTTAAATTTTTTTCCTCTAAATATCTTTAATTTTATACATTTAAAAAAAATTTACCATATGATCATGTAAGAATTAATAAAAATTGGATAAGTATACAAGTTGGATGAATTTGATAATGAACTGAAGAAGAAATGAGCAAAGATATTTTTTAATGTAATTTTTGAAGATAAGAACAGTAATATAGAAGTATAATATACCAATGGAAACCTAAATATTTTAGGAAAAATATTATCTTTAACACAAAGTTGTAAAATTTAATAGAGAGTGATAAAAACTGGATAAAACTTGATAAAAACTACAAGACTGTAGTAGATAAAAATTTTATATTGTCATATTATTTAATCTAAAACATGTGTTTCCAATGAAACTAAAAATATTTCTTTAAACCTTTTTGAGCTCTATTTATTAGTTCTTAAATCAATTTTAACAACCGAGGTAAGTGATAGTCATGTGTTCCCCACACCAGATTTTTTTTCATCTATAATTAGATAACAAACTGCCTTAGCAAAGCCCAAATTTTCACACACCATTGCCAATTTCTGATGAGACTGATTGTTTAAGAGTAAACGTTAACTAAAATTTAAAAAATCTGTTGCGGGCGACACACAACTTTCACTGACCTCTACTGTAAAAATCAATTTAAGAACTATTACATCAACTTAAATTTAAAGTTAATTTAAATAAAAAGATTATTCAGTTTCGTTGGAAACATACGGTTTTTTATAAAAAATAATATGCCCTATTTGTCACATTACATTACCTTTTACAACTTTGTGCATAAGGTATTACATTTTCTAAAATCTTTTTCTTTCCAACAGTATATTATACATCTATGTTGCTTTTCATAGGTCCAAAAAAACAAAAATTACATTAACAAATATTTTTGCACTTTTCTCCTTTATTTGGTTATCAGATTTGTTCAACTTTCTTATTTAACCACTATTTATCAACTATAGTAAGATTATAGGGGTATTTTTTCTGAATCTATAAAATTGAAGGTACTTTAGAGGAAGAAAATTCAAAATTTCGGCATTTAAGCCATGTCAGACTATTTCAATCAGAATGAAACCTACATGATATTAATGCCCATTAAATTTCACATCGATATGGGAAGTTTAATAAAAATTGTTAGAGCTGTTTTTGGGAAAATAGTAAAAAGGTGTAAAATGCATGGTATGAAATGGTTCTTCTGGTCAGCTGATTTTGATGAAAAACTTGCTGTAACATCTCAGGCGTATAGCTGTCCTAAATGAAAAATTTCAGTTTCATACGACTTTTCATTTTCGCGCTGGACTTACCACACACACGGACATGGGGGGACACACGGACCTTTTTTCAGGACTTGGTTATTTGGACTAAGGGGACCCTAAAACGTGCATTCAAAAATTTTTCACGATCACAATACTTTCCCTTACTATATACTTTATATATAGGTAAATGAAAGTAAAAGCAAAGTAAATTTCATTTTAAATGTATGAACTATAAAGTAAAGTAGTTAACAAATAACAAATTAATAATAAATATAAACCACTTTTATTTTAAGATGGCAAAGGGAGATTAATTAGATACTCATGCCACCAACTAGTTGATTAGGTTTAAGCGAGATGTAAGTAAAATAATTATTTATAGACGATAAAAATGAATAAATAAAATTCTAATTAACGTTATTTCAAAACTAGAGAATTACCTCAGGTAATGAAGAAAGTTTCTTTTCCGGCTGTGGATTTGGCACAGCAGTCGCTTGTGGACCTTGAGGTGGCGGTACTGACTGCTGTGGTTCTTCTTGAGAAGGAGTAGCTGGAGAGGGAACCACCTGCGGTCCTGATCTTCCTCTTCTGTTGTTAGTTCCTGGTGAAAAAAAAACAATGTATAAAACCAACACATTATTAAAAAATATTTATGATTAAATTAATTTATCTGTTAGGAATATTCTAACTGGCTGCATAATGAAAATTTAAAAATTCTGAATAATGAGAACATAACATCTACAATGATTAGATTATGTGAAATGAGTACTGTTTACCTGCATGCGTAATTGATTATGCTTTAAAAAGGTTTTCCAACCTTTCTTGAAAAACAAACATCTGATTTGGACCAAAATTTTTGAATTAGTAGCCATGATTATAACAGGAAAGTGCAGTTGTTGTTCCACCCGACCTTGATTTTACTTTTCAACAACAGACAGGAAGGCAATTGATCAAGTATCTAATCACTTATACTTTTAAGACTGAGTAAAATTAGATATGCTAGAGCAATGCATTGTAAGAGTATTTCCTTCACACCAAAATGAAATGTAACTCGTTTAGCTATGAAGGCTTAGCCAATTTATGAAGCTTGGGAAACAAAAAAGCACTAAGTCATTGTAATCTTGGTGAAAGTTATGCTCGTATATCAAATTCCAGTTAGGGCAGGGCACAAAGCTTAAAGATATATTCAGCTAATGGAAAAATTCATTTGGCTCAGCTGGACTGATTTCCCCACCAGTAGTTGGATTGGAAAAGTCAACATTCTATCTATGGCCTAGTAACAAAATAAATAACCATCTTCTCAGGAGGTTACAAAACAATACTTCATTTAGGTTTACTACCACAGTATTATTCATTAGTATGAATAGTTTTTTAACTTTCTGAATTTTTTTTTATAAAGTGGATTTAATATGAACAGTAAATCAAAAAGAATTAACAGATTTCAATTACTTCCTTCTTATTCTAATAAGAATATGATTGTCACTACTTACTTTACCTCTAAAGATAACAAAACAGAAATAATAGGAACCTGAAAATCATTAAACAACTGATATAGTTTTTTCTTAATAATGAAAATACCTTGACATAACATTAAATTTAGGAAGACCTTCAATGTTCTAACAAAGTTTCATAAAATATTTAACAATCTATTTATTAAATATCATTCATTACAAGATTGGATAACGTAGCCATTCTATACTCCTCTTTAATATCTTAATCACAACACCTTTTCTAATTCAAACCAATCAATGACTTTCAAAACATCTTTGAATTTAAGATGTTCTTTTAACTGCCAAAAAGCGATTTAATTAATTAGAATAAACTATATTAATAATTCCATAACAATTTACAAGAATGACTTTTTAGTCTATTTAGTCTCACTTTAGTGTAGTGTACTAACTTACTACTCATTGCCAAAACAATACTTGTGGTTTTCTTGCAGAAATAGCTTACACAAAATTTGCAAAAAGACTTCAAGGAAAATATGGCAACAAAACTATATTACAGCTGAGATTTAACAAACAATCTCAATCCACATCTTTCAAGATATCATGAAAATTCTGCAAACCTATCGTTATCATCGGGCGAATAACTGTAGTTCCCTTCAACTATCCTAAAAGAAATCTTCAAAGATTAAAACTAAAGTTCTTTAAAGACACATTCAGAACACCCATGTTAGAGATCTAGTAATGCTGAAAATGGCTGCACATAATTGAACTAATGCAATTAAATTTACCTTATTCAATCTCCGATTGAAATAAATAATGTTAGTAAGTTGCAAGAAAAGTCCTGCTGCTATGCCATTTTATGTTAGAAGTTAGTTATAGAGTTAATTTGGGTGTCCGAAGGTGGAGTATTTTATAAATGTTTGTGTTAATTCATTTTTTAAATGAATTTTTTTAATTTAATGAACTATATTCACTAACATAAATTAAATAAATAAATAAATAAATATATATATATATATATATATATATATATATATATATATATCAAAAAAAGCTTTATGAAAAAAAAAAAAATGAATAAACAAGATTACCGAACAACATAATTCAAACAAATTCATGGATCCACATTTTATCTACGTACATTAATTCAAATTAACATTAATTCAGTGAAATTAATTCACTTAATATCTTTATTTTACAACTAAAAAACAAAAAAAAAACATTCTCTCTCTCATTGTATATAATAATAATTTCTTTGAATATAACCTTACCATTATTCTTCTCTTCTTTTGTATAAAATATCTGTGTATATATAACTATATATTACTATGTTAGTAATAGTAAAACGTGTAGGCCTACTATTAAGAATAAAATTTTAGCAACTTTGCTGAACTATAAAAAAGATATTAACAATATTTTTCACGTAGTAGGCAGTTAAAGAGATATCAGGCATTCAATGATATAAAATACTAAAAAGCATTTTGGGTTAAACAGATGCTTAAATTTTATGTTTATCTGCACCAACTACCAACCTAACAGTTGTTTCACTAAACAAGCTATAAATATTTTTTATAATGATTCTATGATTATACTTCGAAGAAACAATAATAGTTCTATTTCCTAGATTTGGTTGTTTTTTTTCTTAATTTTCTACAAACACCTGTAATTTAGCGCTGTAGATTGGTTTAAATGTAATTTTTGATTATATTTGGGCAGTAAAATTGTAATGTAGACAAACACGCAGAAACATATAATGCTAAGTTCAATATATCAACCCTTTAGTGTCTGACTACTGCGGAGGTAGAGCAGGCTTGCTGGTAGTAAAGGCAACTGTGCCCGCTGGACCGACTACTTTTTGACTCTGCTATTTTTTTAATTTTAATTAGTTCTTCTTTAGTTTTTTTTATTTTATTTTTTCTCTTAAAACTTATTGTTACGATCACACATATTACACGAAATATTCGATAAGTGCTTTTAACTTTTTTTTTTTTTTCAGTGGCGCGACAGGCCGTGCAGGCCCTGGGCCTGGGAGATTACACTTGCATTTCTCGATGCAATTTGTAGAGTAGGGTCTCACATACTCGGGGAGAGGCTGTGAGTAAATCCATATTTAATTACATCCTTACAAAAGCCCCGCCAGGACTGGGATTCGAACTCACAACTTTAGCATGAGAGACTAGCGCGCTAGCCACTCAGCCACGGGCTCTCCCCCCCTTCAAAAAAATTCTTCAATTATGCAAAATTCTTCAAATATGCAATATACAATACAATTATACCAGTAGTATCCTTTTTAATATAATACCCCATAATTCTTATTTATATTACTTAGTGATTGTTTAATAAGCCATTCATTCTCATACTTTGTGAGGTCCATATTATCAATAAATAAATCATAACAAAAACCTGTACCACTACAACCCATGAAGGGTCTTGGGCTCAGTACATATAGAGATTCGTACTGTTTCTAGGCCAACGGCAGTGCAATGAGGTGATTAGGCCTTGATCGCGCTCAGCCGCCAGGTTTTTCCCCAATTATTTTGGGTACCCACTTTAAAGAGGCTGGGTCTGCCCCAGGAGGGTCTCCATACCCTAGGGTCGCCCCCAGACTTATTTAACAGAATAAATAATATTCTGTCAAAGCCAGGATTCGAACCCAGGACCCGGAGCACAGCAGACTAGCGCTCTATCCACTAGACCACGCCGCTCCCTGTGTATAATAAATAAATCATATAAAAAAAAATTATACTTTCTAATAAATTATAAATAAAATTGTAGACTGATTATAGGCTTTATTTATAGAAAAATAAAAAGGAAGAAAGTAAAATTCAAATATTTTTTCATCCGGAAAACGTAACAAAGTTTCAAATAAAGACTTCAATGATACATAAGCTAATAAGTAACGGTTCATATTCTTCTAATACTTGACCCTCGCCCTTCTCTTTCTTTCTGAAAATGTATTTAAATTTATAGAAACAAACATAATTTATTAAACAGTTGGTGCTTAAAAGGCTATATTTTCTAACCTACTCTATGAATAATAAAAATATGTTTAAAGCATAAAACAATAACACGATTCTAAAGCATATGATACAAAACATGGCAAAAATAAAATTTAAAAATGTCCCCCATGATAGAGGGTTTTGTAAAAAATGAAATAAAATATAAATCTGCATTGATTTATACTTATTCTACAAAGAAGTAAATTAAATTATTAATCAATTCTTAATCATTAAGATACTTTTAATCGGAGAAAGAAAACAAAAAAATTCTGGTGCGGGAATCACACGACTTTCACTTACCTTGGTTGGCTGTAAAAATCAATTTCAGAACTTTTAAATACACCTAAAGTTAATTTAAATAAAAATGTACTTAGTTTCATTGGAAACATATGGTTTAGATTAAATAATATAAAATTATTAAATTTTTCCATGTAATAATCAGTAATATGTTTATGGCACATTCATCACTTTACATAACCTTTTACAATTTTGTTTAAAAGAAAATATTTTTTTCAAATTCTTAGGCTTTTTGACGGTATATTATACATCTATATTACTGTTCGTATGTTCAAAAGCACAAAAATCACATTAAACAAATATGTTTGCTCTTTTCTCCTATAGTTGGATATGAAATTCGTTCAAATTATATATTTATTGGTTATTTATGAATTATAACAAGATGATATGGCTAATTATTTAAAATCTATAAAATTAAAGGTACCTTAGGGAAAGAAAATTTAAAATATTCTCATTTGAGCCCAGTCAGACTAATTCAATCCAAATGAAACCTACATATTAAAGCCTATTAAATTTAACATCCCTATAGCAAGTTAAATCAAAAGTGTTGGAGCCATTTTTGAGAAAATCGTGAAAAGGTACAAAATGCACAGTACAAAGATCCGACTTTGATGAAAAAGTTGCCAGAACATCTTGGGCGTCTAGTTGTCTTATATGTAAAATTTAAGTTTTGTAAAACTTTGTAACACGCCCACACACACACACAGACCTTTTTGTGGGACTTGGTTATTTTGACTCAGGAGACCATAAAATGTATATTTCTGGTGAAAACTAGATACGTAAATGAAAGTAATATGATCAATTTATTGAAAGAATTTATAAAAATTGAATATAGTAGGTCTTCATTAACAAATTGAAATTCCATGCTGTTCCATTTCTATTTAAGTTTAGAAGTTATGACTTTTGGCTTTTGACTACTATCCACCAATATAATAATAATAAAATAAAAATCATTCAAAACACACACACACGCTATAGGTTTAACATTCCTTTCCTGATTTACTAGTACACAACCCACAAATTTCAACATTGAAAATTTAAAAAAATTCAGTAATGTTCACAAAATATTAATTTATTAAAGAAATTGAGCCAATTAAGTATAAATAGAAGTTAGTCGCCGTAGCACTAAATTATGCAGTGGAACTTCAAACTAATAGGTATCTTTCAAAAGTGGATAATTCTATTTTCCCATGCATTATAATATTTATTCACAGAAAATTATAATAAAAGAATTCTTACATTTTCAAAGTTTCAGACAGTAAAGAATCAGAACAACTCAAATTTCCAATTGATGGTAGTCAGTTATAAAGCATGTTAAAAGTAATTTGTAAGAATTTTATTTTGGAGTTGAGTAATTGTAGTTTTAATTATATCCAAAAGGTAAAGAAAAAAAAAGAAAAGTGTTGTAAATTTTAAAAAAATCTGGTGCGGGCAACACACATATACAGTACACATCAAATACAGTAAGATATCAAAATGAGTGAAACCATTAAATAATTAATTAAATTGAATTTTTATAGAAACATGTGTTTTATTAAAAAAATTATTATATTATTATCTAAAGTAATTACTCAGTTCTATCGGCTTTTTATCACTCTCTATTAACGTTTAAAAGCTTGTGTATAAGATAGTATTTTTTTTTTTAAATCTTTAGCTTTCCAACATTATATCATACATGTATATTTTCTCCTTTAATTGTTTTTCAAATTTGCTCAACTTGCATATTTAGCTGTTATTTATCAATGTTAACAAGATAATATGGTCATTTTCAGAATCTTCAACACTAAAGATACTTTAGAGAAAGAAAATTTAAAATACCGGAATTTATGCCTAGTCAAACCATTTCAATCAGAATTAAACCTACATAGCTTTAAAGCCCATTATATTTTACATCGATATAACGAGTTTAATCAAAATCGTTAGAGCCATTTTCGAGACAATCGTAAAAAGGTGCAAAATGCATGGTATAAAGTGGCTCTTCTGTTAAGCTGATTTTGAAGAAAAAGGTTTTGTTTTTCAGTTTCATATGACTTTTCGTTTTTGGCCGGAAGTTACCACCCACACACACACAGACCTTTTTGCGGGACTTGGTTATTTGGTCACAGGGGACCCTAAAATGCGCATTTCCGCTGAAAACTGGAATTTGAAAATTTTCATGATCGCAATACTTTCCCTTACTATATATAGTAAGTGAAAGTAAAACAAATTGAAATCTATAACTTTTAAATACCAAGAATTACAGAAAGCAAAAAGATGGCTTTTTAATTTATGTGTTTGGTATGGCAATGATTTTGTTGCATAAGAACAAAAATAAAAAATTAGTGGACAAGAAAAGCCTAAGGGAATCACACATCTAAGGAAAAAAAATTCAAAACATTTTTAGAACAAACTCAAAAAAATCTCGACATGAAACTACAGAAAATTTTACTATTAAATTAATTTATTTTACTGAAGAAAAATGTATATTCAGTATACCAATTAAAGTTTAATATGTAGGTATAGAGTGAGTGATGTACACTAGTGCAAATATAACAAATAAAATCACTACAAACTATTTTTAAGTACTTTGCTATGTTTTTAAAATTCAATTAGATTTTTATGTCTTTAAACTGTTTTAGATAATAGACAAATGCATGTTGAAAAAAAAAATCATAAGATGACAAATTTGAGTCACGTACATTAAATAGAAGTTCCACTGTATTTTTGTAAACATTCTCACTAATCTTGTTATGAAAAATGCATTTATATTTATATTAAAAAAAAAAAAAATTAAAATAAGATATTAAATACTAATTACTAAAAATAAGAGTATCAGACGAGGAATCTGTAAAAGGAGTGAAATACTCCCATGCATCACTGTGTATTTCAACAAGTAATAATTGAAAGATATATTAAAAACAGACAACTGAGTCAGCTGTATATTGATTTTTATTGAAATAACAAAGCTCCAGGTTACATGAATGGTGATAATAATCCACTACCTCTATAAACCATAGTAAATAATTATATTTAATTAACATTGCAATCATCAATTGTAAGACTACAATAAAATCTGTATAAGGCATAATTTAAACAATCAATACGATTTCTCTGTAAACAGAATCTATGGAAAGGAAGGAATGTGTGAGAATAACAAAATGTCTATATAATAAAACTTTGGCTTGTTTATAAACAAAACACACTTTAACAAACACTACATGGCAGTTAACTAGACATAACAACAGAACAAATAACAATTCTGAGGCGAAGTAATTCAACTATGGTTATACTTAACCCAAAACTACATAACCTCCTATCCAAATATAAATTATTTGGGAAGATTTTTAATGTTCATAGTCCAAATATATTGGGGATGAGATTTTCAAATTACATATACATAACTTTACTATATGTATCATTACATAATAATATATAATATGATCTTTTTGAGTACTTAAAAGATAAAACAGAATAAACATATTTCAAATTACAATATATTATTTAAATATATTTACTAAATGAACACTTAAAAGTTCAATTAAAGAAAAACAAACAATAACAAATAGAAATATACTAAAGAAGTAATAACCACAGATACATTTATATAAATATGGACTAGTGACCAATAAAACTAAGAAATCAATACTTAAAAAAGTCTAAAAGGGATACCAACATGCAAGACGATTGGAAGCATGCTTGACAGCCCTTGTTGATCATTCATTATTTATATTTTAAATAAAAAATTCGATATAATTTTAGTATGAAAACAAAAAAGAATAAATAAATAAATAAAACCAATATAGCTTCAAGCCATAAAGGAACCTAAATATAGATTTACTTATTGGACTGAGCAGTCTTATGACAACACTGCATGCCTTGGTCCCTTCTCAAAACTTATTCATGCAACTTAATTTACCAATGAATGTGCCATTTAGCACTTCATGCAAGGAACATTGCCTAACAATCTTTGTACTTGAGGAAAATAAATATAGAAAAAAAAAATAATCATATTCCGATATGATTTTTCTCTTAAGTTTCTACAATATAAAAGTGAATGAGGCAGGTATGGAAACGAAATATGAGTGACATTCATTTATAGTTTATAAGGCATCTGTTAGCAGTCTATTATTAGGACTTGCTCAAGAGGAATTAACAATTTATGACCCTCCATAACACATAAAAACATTTTTTTTTTTTTTCCAAAGTTTAACAAGGTTAAGATTTAAAATATAATAAAGAGAGACAACACATCCTAAAATAAAGATGACTCAAAATATAAATTTCAACATTCCGAAAACTTTTCATAGCCTATGAGATTGGAGTTATGATTGAAAGAACAAACAAAATCATAAAACTAATTACTTCAAAAAATTAAACAATGCTTAGCTAATTCTTCAAGTCTATAGCTAAAAATAGTGACATTATTAAGACACTTTTGGAATTTAAGTAATTTCGAAGATTTTAGAAGCACTGGTTGGAAATCATAAACATATCAGTAGGAAAAAAAAAAAAGGTATATATAAAAATATATACACTAAATGAAAATACAATGCAAGTTTCAACTAATTATAAAGTAATTTAACAGTTATAAGTATATAATTACATTATATAATTATAACTAATAACTACTTAGCATAAAAATTGTTTATTTACAGTGAAAAGTTTATTTAAAATTATATAAAATGAATTTGAAATGTTTTTATCACAATATGTAGATTTAATTGTAAAGAAGGAAGTGGAGTTGCACATCCGTGAAGGTTGCTGGAGGAGCGAACACACTCTGCTCAGATAGTAAGAGTCGGATCCCACCAGCGTCATCTTTCAGTCACTTCACCCTTTTAACAGATCAAACAACACCGAGTTAATAATTGCATCTCTTACTATGAACAGAGTGTATCGCTATCCAACTACAGAGGAATAATTTATTTAAATTATCCCTTCAAATATATATTAAAATAAAAATTAAGCTTTTAAAAGTAAACAGTTATTACACATCTTAAAAAGTTTGTATTCTATTTCTGCATTATATTCTTTATTCAAGATATTTTAAAGAAAAATACAAACAAAAAAATTGCGAGAAAAAAAAAATTAAACCATAGTTTTAAAAGAAAAAATAAAATAAAATAAATAAAAAAAAAATGACTAAAAGTAAATATGGAATTAATAGCAACCTATCCAACCATTGGACATGCATCATGCATAATTAAAACATTTAAACAAGATAAGGACAATGGTTTCTATTACATACAATGGTTTATCATTGATAAAACAATGAAAATTAAGTACCATCATAAATAATAAAAAGTTGGATCAATTCGGGATAACTGGGATATGTAGGAGATTCTGATAAATAATTTTTTTTTCAAAAATAAATATTTTTATAATAAATAATTAGGTAAAATGTTGCTTATTGATTATTTTTAATGACACATTCCCATTAAATTACCATATTAATAACTTGTTTCAAACTAATGTTCCCATCATGTACACCCAACCCAATGAAAGAGAATTTGTGAAACAAAAAAAAAAAAATTACTTCTTGAGATACTCTCATAGAGTGAGCACTGATGAAGGCCCACAATGTAGGCTGAAACATTGGCACACAAATAAAATAAGCTTGTCTTATTGGTGTGTTTTCTTGGTGACTACACCCCCCAACCGAATTCTCCTTTAAAATAAATAATGTTTATGGTTAACATTTAATGATTCAAAAAATCATCTTGATGATTTAATAAATCACCTTTGATCATAGACATTTTTGTTCATGGAAGGAAAAAAAAAAAAAAAAAAAAAAAAAAAGTACCAAAATCTCCCGACACAAAAGTCATATTATTTATTTAACATCCCTTTATGCAGCTATGGCTAATCGGATGATGCTACAGTGGGAGTCCTAGATTTTTTCAATCTAGTATTAATTAGGATAGGGATCTCTAACAATCGCACACGCTCGGGACCACCTTTTAACTAATGAAGTGTTGAAGAGGAATCAGGCGGAGGGTATCGAACAAAAGTTTCTGTTTTATATAAAATATTAAAAAATAAATAAATAATATTTTAGGACATATTAGGTTAGACATCTACAATTATGCAAAACAATACATGGGGGCAAGTTAATCATTTTTAACCGTATAAAGTAGACTAAATTAGCAACATTTGCCATTTTTTAAAACAGTCTTTAATTTTTGTTCCAAGAAAACCATTATCAGTAAAATTGAAGCATAAATTTTTTAACATACATTGTAGCCCAAAACGACTTCTGTTGCTTGCATATTATAGAAAAATCTCAATATTTAAAATTTCAATAATACAAATAAGGACATATGTATTTTAACAATTTTCAAAATCTTGTCACCATTATCTTCTTAAAGTGTCTTTTTATCATTTTGAAAACTAAATTTAGTGAAAATGAACTGACTTTGGTGAACGTAAGTGGGATAATTGTAAAGAAATTATAATAATGAATTGTACTAAAACTGTTTAGGCTGAATTTAGAAAGTTGTCTGCAGACTTAATTAGTGTTATTGACATGCCAAAACAATGTCTAAAAAGAAAACAGCTTATTATAAAAAATAAAGTAATAAGAATAAACAGTTAGTAAGGGAAGCCTGCATAAAATATGGATAAAAATTAATGAAAAATAAAAGGACTATCAGTTTAAACATGAATGAAACGATGAATCTTTGAGATAATTTTACTGACATTTTTTTAATATTTTATTTTATTCATTTACAAAGAGAGCCATCAACAGTCATTGACCAATGATAGGGGGTCAATCCTTTGCTGAACTAACAGGACATAAAAAGCTAATGATCTTTTCCTGAGTATTTTTTTCATTTGGTTCAGTAGTTTTCGCACATCACACATAAAAAAACAATTTCATGAAAAAACAACATTAATGTAGAATATAAGGTGTAACAAGGCCAAATTGTAATTCACATTTTAATTTTAAATGGGTTTCAAAGTGGTATTATGATTATTCTAAAAATAATTATAAAGGCATGCAAAGAGTTGTTATTCCTTGAGCATGCTCAACCGCCAGGTTTTTACCCAATTTTAGGTACCCACTTTAAAGAGGCTGGGTCTACCCGAGGAGGGTCTCCATACCTTAGTCACCCTCCCCCCCCCCCATCTCCGGTGAAATAAATAATATCCTGTCATGGCTGGGATACAAACTCAGGACCTGGAGAACAGTAGCCTAGTGCTCCATTTACTAGACCACCCCGCTCCTAATTATTAAAAAAAAAATATATATATAAATGGTACTTGATGTGTGATATGATCATTACTCAGATATTGATAATATTAGAGGAAAAACATTGGATTAGAAAAATTCATTGGTATCCTCTATCACAGGATTCCTATATATCACCCTTTTCCGTTGCTAAGTGTTATTAGTGAGAGATACTCAAATTCTACAATGGAAAATTTGACATGGTACTGTACAAATATTTAAGATAGAAATTTTAAGACTTAAATCTGATTTTATATTAAATATTGTTCTAAAAATAATTCAGCGATATGCATTAATCACAGGATCATAATCTACATTTTATAATAATTATTCTTATTACCATGTATGTAATTATCAAACATATCTTTGAACAATACCCTCCCTATTTAATTACGCAAATGTCAAGAGCCTAAATTAATGCAATCCTTTGAGTTGCTTCAGCTCACAATGACTGTTTAGGCTTAAATTGCTGAATGAGTGTGGTGAATCATACATGACAGGAGATAAGGAATAATCTTTTACTTGAATTACCAGCAAACTCCCAATATCAAATGCAATAAAGATGTGTTACCTCACTATATTTTTCAACAGATGATTGTATCAGGATGAACTTTCCAAATACTATTTTAATGTAAAATATTGCAACGGTATTCGCCCTACAAACGCTTCGAATGAGAGCCCATCTACACAATACACAGCTTAAGGCTAAACTCCCATATTTCGCTTTGAAAAATAAATTATCATGACTCTGAAGTGAATAATGTAAATATTTTCCATTAATAATCATGGAATTTAGTATGCTACCAATAGTTTCTTCTCTTCTATAAATAAATATTTGGCCAGGAAATGTTTGAAAATAAAATAAAGAAGATCGATTCATCTGAAATTTTGTCAAAATTAACATTTTTTTATAAAGCATTTCCTTTCATAAATACACTTCCTTCTTCCTCACTCAAAGAAACTATTTCTTCCTAATAGTTTTAATAATATAATAAAATATTTCTAATAAATAGATGAACTTAGGTGTTTGAGGTGTGATTGATTGGGATTGGAGCTTTGATAAGACATCAACTGCCAATATTTTGAACTAAATTCTGTAATTTTGATCAGAAATGCTGTTTTCAAAAACACTTTACAAGGCTCACAATATTTACATAAAAATGCAAGGTAAGATAGAAAAAGGTCTATCTGTAAACTTGAAAGGACATGTAGAAAGATATTATTACATATAGTAAACAATGCAATTCACTAAACAAAAAAAGATGTTATAAATTACTTATATACCTGTCTTCGATCTACTAAATATTGATTAATTTAATAATCAAGCCAGATAAAATACAAAATCCTCTTCCCTTTGTTTTAATTCATTAGATATTCACAGATGTCTATACATGTATACAGTTTATCAATTACCGATCTCTTCCTCAATTACCTCTTACCACTCTGTCGGACTTTGAGATTATTCAAGTAACTCGGATGATGGCGACATATATAATAGGTATACATTTAATCTGATTTAATGATTAAGGGGTCCCATTGCAGTTATAAACATGTTGCTACTCAGATGTGTACAGTACCCACAGTAACAACGCATTACTTTTTAAAAATAATGTTTACTTTGCAAAACATATGGAGGAGAATTTTGAAGTCAGCTCAAGTACTTTGAGGAGTACATAGACGATATACCTGAAGAGGATCGGATAGATGTGGCCGATGAGTATGACTTGGAGTTTCTTGAATTTCATATGAAAACAGCACTGGAGTAGTAAGAATTAAAAACATTGCTATCAAATTATTAAATAGAATGCTTGATACCTCCAAAATATAAGAAAGCTGATAAAAGTAGGACCTCATTTATTGAGTAGCTATAATAATTTAAAAAATAATATGTTTCATTTTGGTAAAAATTCACATACGAGCATGGGCCATCTACCAAACAACTACATTTTGTAAATAAAAAATGGAACTTGCTAATTTATTTTTATTAGTAATGTTTTAATATAATTCTTTAGTTTGATCTAAGTAATTACAGGAAATACAGGGATTAAAAAAACATTTGTAATATATGGTCTACAACATGCAAATAAATTAATCAATCAAAACTTCAAACCATGAAAAACAACACCACTATTACCAACAAAACACCTCTCACATAAGCACTACAGTATGGGTTCAATTCATGCTTTCAAGGAAGATATTAATGTATACTGGAAAATGAGGAGTATAAAAATGAAAAATAAACATTAATTAATATATAAGAGAAACACAGAGATAGAAAGAAGATAGATGAATTTACCGGGGGCATTAAGAAAAGTGAGGTAACTGTCCTGAAACTTGGTCCAACCTGAGGTCGGCGCTGGATCTAGAGGAGGCGGTGGCGGGGAGGAGGGAGGTAGGGCTGGCTGCTCTTCCTCATGGGCTGCCCGCGTCCCACCTCCCCCGCCTGAACTAGTACCCTCCTTGTGCGAGTGTGTGTAGTGATACGTGAGACCGGGTCGAGTCTTATACCTGGCACCGCACACTGAAACAAGACCAGTCACAATACCCACCCGGCCCCCCTATTTCACATCTACTCATACCACATTACAGTACTTTCACACATTCTACATCTACTTTATATGAAATACCTTAATACCATAACAAAAGTGACGTAAAGGGTTATTACTTCTTTCAATTGAAATTTAATGACCAGTAAAATACTCCAAAATCTATTAAAAAACTAAAGCTAATCATGAAATTCAAATAAAATATTTCAAATTTATAGCTTGTAACCAACTAAAAATCTCTGATGTTGCTTATGAGCATTCTTCTTGTTTGTTTTTAAGAATTTATCCATGATTGATTTGAAACTTTAGTAGTTTCATCTAAATTTTTCTTATAATGAAATATATAATAATATAATAACACCTACAGTTACAGTAACTTTTGCAATGTTATCATAAACAAATAATCAATATATATATAGGGAGATGAAACTCTCTCAGCCATGTCTTCACATACTGTATTTGTTGTAAAAATATTTCTTCGCAACAGACCCTCAATTGAAAGAGACACTGGTGTGGCACAACAGTACTAAGTAATATGCCTGATTAACCAATCCTGATGTTTCCAACCAACTATATCAGACTAAATATATTTGATTTTAAATGATACAGTATAAACTGACGATAAAACCGAAAAGAACAGAATAAAAAGGGTTGTCTTGTTCCACCATCAAGATGTTCTTTGTTGAGCCTAAATTATTCAATGAAACCTTACTCATAAGGTAAAATGTCAATTTATATCCAAAAACCTCTTAACATGCCTATGCATAAGAGATAAATATAATAATTATCTTAGCTCAGAACATAAGTGTTTCAAAATGAATTCTACAACCATCACCAGAAACCAACACAATAACAGATGAAATACACCACAAAACAAACACAACTGAATAGTTATATATTGGTTCATAAGTAAAAAGAGAGTAAAGACAAGAGAAAAGTAGGTTTGTTAAAATTGTGTTTCTAAAAATACAATTCATTCTCAAACTTTCTCGATGGCCGCATAGCACCATTAAAGTGCTAAGATATAAATATAAATGAGACAAGCAAAAGTGATCATGAAATTTAATTTTTAGCAATAGAAAATATTATTATGGAGGGTAAATTACAATTATCAAACTTAAAATAACAATAAGTAAATAATTGTTAACAATTCTCAATACAATACGAAAACTTCTACCTAATCACCTAAAATTCGTATCTTAATTTAAGTGGTATTTTATCAAGGCATCTTGCAAATTCAAACTCATACATATAGATCATATAATTACAAAATTTAATGAGAAGAAAAACTATTTTCATTTATTTACCCAAATATGAAGAAATAAAAGAAACACTATAATTAAGAAATCAACCAAATGATTATAAAAAATGTAATGCATACGAATCAAAACCCAAGACTAATCCAATTCCATAATGGGTTAGAAGTTTAATCCATAATATCCTGTATGAAGAAAGCTGGTAAATCATAATATGAAAATCAGATGTAGATAGCAATGAAGATAAATCCAGAATAAGTGACAAATACAATATATAACTTCAAATAGAAAAATTATATAATAAACTGTTCAAACAATATTAAATTTTTTTAGAAACAGCTCTTCCCTTAAACTAATTCAGACTTGATAATAATGTAATTATTAAAAATTTAAATTTTTAATAATAAGTTATTTGAAATTAAATCTAACAGAAAATGACTCAGTTATCTATTTTTAAGTTAAACAAGAACACGAAACCACTATCATAATTTTAATCAGCAGGAAGTTACTTAAGAAAAGGCATCCCTTTAAAGTGATGAACCAAAATTGATTCTCGGTATATACATTAAAAAGATGATAAGTTATACAAAATAGAAAAACCTATATCATGAATAATTGTAAACAAAAACTGTAATTTCAAATGTTAATAAAATTATTACCATAATACTGTTACAAAAGCCCAACCCACAGTAAATACCAATTAAAAGGCGAAGAACATATTAAGAAAAAAAATAAAATCAATTTTAAAAATCCAATATACTACAGTATTTAGATAAAAAATAAAATAAAAATAAGAAGAACTAATATAATAAGTCAATTATTAATAAATAACTGAAATGGGGTATTTCTTATATAAGAAATATTAGTAAAACCTCTGTTTGCTAATTCTTTTAATTAGTCATTTTAATTATTAAAGTTGATAAAGATCATTTTTTGATAGAATGATAATCTACAATATATTTGTTTCTTGACATATCTAATTTCGGATTACTGAACTATGCTAGCAATCAAATCATTATCACCACTCTCAGAGTAACCAATGATAAACAGTAAACAATCGTATCAATCAGATAAAAACAATAATTCTAGCAAATTGATAAAAGAAATGAAATTTAGAAAACCTGATCTACTTTATTACAGTAAAATGAGCGGATTTGTATAAAATTTATAATCGAAGTGATCAACATATTTTAATAACACAAGCCTTCTTAACAATTATTTTCCAACCACTCCAAACATTCCATATTAACTTTTTGATTTTAAGGTTTCACAAATATCTTTAACCTTAACAATACATTGGTACAATAATTTTTAGGGTCCTAATTAAAAACTATCTTCCCGATAAAAAGTAATTAAGAATTCATAGAATTTAATAAAATAAAATTTTCATATCCTTGGTAATTTAGAACAATAAATTGAATATAAATTTTTAAAAAATTTAGAAGCTAAGAACATGAAGCAAATTTAGTACTTAAGTTTAACCAAGAACAAAGTTTGAAATCATTATCGCATACTTTTTTTATTACACTTTTAGAATTTGTATTTTAGTTTTTACTCACATTCTCTTTATTATATATTATGTACATTATAAATTTTAAAAATTAGGTTGATTAATTTTTAAGAAATCTATTAATTGAAATCTATCTATTCTTAATATTACTAGCTTCCATGTCGCATAATGACTATTCAAATGCAGTAGTACATAGACATTAAGAATGATAAATAATTACTTCAGGTATTAACCATATTTATTATTGACCAATTAATTGAATATTTAATACTTTCTTTTTTAAAAGGTATGAATCCATTAGCTTACATGGTATTTTTTGTTTCATTTTTTCTTCCCCAGATGCTCAAAAAATTAAATTCATCAAGCATTGATTGAAAATTCAAATAAAACAGACTAAATATATTAACAAATTTAATTTAAAAAGTAAATGGAGTATTAAATCAACGGAGCAATGAATAAAATAAGTAATACAGCTTTCATTCAAACAATTTATAGGAATAATGTTTTTTAGTTCTACCAAGTACACAATGTTGTGTTTCACAAACAATTTAGAAGACCAATGAAAAATGTCTTACTGAAAATTCTAAACATGTTTGTAGTAAGATGGGATAAAACATCATTATTTATACTGACATTTTAAAAAAAAAAATCTTATTTTGGTCTTCTTTTCAAGTTGAGGGCAACTAAGAATTTCAGGTTTAATATTATATAATAAATACATACACTTTTGTATATATTGATAAACATTAAGAAACTGGAACTAAAATTTTAATGTTCAACTGTACAACAAAAACAGAAAATATAAACAAAACCAACTAAATCTTTCTATTCTTAATCAAGATTAATTCTCAAAAACAAAAGAATTTTGATCGTTAATAATAATCGGAAATAACACAATAATAATTTATATAAGACATTATAGGATAACAACAGTAGTGCACGTTTTTCTTTCAATGATAAAATATAACTGAAGCTTTTAAGAAATTTGAAATACCATTAATATTAAACTATGTTATTGTTTCATGCTTTGAATAACTTTTATGATACAGCTTTAGCTTAACTGAATGAAAATAAAAAAATAAATTATTAATAGCAAAACATTAATCATAAACCTCCTCAATAATTGATTATTAATGACTTAATTAGAGAAAAAATCTTAATATGTATACTCAAAATAATAAAAAAAATAAGTATTGAACTAATAATTTATCAAAAATGTATATAATTGTTCAATCGCAAAAATGTAAATGACCTAATCCGAATGAAGAAACATGCTTTTTAAGTGCTTTAAATGTAACTCGTGCTTAGTGGGTTAGTAGTAAAATAACAAAATAAAAACTGAAAAAAAAATAAATAAATAAAACTAATCATTAAATTTTAATCATATGCAGCCATATGCAAACATACTAGAGAATACAGATGGCATAAAGAATTGATTATGTTGCATATTGTTGTGGTATTTCTTTAAAGAAAGTCAATTTTTATAATTAACAGCCAGTACAAGCTTCAATCATATAATACACAAAGTTTTACTTACGATCACATGAAAATGGTTTCTCGGAATCGCCCATCTCACTGTAATTGATGCCTTTCTTTCTCCCTCTGCCTTGCCCAGTACCCTATAAAAATAATTGTACATCAACCACAGGGCTAAGAAATACTATATTTAAAAGATGTTTGAATATTTTGTTTTTAGGCTGCTAAATAATCTGACTAGTATCCCTGTCTCTATCAGAACAAAATATTCTCATTGATGAAGATGGACTTATCTACAGCATGACTGCAAGAAATAAAGTAATTTGCCTAACATGAACTCAAAAATAATATCTGTTTACTGCATCATTGACAGATGCCGCATATGTGAAGGGCAGGTCTAGTCTAGGTGCTGGGGGGCTTTTATCCCAACATTAATTCCCCTACCCTCTCCCCTGGTCCAAGAAATTCCCATACAGCCTTCAAAGTTAAGGTATGGGTAAAAAACAAAATAAAAAACCCTGCAGAATATTTTGAAATATGTTTACAGAAGTATTTTTATTTTAAATTTATAAGAGACGAAAGAAAATTTAAAATATTTAATAGTGTGGTTGATCTCTAGATTAGAACTGATGAAATTCAAGCATTAGGAGGCATTTCATAAGTTATGTTCCTTTTAAAAGAGCTTTCCTTTTAAAAGGACATCTCTTTCTATATATTAGGTAAAAAAGGAAAACATAAGGTAGTTAATAATTGCATGATATGAGATAGTTTCATAGAAATGATAAAATGCAAACAAGAATTGGACTAAACAAAGTTATACCCATAAAATAATATAATAAAAAATAAATTTTTACTTTCATTTACCAGTTTTTAACAGAAATAAATGTTTTAGGGTCCCCTGAGTCCAAATTGCCAAGTCCAACAAAAAGGTCTGTGTGTGTTTGTGTGGGAAGTCTAGTGCGAAAACGATAAGTCGTATAAAGCTGAAATTGCATATTTTAAGGCGAATAGTCTGACAGGGCATAAATGCCGATATTTTAAATTTTCTACCTCCAAAGTATCTTCAATTTTGACATTTGAAACATTTATTATATATCCTGTCAGCATTGATAAAAAACGGATAATGAGTAGAACGACTTTGATAATGAACTAAAGGAGAAATGAGCAAAAATATTTTTAATGTAATTTTTGTTTTGTTTTTAAGATAAGAACAGTAATGGAAAGCTAAAGATTTTAGGAAAAATATTATCTTATACACAAAGTTGTAAAATGAAATGGAGAGTGATGAAAAGCGGATAAAACTAAATGATTGTTATAATAGATTATTTAATAATACACATGTTTCTATTGAAACTCAAAGTAATTAAAGCTTATACCTTTTCAATCTTTAACTATATTTAAAAATCCTTATATTGAATTCAACAACCGAGGTAAGTAAGTGAAAGTCGTGTATTTCCCACACCAGATTTTTTTAATTACTCACCATAATTAATAATTAAAGGGTATTCATAACAAAACAATTACAAAACTTCACTCCTGCAGGGTAAAAATAACCTTGTTTTGCATCTCAGTGCCGGAGTTTTTCAAAACTCTGACATCAATTTTAATCCTCCACTTTTACTCCCTGGTTTGAGAAAACTAGAATAGCAAAAAAGGTGAGGTAGGGGAGAGAAAAAAAAGTACAAAAATCAAGACCCTCATAGGGTGTACAGGTAGTTGTTTTTTTTGTTTTGTTTTTTAGCAAATACAGAATTCTAGATAATTCTAAACATTTCCTAAATCCTTCCTCAAGATTTAATATCATATTAATAAAGATTAAAGCTAAAATAATAATAACATTATTAATATTATTATAACATCATAGCCATGAAGACATTAACAAGGGATTTGAAATCCTCTTCATGAGAAATACTTGCTGGACGAGAAACCTTGAACATCAATCATACCACATATTGTGACAGGATCATATGCTATAACTGTGATTGCTTTGGATCAGTGCCTATTACGAGACCGGCATCAATATGAGTTACGTATTATGTATCATCATGGATAAATCAAGGAGAGGACAAAGGAAAAAAGTTTAAAAACAACAGAGGTCAAACACAGTAAACAGCATTTAATTAAATATTAGAGATTCATAATAAATACCTTAGTTCCTTTTTTGGCATGAGGAGAGTCAGACATTGTAGTGCTTTTGGCAGGCTTTCCAGGGGGTCCTCTCTTTTTCCTTTTCTTACTGTATGTTTCTTCATAATCATAATCGGAATCCGGATCAGCATCATCAAAACCTTCCATGGCTTGCAATTCCAACTCTTCATAATACCAAGCATCAGGCTAAAAATAAAAAAATAACTACTTATTCATAAATACTATTATTTACTTTGTGGATATAATTAGTTTGGGAATAACTTGAAGGAATTAGTCTGGGTGGCAGTCAGTAAGTGGAAAACTATATAGTTGTTTCATTTACTGACAACTAATTTCTTCCAGTATCATTTACTTAGTTGTTTTGGTAATTAAAATTAATAATCAACGTATGACTTTATTAAGATACAGTAAATAATTTGATAAGAGTTTAAAAGAAGAGCGAACGAATGACTAATTAAGTTTTGAGAAGGCCCGTTTACTTTAAACAGGTAACACAAATAAATTTTTGGATGAGATAAATCTTGATTTTTTATTTTTAAATGACAAAAAATTAAATTTTCTTTTTTTCATCATCATGTTAACAATTAACAAGCCCAAGCCAACTTAGTGA
This sequence comes from Piezodorus guildinii, assembly GCA_023052935.1. Lineage (NCBI taxonomy): Eukaryota > Metazoa > Arthropoda > Insecta > Hemiptera > Pentatomidae > Piezodorus > Piezodorus guildinii. The sequence continues at coordinate 90,823,087 of CM041293.1, forward strand.
CTAGTATTCCATGGTAGGTGATTAGAGAGTGTGGTTTGTGAAAATTTCTTAAAAGATCCTCCGCTCACTCTGATGGGCTCGCTGCCCAACATCGAGAAAGTTCTATAGGCCAGCTGTAGCTTACAAATCCTAGCCCTACTCTCATATTTAAGGTTTACAAAACACTGCTAACAGTCATAGATCTATCTGAGTTAAAATATTCATTATTCAGATGTAAACCAAACCGTTACCTCATTCAGAGCTCTAGTTACTGTAGAGGATGGTGCAAGTTTAAAACAAAAGTTTTTGTGTAGGAAAATCAAGGAATCTATAATATTTAAACATAGCAGGTGGCATAAATTGTGTTTTAAATGATGTTGAGAGATTCCACTAAGATATAGCAAGTGGTTTACAGACTAGAGGAGGATTTGGGGCCATTTCAGGGATATTGGTTTAAAATTTTAACACACAATGTCCTACAGAAGATGTAAACAATGAAGTTAAATACAATTTTCATAGAGCAAGATTGTACACTCTAACTATGAAACTACAAGAAAAACGTACAAAATGAAAGAAGTATATTATTCAATGATAGAATCAAAAAGATTGCATGAATATAGTAAAGATAATAAGATCTAAATGATAAACTTTAAGAAATACTTCTTGGCTTAAAATAGCATAATTAATATGCGATCTTATCATGGAACAGAATAGAGGTTTAGACCTGAATTCATAATCTTTCATAAAAGTACATCTAGAAAATTTGACAAAAATTAATATAAAAAAAGAGAAAATAAAACAGTACTTGTCAAAACATGTTGTTCTAGATAGATGAAAAAATCTTTGAATTTAGATCCTATTAACTTTACTATATTTCAATAAACATTTATTCGTTAAAATACTGGCAATATTTACTTAAACTCCATTTATACCTGCGATTTACCCTGGGATTCATCTTTTACACCAGCACTATCTTTGCTATCCTCGCTATTTGCTGCAGCTGGGTTTTCTAATGTACTAATAGTGTGCAAATCAACAGACTCTCCAGGAACAACATCTAGTCTCCTCAACTGTACTTGAGGCTGCATTAAATATTGTCTTCTCTTTTTCCGCCATCTTTTAGATGGGTACGTATATACTTGACCATGCTGAAGACCAGGGATTCTTTCTCTTGGACTCATGAATAGACTTGAATGGTTTTGAGCCACACCTTTAACAGCCATTGAAAATTAAATAAGAAAACTAAAGATAAATATTCAGAATTATAAGTTATTTTGTTTAAGACAGATATTCTAAAAGGAATTAAAATAACTTTTAAAGTATTAGCCAAAATATACGCCTCATAAAATTTATTCAATCCATTTTGTAACTTTTGATGCAAAAAAAATTTATATCTGTTTTGTAGAAAATTGGAATTTTGTAAAAAAAACCCACAATTTTTGTTTGTTTGTTTGTTAGGGCTTTAAGGCGTAAAACCTCAAGGTCATCAACGCCTGTGCATCTTTAATCGCTAAGGTGATAATAGAAAAGAAAAGATATAAATAGAAATGTAATATAGTGGAAAAAGGAAAAATAATTAAATTATATTAAGCAATTGCCATAAATTGAAGGAGAATACATAAATATTAATAAAGGTTTCCAAAAAAATAAAATAATAATAATAATAAATAAAATAATAAAAAAAATTGTTTAAATACTAATAATAATAAATAAATCACTAATAATCACTGCAGATATATAATACTAAATACAATAAGTGCTATAGTTTATTTGATATTTTATTTATATTTAAAAAGTTCAGCACTTTTGATATTTTGGCTATATCATCACTTAGACTAATTGAAATGTCTGGAGTAAGTCCCCATGTAGTCAAACTTGAAATGTAAAAGGGGCATTCTTGGAAAATATGTTTGACCGTGAGCATATTATTGCAGTGTTGGCATTTAGGGGGTGGCTGTTTGTTGATGAGGTAGGCATGGGTTAGATTTGTATGTCCTATTCTAAGCCTAGCAATAATTACTTCCTCTCTACGGTCGGATCGATTAGATGTGGCCCAAGGTATTACAGATTTTTTAATAGTTTTGAGTTTGCTTGGTGGGCTATCATTCCACATCGATTGCCAGCTGGCTGCTACTTCCTTCTTGAGGGGAAGACTTATTTCCTGCGGCCTTAAGATGGTGGCAGTACCTCGGCCGGGGAGTGCAAGTGCCTCTTTGGTCACTGCGTCAGCGAGCTTGTTACCTTTAATCCCCATGTGGCTCGGCACCCATATAAAGTATAACGATTTTCCCAGGTTTTCTAGCGTATTTAGGTAATTACAAATCTTTTTGATGATGGGGTGGGTAGAGTATAGTTTTTTTAGACCGTATAATGAACTCAAAGAATCGGTGATTATTGCTATTGCCGTTGAGGTAATTGACACCAAAAATGTGGAGAGCTGAAGCTATTGCATGTAATTCTGCGGCAAATATGCTACATAATTTAAGGAGTTTTAATTTTTGGGTTGAATTTTGTGTAACTAAAGAAGCTGCTGTGGATTCGTTTGATTTAGATCCATCGGTGTATATAAGAAAGGGTTACGGTAGATCCTAGAGGAGGAGCGAGAATTTAGTTCTGTACTCAGAGGGTGACGTATTGTTTTTTGACAATCGAGATAGATGTATCCAAGTTTTTGGAGATTTGTGTGTCCATGGAGGATTGTTAGTTTCTTGTTTATGAAATGGGATTTTTTTTAAAGAAATGTAATAGCTGGATGGATTCTATCAGCTAAGGGGAGGGTTGAATTGTTTTTTTTTTTCAAAGATTTTGGAAAATTTTGGTTTAAAAATGTATTTATGACTAGGGTTGTCGTTTTGAGGAAGGAGTTTGGAGACATAATTTATAGCTATTTTTTTCCTTCTAAATAAGAGAGAGGGTATTTCTGCTTCTGAACACAGACTTAGACTAGGACTAGTTCGGTAGTGCAATACGGATCCAAGAATGGTGGACGGCATCTAGCTTCATAAGAATACGATCACGAGCAGAACCATAAATATAACATCCATAGTCTAGCTTAGACTCCACTAAAGACTGTCCTAGTTTTAGTTAAGTAAGTCTATCTGCGTCCCAGGAAGTTCAGCTCAGGAAACGTAAAATATTTAGGTTTTTTGTGGTACTTTGTTTCAATTTGGAAATGTGAGGTTCACAAGTCAGTCTTCGGTCGAAAGCCATTCCTAAGAATCTTTGGCTAGTGGTATATGGGATCAAAGAATTGTCTAAATAGAGCTCAGGAGAAGCAGGTGTATTTCTTTTTATACTGAAATGAAGACATTTTGATTTTTCAGAGGAGAATTGGAGACCAGTGAAACGAGACCAATTGCAGATTCTGTTAATGGCTTCTTGTAATTTATTTATAAAAACATTTTTTTTTAAATAGCAGAACATATAAAAATGGTCGAGTACATAGAGCAGCACGATTGTATTTTCAATGAAATTAAATAGAAGACTGATTAGGCCACTGGACATGCCCTAAATTAAACTTACAAAATCAGTTTTGCATCTTCCTGTATTCCAGGAAAAATTTACCACATGAAAAAACCCTGAATCAACTCAAGACAGCGCTACACAGTGTGAGAAGAAGTAGGTTAAAACACGTGAGAGCGAGGTCTTGTGAGAGTTTACGAAAGTAGCAGGAAAGGGGAAAGGCATAATTTTTTAAAAATAATTTTGGATAATAACATTAAATATTACTTTTTAAAAAATCAAATAAAATCATTAAATATTGTTTTTAAGAATAAGATAAAAAAAACTAAATGTTAAAGTATTATCAAAACAAACAAGTGTAATATACACATCATTAAAACATGTTTTTTTAATGAAGAAACTCCATTTTAAGAAATTGAATATTATTTCTAATAAAATTTAAAATAACATCATAAAGTTTTATAGAAAATACAGTCATTACATATTTATTATAATACGTTGAAAGTATGTGCGAGTGCTATGATTCACTATCACCGACATAACATCAATCCTACACAAATTTTCATTTTTTACTTTCACCTACTTTTGCCGTGTAGGACAGCCACTGGATATGCCCAAATGTTTCATGTCACATTTATCATGTGATAATTAGTGAGCACTGAATACATAACAACAGACATAATGTCATGCTTAGAAAGTTAAAATACGATTAGAAAAAGTATTATTATATTTTTAAAAAAAAATGAAACTAAACTATAAGCCAAGGTAGCATTACAACCCGGAAGAGTGATATCTTTAGAGCATTATTACAGACAAGACAATATCCTAGGGATTATCCCAACCATCCTTCTGAAACCACTTAAAACTAAAGAAAAGACATAAACAAACTTAAGCACTATAAAATTACAATTTTTACAAATTGTTAAAATATATAAAATCATTTAAACCTGTTTGTGAATCTAAGAAAGGCATCCTCATTCTTCTTTCAATACATAATCTTGTATTGTAGTTTGCAGAATTTTCTATTGCTTCTCGATAGGAAGTGTCATTCATAAAGCTAAAATAAAAAAAAAAAATACAGATCACTGATCGACAGGGTAACCTTTAATAATCTAATGATATATGATGAAGTAATAATAACAATAAATTCTTTAGTTGTTATTCAAAAACAACATTCACTTTGCCTTCACAACGTAATTTTACAATCGATCTCGACGGGTTCAAACCCTGAATTGAAATCCTAAAATTTATATTTTAAAGCCTTAAAAATCCTCAATTGTGCTGTAATATGGAGAGGACATAAAATAATGGTTCTAAGCCTGTGTGATAACAAAAACTCATACGATAAATTTAGGATTTCCACTATATCATCGTCTGATTGTTAACAGCAGCACAAATTGATATAAATGAATAACAACCATTCTATCACATCTTTCTATTCCAATTAATAATAACAACCTTTATACATAACATTCTATTTTTTGTACAACATTATATGTAAATAACCTTACTAAATTAAATAAATTACATGATTAGGATTGATCATAGCTCTAATTATGGTTCCCGTAATTGAAATTACTCATAAAATTAGTTTTTCAGACAATTTTAATTTGGTTCATAACTTATTTCTTATAGCTGTTTGATTACAGAAAAATTTTCAGTACTAACAGAAAATAATTAAAAATGTTTCCTCAATGATTCATAATAAGAGCTATAATCTTTTAGTACAATAGTAAAATTCAACTTAATGAAATATACTATTTTTCATGTATTTTTTTTTTCCATGTTACAGTACTTCATTAATAACCTAAGCTTCACAATAATTAAATAGAAGAAAAAAACCAATGAAGATTTCAAAACTAGGGGTTATCTTTTCATTTTCACAGATTGAACTCAGTAAATTATAAATTTAAAAGGTATGGGAATAATTTTTTTTTTTACCTTTCAATTCTGCTAAGAACAGAAGGGTTCACTACTTGGATATCACAAGCCATCTTGAATTAGTATCAGGAAATAGTTATTCCAGCATTCAAACTAATAAATATTAGTAATAATAAATCAACAGTACATCAGCAGGCCGATCAGACATAGTTTGACACTAATCCTAAATTTTTCCAAACCCAACCCTACACAACTATTATCGATCAACACCAAGCAACAACAGCAATGGACCAATGTTACCAACTGTTTAATTTAAAGTGGACTGATTAAAATTTGTATAAATAACTCATGTATTATAAAATATTAAAATTTAATATTCTGAAATTAAGCAGCAGAAAATGATAATATCCCGAGTGAATTAATCAAGACGTGTGGGAAGTGGTCGTTTCTAAAATACATGTTTTGGCTGAAAAGATCTGGGAAACTGAAAAACTGTCCGATGAATGTTTTTATGGGGATATCGTTTGAATACTGATAAATTATTTAGCTTAAGTAAAATATTAGAGGAAAAGTTGGAATTCAACAGTCTAGATCTTCAACTTTATATTGATTTCAGAAAAGCTTATGATTCCATAGACTGCCAGAAGTTGTATAACATCTTGATTGAACAGAGCAAGGAGTTTGTAATAGTATAGTAATACTATTAATGTAATGTACTTTGTAATGTATAGTAATACTATTACAACCTCCTTCGAACAGAGAATATCCAGAAAGTTAGTAAACATCTGAGAGGTTTGAGGTTTGAGGTGCGATCGGGTTTGAAACAAGGAGACTCCCTTTCGCCTGTTTTATATGATTTGGCATTAGAATATGACTTAGAAAAGGTGACGAGTAACGAAAATTGTTTAAATCTGGGTGGTAAAACTCCGGTTTTAGTGTACGCCAATAATTTGATACTGCTGAGCGAAGACTATACAAGTAAATATAAGTACATTTATGAATATTTATGAAACACGTAGTACGTAAAGAGATAGGATTTGAAATTTATACGGATAGGACGAATATATGATTAATATTAGAAAGCTTTATGATATATCAGGAAATACGTTTGAACACCAAGAGAAAGTTCGGTTCTGTAGTAACAAAAAAACAAAAAAAAAAAACGAAATGCAGGAAGAAATAAAGTTATTAGCTCGAGGCTTCTATAAAGAAACTTAAAGAATAGACTTTATAAAACTATTTTTATTCCGACAGTTGTGTACGGATGTGAAACGTGTTCGCTTGGAAGCACGGTAACTAGAGCAATACGGTATGACTCACGCATAGCTGGCTGTAAGGCCGTGACGTCATCTGCACCAAGCCACTCTACCTCTCTAGCGGAATTTTATTATCTTAAAGCGACTTTACAAGTAGTATAGAACTCAAATTGCCATCATAATGACATTTTATATCATAACTATGTTTTAAAAAGATTTAGTGTTTTATTAATGAAAAAACATTTTATATATATATATATATATATATATATATATATATAATATATATATAAATGTAAAACAGTTGTATAAGCCTATCTACACACATATTGAAAAAATCCTTACAACTTACAAATCAAAATAATATATATTTAAGTCAATCATTTAGAAATGTTAAGATACTAAAACGTCTAATAAGTAGTACCTTATGTTTGACCTAAACCGTCACATTAATTATTTATTTAGTTCATCTGTGATTTTTTTGGTGCAGTGTCAGAAGTTTCATCTTTCTTTATCGCTCTTCTAAGTTCTTTCTTCTTGTTCAGTTCTTTTATTCTTATAAAGGATTGAATTCTAACATATGTTGTATTAGCATTTTGCTTCTAAAAGTTTTTGCTGTTTACTTTTAGAAAATAGCTATTTTTATTTAATCAAATCATGTTTTAATTTAATTACTCTGTTGGGCACACTTAAGTTCATTTGTTAATGTAATGATTTTTTTCTTTTAGTTCTTTATTTTCGTCGTTTATCATGATAAAATAAATTTTGCTCTTTATTAGAATCGACTCAGTGATGAGTTGGTAGTGCACAGAACAACTGAGCTACCTCGCGCGGATCTCATTACCGCGTATGGGGAGCGTCCCACGGGTGGCGGATGTGGGAATGGTCGGTGGAATTTCCTCGGAAGCTCCTCCCGGCTAAGTCCGATGGACTCGCTGACCAACAATGAGAGCGGCCCCCCAGGCTTGCTGGAGGGTGTGACGTAGGTTCGAACGCCCTACTCACATATTTTAGTTCACAAAATATCACCAAAAGTCATGGATTCCTCTGAGGTAAACGCTCATTATCCGGAGGTAAACTAGTCCCCCGTTCGGGTCTCCGGGTGGGGACTGCTTCAGGGGAATCATGGCGCAAGATGAGTATTGCGTAAAATATTTGGTCCAAAGAGAGATGAGGCCACTGGGGAGTTTAGAAGGTTAAATAACGCGGAATTGCGGAGTTTGTACCCTGTGAATATAATTGAGTTGATAGCATCGCGGAGACTCAAATGGGCGCGTAAAGTTGTTGGGCTTAGTGAGGAACGGATTCCGAGAAAGTTGGTATTCGCTGAACCGACTGGTAGGCGTCCGAAAGGTAGGCCGAAGCGTCGATGGGAGGATTGCATTAAGGCTGATCTCGGGGGCTTGGGCTTGACCGGTGAACATTGGACGAGTCTATGCAGGCGAAGTTTGGTGGTATCGGCATCGAACCTTCGGGTTCGGTAAGCCTATTATTATTATTATTAGAATCGAGTCGGTCTGAAGTTCCTATAATTTTGCTGTTTTTTTCTTTTGCCGATTTTTTTATTACTGAATTTAAAGTTTTCATTCAACTACTTTTATCTAGGCGAAGTTATCTTTTAATAGAGTTCAGAGTGTCGGTTGAAGATGTAATTGATGGTATTTTTTGTGTTGGTATAGAGAATACTTTTAATTTACGCCTGGGCGGTAGGCCTAATAATACCGATTTTAAATCTAATAATTGCTCGTAAGAAATGTTCCGAACAAATTCTGCCTGTCTTTTTGTTAAAAACTCCTTTTTTCGTTTGCAGAAATGTTGCCATTGTTTATACAGAGGTTTTTCTTTTGGAAAAACGTGAAATGACAAGTTCAGTTTTTTAGCGTTATCTGAACGGTTTGTACAACCGACAACGCCACAACAAGGCATTTTAAAGCCAGATAATTACTTAGTCTATCGACAAAATCAATAAAAACGTTCCGAAGACTATAAACACAACCGTTGTGGTCAGTGAGCGAAATAAAAATAGCTAACTACAATTACACTGCAGTGTCTGTAAGAAGGGTCGGTCCACGTGACGTCAGCTGGCTGGCAATCTACTGCGCATCCACCCCGTGAGCCCTTTCTTATTGTTCTAGTTACCGTGCTTGGAAGGATGAACAAGGTATTAAAAATAAGGTACTACGTAAAATATTTGGTCCAAAGAGAGATAAGGCTATTGTTTTTGTTTAAAAAAAACTAGCTTCCATTTATTACATATTGAAAAAATATACATATATTCTTTATATCCAGAGAGGGGTGATTTTTATCTAAATTATTTGTGTTTGTGTATTTGCATTTTAATTTTAAGTATAGCTGTTTTATAGTTTTTATATAAAACTCTCACATTTATTATAAACTTTTACATTTTTGATAAGATTTTAAAACTTATCCTTTCAAAGGACTTAAAAGTTTTAAAAGAAAAATTGAGAGGATAGGCTTAGGAATTTCGTTTGGAGGGGGGGGGGAAGATGGTAGGAGGGCAAGAAGGTTGAAAACGATGGTGGGAAGTAGAGGGGGGGGGAAGGGAAGATGGACTAGTAGCTTGATAAGTTTATATTTTATTTAATAACTAAAATTATTTTTTCTAAACACTGGCTATATGCATACTTATAAATCTGAAAATGAATTACAGGCTTGAAAAAAAAAAAAAAAAAAAAAAAAAATATGGCAACGCGTTTTTCCTGATTCCTAATTTTTTCCCACGCAGCTCATTTTTTATTATTTATATATGTATTTATTTTTTAAAAATCTAGTAGAGCATGCGCCATATACTTTTTTCATTTTGGTCGAGACCAGTTAGAACAAAAAGGGTTTATTGGGAATGCCCTGCCTTATCTCGAAGGCTTTGAGTTGAAGTAAAGAGGGAACAGATCCTGTAATTTTTTATATTGTTTTAATTTAAAATGTCCTAATAATTTGTATGTCTACTACTAAAGTTGTTTTTTTAACTTTTTTTTCTAATGTTCCGTAAGCATACAGTACGTTTCATAATTGCAATTTTGGATATATAATGTTAAACATTTTATTGAAAGTTTTACACAAAAAGGTCGCACTGGCGGCCATTATACTTCGGGAAAAAAAGATTGGACTTCATAAAGAACAATCGTAATTGAAAGAATATAATTTTCTATTTTGAAAATTATTTTTAATTAATAATAGAATGACAATTCAATAGTAATGAAGAAGGTAAGGTACATATATTGTTAGTCAAAAATCCTAAATAATTAATATGAACTGATATTTTAATAAGATGTGAATCAATATGGGATTAAAATTGATAATTCATAATTACATAATTTTTATTAACATTTCATTTGATTAATATTTAAGTAGCAAATTAAAAAAACATAGCTGGTTTCTGGAACACTGTTAAAAAACTTAATTGATTTTAGGACTGATGTTTTCTTTATTACAGATAAAAAAGAAATCACACTATGGTGACAAATGCAGTGCTTCTCACATTGACTCTCTGAAAAGGCAGATCAAAAAGGTATCTTTAAACTATATTTCTCAGAAACTTTAAACATATCTGAGATACTTAAACACCTACAGAAAGTGTATTTATCTTTTTGACAATTAAAATGAATTTCAGTTTATGCTTGGACATGGCTCAGTAATGCCCTGATGATGGCTCACAAGCTTGAGCCGAAACGTTGGCAAAATTAAAAACTTTTCAAAAATGACTGATTCCTGACTATTCCACCTATAATAAAATGAATTTCACTGTATTTTGCCTGAATGTATGTGATTTATTTTTTGTCCGTCTTAAGTATGAATAAGCTAAACATCAACTGATTTAGTGGTTTATCAGCAGTTTAGAGACTAGTGGCCCTGTTTTGTAAAATCCTATATATTCATATATATATATATATATATATTATATATATATATATATATATATATATTATATACATATGTATGTATACACTTAATTGGTAGATACAAAATATCTTTATCTTACTAAAAAAAAAAAAAAAAAGTGAATCTCAATTTTATCAGATTGTGCTATCATCTTAAAGAAAATAATTTTATTGTTTATCCTGAGTATCTTATGTATGATGTTTATTACCAGATTATCTATAACATCTTATGTTTTATTCATACCCAAAATAAAAAAATTAGTTTGAGAATGCTATGTCTGTCTAGCCTCCATTATCCTTCGTCACCTATCATGTCTATACCACTTAAAGGTGACGTTTCTCTATGACATGCATTACATATTTAACTGCAATTGTAATCTCTAATTCTTAAGCAATCTCGTATTATCTTTTCAACAACTTTCTGAGAAACCTCATTTCTGCTGATGTCACTCATGAGGCATTCTTGTCCAAGACTATTCAGCTCCATATAACAAGAACGGGAGGAAAACAGATCGAAAGATGCGAGTGTTCGGGTAATTTGGAAAAGTAGGTGGTTAGCTTTATGCACTTAATGCATAACTTCCTGGTCCATCTTCTCATTCTAACTGAAAACAGTTTGCAGATATTCGTAAATATCAACTTGCTCGAGTTAGTGTGTTTCCCACTCTATGGTGAGCTCCTCCTCCTACATTCCTACCTGCATAATCTTGCTCTGATCAGGATTGATGGCAAGTTCTCTTCTCTTAAGCTCCTCAGACCACTCCTCCCCTGCAATTTACAGAGAATCCACATTGTCTGCTAACACCACAACATTGTCCACATAAATAAAGCTCTCGGCCTGGACGAGCATTATATTCCAATATGTAATAATTCTCTGGGTGTTCTTCAATTGTATATCTTAACTCTCCATCCATGACAATGTTAGGTGTACAGACATAGACTGAGGCTATTTTCTAGCTCAACTCCTTCATTGAACTGAGTAGTCTTCATTTCATTTAACCTAACCAGGCCTTTTGGGTACTGGTAAGCTGATTTCATGGCCCTAATGAGGTTCGGTGGTCTCCATTTCTCCTGTAAGGCAGTCCAAATCTCCTCTCTGGAGGTTAAGTTAATGGTTGCTTTGAGGTTCAATAAGTCAAAAAACATTTCATTCTCGGTTCAACACTTTCTCCATAACCATCCTGAGAGATTAGATATTATTCTGAGTTTGTCTTGAAGGCTGGAAAGCAGCTTTTTCTTCTTCCATGTCAGGTGCGATGTATGTTCTCAGTCGCTGCTCCAGATCCATGTTTACACCTTATGCACCACCAAAGAGAGGCATATGTGCCTGTAGTTCTCACATAAGGTCTGGTCTCCCTTCTTGTAGACAGGTATAATTATATTTTGTTCCCATACCTCTGATATGGTTCCAGAATTCTTTATCCTTTGAAACGGTTTCTATATTGCTTTCTTCTATATTGCTTACTTTCTATATTGCTTTGCCTGTTCTGGTGCTATATCTTCTATTCCTGCAGCTTTTTCAAGCTTGATATGTGTCACTGTATCCTCCACCCCTTCCTCTTGGATTGTGTCATCCATATTCTTAGGCTGTATGTAAATTGTCCTCGGGTGGTGTCGTTTATCACCTCTCTGGTCAATTCTGTACTCCTCCAATAAAAATTTTTCTTCAAACTGCTTCCACCATACTTCCAGAATCTCTTTCTTGGCCGTTTTAAAATTATATTGCAATGTTCTTTGTATTTGTGAAAAACAGTCAATCATTTTTATTAAAAGATTCCTTCTTTTTTTTTTTACATCCTCACCATCATACTTTTGTATTTTAAAATGATCATTTACTCCACTTTCATTTCCTAAATTCCTCTGAAATTATTGAAATGATTCTGTGAATCATTATAATTTTCAAGTGTCCGTTATCCACAATCCTCCAAGCCATCTATAAATCAAAAATATTTCAGGAGCCTGAGTATGTTTATTTAAATGAAAAAGAGCAATTTAGGAGATACAAGTGAAATGAATGAATAACCTTAGGATATGCAAGCATGTTGGTGCAGGTGTAAAAAATAAGAAGAAAATGAAGGAATCTTTTAACATTAATGAAAAAACAATTGCACAATTAGAAAAAATATTGCTCCATAAGTTTTATTTTCTGTCTTTCCTGACTTTCTCATATCTCTCATAATATTACATGCTAGAGCGTCAAAAATAACTGTTTTGGGGCACCATTATTTATCAATGCAACATTTTTTTTTTTTTTTTTTTTTTTTTTTTTTTTATCGTTTTGTTCAGCAACATACAGATATCACAATCACGAATTGAAACAATTATTTCCAAAAGGTTCACTTGGACCCTTGGTACAAATTTGATATTTTGACATTTTGGTATTCTATTTAGTTTTATTTAAATCCTTCATCCGAACTCATTTAAAAAACACTCAACTCCTTTAAAAATGTGTTTCAAAATTGTTCTTCTTTCTAAATGGTACTAATTAAACTTTTAGTTGCTTTCCAAATCACAATAATACATACTCAACTGTAAAAAAAGTGGACCACCATACATTTCTTACAAAACACTGAAACAACGGATATAATATCTACCCTACGCTGTTGTTGTGGTTAGAAAATATGAATGATAATATGTTTAGTATTTAAAAATTATGTCTCTGAAGGGTTAGAGATCATTAATGCTTCGGGCTTCATGATGAATTATAAATCATTATCACCATTGACTAGCATTTAAAACCTGTGAAAAATCATCACTCTCACAAGCGGTATCCAGTGCCTTTTTTTGTTTCTAGGTGCTCCATGCTTGCACCATTTTTAAATTAAGGCCGAGCTACACAGTGAGAGAAGAGGTGGGTGAAAATTCGTGAGAGTTTGGGAAAGCAGCGGAAGAGGAGGAAAGCAGATTTAAAAAAAAAATAAATTCAGATAATATGTTATATCAAAACAAACAAGTGTAACATTCACATCATGAAAACATGTTTAAAGAAATGTTTTCTAAGTATAAAACTCTTGTTTTAACCCACCTCTGTTTTAAAAATCGGTTAAAGAATTTTCAAATACAGCTAGAGCTAAAAATGAGTGAAACCATTAAAGAATTAATTAAATTGAATTTCTGTAGAAAGTGTTTTATTAAAAATCTATTATATTATTATCTAAAATAATCAGTTAGTTTTATTGGGTTTTCATTACTATTTTGGAACTTTTACAAGCTTGTGTATAAGATAATATTTTTTCTAAAATCTTTAGCTTTCCAACGGTACAATTCATGTATATTACTGTTCTTATGTTCAAAAACAAACAATTGGATTAAAAAAATATTTTTCTAGTTTACTCCTTTAGTTGGATATTGAATTCGTTCAACTTATATATTTACCTGTTTTTTATCAATGATAACATGATGATATGGTTATTTTTATAGAATCTACAAAATTAAAGGTAGTTTAGAGGAAGAAAATATCGACATTTAAGCCCCATCAATCTATTTCAATCAGAATGAAACCTCCATAACATTAAAGCCCATTAAATTTTACATTGAAATAGCGAGTTTAATCGAAATCGTAGGAGCTGTTTTCAAGAAAATCGTAAATAGATGCAAAATGCATGGTATAAAGTGGCTCTTCTGGTTAGCTTATTGTTATGAAAAAGGTTTTGTAACGTCTAGGGCAAATAGTTTTCTTAAATATGAAATTTCAGTTTCATAGGACGTTTGGTTTATGCGCTGGAGTTACCACACCCGGACACAAACACACACACACACACACACACACACACACACACACATGGACACACACACACGGACACACACACACGGACACACACACCACGGACACACACACACGGACACACACACACGGACACACACGGACACACACACACACACACACACACACACACACACACACACACACATACGCACACACCCACACACACACACACACACACACACACACACACACACAAAACACACACTCACTCACAGACCTTTTTTTGGGACTTTGTTATTTGGACTCAGGGGGCCTTAAATCGGGTATTTATGTTGAAAACTGGAATTAGAAAATTTTCACGATTGCAATATTTTCCCTTACTATACATTCCATATATAGGTAAGTGAAAGTAAAAAGATAGATGATGAAGTTTTATTGGAAATACAGTAATTGAATATTTATATGTTGAAAGTATACGAGAATATCACCAAATCTCACTAATTTTCCCCTGCCTGTTCTCTCGCAGTGTAGTGTAGCCTTAAAAAGTGAGCAAGCTAGGAGCACTGTTACCAAAAAAAAGTGCAAAATACCAATTACGACAATTTTTCACAGGCTTTAGATGCTAGTGGTGAACGTTTTTTTTTCTTTCAATGGCGCGACAGGCCGTGTAGGCCTGGGCCTCGCGATGTAAACTTCTGCGAGTTTACACTCACGTTTCGTGATGCTGTTTTTAGTGTAGGATCATCACTTCCCACGACTAATTTTGTGAGTGGCCACCCTTTGGCTGACGGGTCTCACATACCCCATTTTTTTACATCCTTATAAAAGCCGCGCTGGGACTGGGATTTGAACTCAGAACCTGTAGCTTGAGAGACTAGCGCGCTAGCCACTCAGCTACGGGCTCCCCACGGTGAACGGTTTGCTCAGTGTAATATTGCAGGAACAGTACAGTTCGGTGAAGGCTTTGTATTGATATAGGGTAGCATTTGTCCCAGCGCTCGCACAGACTTGGGGTGTTTGGTAGGGCATCAATAAAGGCTCAAATTTGCATAATATTTAAAAGATATTGTGGTTCCTTTTTCCTGTTTTATTGGTGCTAATTTCTGATTAATCCATGACAATACTTGCCCATACAGGGCAAATATTGTAAGCGATTACCTGGATGAAGTTAGGATCTGGAACCTTGAGTGGCCCAGACCTAAATTCTATTACCCACACCGGGCCCAGCTGGGCCTGGCAGTTAGACAGTGATTGAGGTACCCATTTAGCCTCCAAGAGTTAAGAACAGCCGCTGTGGGAGAGTGGGAGGGAATTCCGCAATTTCTAGTTTATGGCCTGATACAAAGTATGCCAGAAAGGTTGGAAGCTATTATAGCACTATGGTAAGAGAAGGAATCACACGCTACTTAGCCTCCTAGTCAACTGTAGGGCAAGAGGATTTGTTTATTTAATGTAAGTTAATCACTCAGAATACTGTCTTACTTAAATTCAGAAGATTGTTATTTTTTTATTAAATTTTTTTTATCAGTTCATGTCTTATTTTCCTCCTGAAATTTTCATGTTTTTATAATGACCTTGTACTCCACTTTTAAAGAAAAAATAACACTACCTTATGGGATGTAGTAGGTAGTTAGTTGTTTCAGTGTTTTTTAAGAAATGTATGATGGTCCACTTTTTTTGCTGTTGGGTGTATTTCTTTGCATAAAGTAAAAATAAAGTTTTTAATGCTTTGAAAGAAACAATTTTATATTTTAATGCAAAAAGAATAAATTTTTCAATGCCAAATCAATGAGAATTTTTTCCAAAATGGATGAAGTTCCTTTTAGATATTGTCTGTCACCTTGAATCCCAATAAATCGTTTGCTTTAATAATGTTCTTTTTTTATGCAATTCAAGTGCTTGAATATATTCAGTATATCTCTATTTCGAGTCAGCATAATACATACCAATACACTTTTATGAACTTGGTTTCCTTCCAGAGTATATTCACTCTAAATGAAAATATTAAATTAATAATAATATTTCTTTAATAGTTTAAGAATAATGACATAGTTTTTCTTATTTATGAAAATCATCATTGTGTCACATTGATGATAAGATGATATGATCACACATTACTTCCTTTTGTTAATAGCAACCTGAGGTGAATGGTCTGGTCAGTTCACATTTTCTCGCAGTCTACTACTCACTATTCTTGGACTTTTTCACACTTGATTAAGGTTATTTGTTTGATGACTTGGATGTAATGGGGTAAGCTTTTTTTCCTTGTTCAGCTGGAAGATTATTTCTACAGCTTGTGGAACACCCAGGGTGCAAGACTTTTTCAAATGGCCAATAACTTAAATGTCGGTGAATTAAGAAAATTATCAGGGAAATCTAGAAAAAATTGATGGGAAATTTAAGGTTCTACCTTTCTTCTTTTCTCAACTGTTGTAGCATTGTCGTTGGAAGTGGATATCTATTTATAGCATCTGCATTGTCCTTCCTATTCCTTTTTGTCCAAATTTTGATTTTCGATATTTAAATTTAACTGAAACAAATGATATATATACTTTTATTTTTTTGTCTGTTTTTATTAATATTTGGAAGGGTGATAGACAATAGCCGAAACTAAAAATCATCAAAAAATGACTATTTTTTAAATATATTTAGATCAAAAAATTAAAAATATAAGTGTCAAAAGTATTTAGAATTACGTGATTTTCTAAATATTTTAATGCCAAAACAATATATAAACATCAGGTTGGTAAATATGTTTGTAAAATTACACTTTTTAGCTTATTAGTCATTGAAGTGACTAATTAATTGTTTGTTGTAAAAAATTATACCAATGAAGAAGTTATTATTTCCTTAGGTCGTTTTCATTTTGAATATTGTATTTCCAGATTTTCCTCTCTAGTTGGGCTTATAAATGTTTAATTAAATCAGAAAGTAATAATTGCTGAAGAGTTTATAGAATGTTTAGAAAATTGTGCTGCAACCAAATCTGAATAAATAACGTATGTATCTCCAGCATCATGGTCTTGCTTAAGTTGAAAATTTAATTCATTCGCTATTTTTCTCCTAATTTTAATTCTGGATTTTCATAATGAAAAAATATATCTATAATTTCATTCATCGGTCCAATGTCATCAGTCCCCTCCAAACAAATTAGTGCTATTTTTCACTCCGTCACTAACTGTTCTCTGTATTTTACTCTTTACTGAATTCTTTGTTTGTTTTTTCCCAAACCTTAATTCTTCTGTAAGAACCATGTATTATAGAATGGGATAAATTTGTAAACATTTGAATTCATCCTCTTCGTTTAAAAAAAAAAAAAGAATGTTTCAAACAATTAGCCTATTCTCTTATTGAGTGCCTGCTGAAATTTATTTTTGTCGACTTCTTTTAGCATATGTCTCTTTTTTACTTTCACTTACTATATATAGTAAGGAAAGTATTGCGATCGTGAAAATTTTCGAATTCCAGTTTTCAACGGAAATACATGTTTTAGGGTCCCCTGAGTCCAAATAACTAAGTCCCGCAAAAAGGTCTGTGTGTGTGTGTGTGTCTGTGTGTGTGTGTGTGTGTGTGTGTGTGGTAACTCCCGGGCGGAAACGGTAAGTCCTATGAAACTGAAATTTCATATTTAAGACAACTATACGCCCGAGACGTGACAAAACTTTTTTCATTAAAATGAGCTTACCAGAAGAGGCACTTTATACCATGCATTTTGCACCTTTTTTCGATTTTCTCAAAAACGGTTCCGACGATTTTGATTAAACTCGCTATATCGATGTAAAATTTAATGGGCTTTAATATCATGTAGGTTTTATTTGGATAAAAATGGTC
Source organism: Piezodorus guildinii (assembly GCA_023052935.1). NCBI lineage: Eukaryota > Metazoa > Arthropoda > Insecta > Hemiptera > Pentatomidae > Piezodorus > Piezodorus guildinii. The sequence goes on from CM041293.1 coordinate 90,841,101, forward strand.
TGATAGGGCTTAAATGCCGATATTTTAAATTTTCTTCCCCTAAAGTACCTTTAATTTTTTAGATTCAATAATAATAACTAGATTATCTTGTTATCGCTGATGAAAAACAGGTAAATATATAAATTGAATAAATTCGATACCCAACTAAAGGAGAAAACAGAAAAAATATATTTTTAATGAAATTTTTCGTTTTTGAACATAAGAGCAGTAATATACATGTATGATATACCGTTGGAAAGCTAAAGATTTTAGAAAAAATATCATCTCATACACAAGCTTTTAGAAGTTAATAGAGAGTGATGAGAAGAAGATGAAACTAACTGATTATTTTAGATAATAATATAATAGATTTTTTAATAAAACACATGTTTCTATATAAATTCAATTTGATTAATTCCTTAATAGTTTCACGTATTTTTATTTCTAACTGTATTTGAAAATTCTTTCATTGATTTTAAAAATCGAGGTAAGGGAAAATCGTGTGTTGCCCGCACCAGATTTTTTATTTTTAAATTTTTGTTTTTTAAGCTAGGAAAGGAGAATTACAAATATGAATTATGAAATAATGGAAATATAAATATTTGAACCAGTTAACAACAGGATTTTTTGATTTCTGATATTTTTGACACTGCATAATCTTGTACTTCTATTTCATTAATTGGATATTTTATTAAAACAAAATTGCTTTTCGGTTATAGGCAAGTGATTTTGCTTTATGTTAATATCCTTCTACGATTTTAATAGCTAAAATGAATGAGCTTCCTAAAGTAATAGTTGTGGAAAATATTTACTAAACAGAAAAATCTTTTCTTTTTTAAAATTTATTTAGTGAAATTTACAACTGTATTAGTAAATACATCAAGTAAATTGACTGATAATATAGATAATATACATGAAAAGAATATGCCCGTTTCAGCCCTCCACTAGATAATCTAAACTAGAAGGTCTCAAGGCCATCTTCTTTTCATACGGCTCGGGGGATTGTCAGGAATGGAAGAGGAAGCAAGGATTGAAACTAGTGGGGTAAAGTGGGAGTGGAGTTTGTCATGGAAGGATTGGTACCTCGTTGGGCTAAATTAGCAGCATATGGGGCATTAAGGTCGAGGATTTTTCGAAGGATTGAATACGGGAAGAATTTGATGGTTTAGTAGAGCCCCAAAGCTCAACTCCGTATTTCCAGATTATGATATAGATGAGCCATTTGTAGTTAAGTGGAAGGTTAGAGCGTCTGTCCAGCAAGTGTTGAAGTAAACGGAAGCGGCGGGCAGTTTCTAGTCATTTCAGTCTTGTGTGCGGATAACAGAAAAACAAAAAATAAAATAAAACGCGGATTTCGAATACTTTTGACAAACTGTAGATTAATATGTAATTAATTCAATATATTTTTTGCTATTCATATTAGGTGGTCATTATCTTAACGATTCCATTATCAGCCCCCTTCCTAACCCCCGAGGTTCTGCCTCTGCTTCGGATGATGTGCTAAGTGAAATAAAGGTTAACCCATGACGTCAGCTCAGCATGCACACTCCTATCCTAATTAATATATATATTTTTTTTTTTTCGCATCTGACACATCAGCTAGTCACTTTGGCGAAGTGTTGTGTTCCTTTATGTGGTTGCATAGTCTTCACTTATATAAGCTCTTGTATCTACACTATTTGCACCTGACCTCTCAGATATCAATATCAGCTGTATGTTATTGTTAGTGAGGAATTGGCGTTCCGGAGAACAATATGCGGTCTGGTTCAGTCTACTTGTTGTTTGTATGCACTAAATTGTTTGGACTGTAACCGACGCATTGGACTTGTGCATTCGAACCAAGTGTTCAAATGAGTTAATGTGTAATCATAACTATACTTGTTCAACATAACAGGAATTATTATTGTATAGTATTAATATTATAAAAATTGAATACGTTAAATGATTCATCCGAACAATAATAATAATATAACACACATTTCATATTAATATAATATAACACGAATTTCCCGAATTTATTTTCTCCTGTATATCGTTTTATTCAGTTATCTTAGAAACTAAATTTAATTATTAGGTTTTATGATAACTAGACAAAATCGGGCGTTGATGACCCAGCAGTTTAACAAGATCAAACACAAACAAAACTAGACAAAACGAAAATTCAGTAAGGATAAAGTAGCAGTTGAGGGCGCAAAATTCATGTTATAATATTCAACATGGGTTTTGAGAGTCACTCTGAGGTCAATAACATTGGTGATTATGTCGCGAAAGAGGTTTCAGTTGATATGGACTCTGATGAATGATAGGAGGGGAGAGGGACAGGTTAAGGAATTGGTGTTAGAGATACATTTAGGATCAACGGACTATGGTCAGAGGATAGTTCATCAGGGCGAGTAACAGACATGTTCAGAGAGCCTAATCCTCTGTGGATGAAGAAATCAAGGATGTCAGGATTACGATTAGGATCGGTTGGCCATAGGGAGGAGAATTTGGAGGTAGGAGATTAAAACGTGGAGAGTTTAGTGCAGACTGCAATGTACGTCCACGTGAATTTGTGGTTCTGGAACCTCATTGTTGGTGCTTGCGTCTAAGTCTGCACCCAATGAAGTGATTCTACAAGGGTTGAGGAAGGATTCAAATTGTTTATACCCCTGTCAATAGTTCCAAGTCAACGAAGAATAGAGGAAGTTGGTGATTTGTCCAGGTTTGCGCCAATATTTACTGTTGTTGTTATCCTGAAGCCTGGTTATGTTTTCAATACTTTGAAGTGAATTGATTTAAGATTTATATTCAATAGTTTCTAACCTTAATAATATTTACTCTAAAAAATAAAATAAAAATTTAAGACCTTTTTTGTATATTTTTGTTCTAGAAAAAATTCAACAATCAATATGTCGCGTAATTATGAGATAAATCTATTGTATGTAGTTATATTGTAAATTAAATATTTCTGATAGATAAAATATAAACAAATACAATGGCTCAAGGCAGAAGCTTAATTAAACCCCTTTTGAAGATTGTCAAATTCCAGAAACACAAATGTATTGTCAACTGATGTATTATCATTTCGTAACGTTTTGACCACATTTTATCAGGTCTTTTCTCTCGAACTTGCGGGTAGCAGCTGAGTTACTCCCAGCTAGTTTGGAAGGAAAAAACTTGATGAAGACTGTCCATATGAGGCGAAACGTTGGTTTTACAGTAAATAATTTACTTCATTTTCGAAAATCATTTATTGACTCAATCTCACCCTTCGTTGAATAATACTCACACGACGGACTTCTAGTATTAAATTAGATTCTAAATTCTCAAATTGCAATATTTGAGTTGATGTGATACTTATTACCTTATCAATAAATATATAATAATTATAGTAGTTCATGTAATATCGATGTCATTCGGAATGATTGAAATTTCATATGATACCTATCATCTGATTGGAAATTACAGTTTTTTACAGTTTACATTCCAGTTTCTTTAAGATGTATTCTTCTTCCTTTGTAGGCTGATCACGGGACGCAGCTAGAGGCTCTTCCTTTCCACAGTCTTTTTATAATGAGCTTCGTCAAGGTAAGATAATTAAGTTCGTTACTTATTTATTTATTAAGTATTCTTGGTATTTGTGTTAATATTATTCAACGTTGAATTAATGACTATGATTGTTCTATTATTGCTTGTTATTCTAACCAATGATTAGTGCAGATTTAGAAAGTAAAAGACGAATCATGTTACCATTTAAATGAAAATAATGTTATAAAGAATGGTAAAATGATTTACAACTTAATAATATTTACCGATGTATTTCCATCTAATAGTAGTGATATGATTATGAACTGGCATTATAAATGTTTACTAAATAAAATAAAATTACTAATAAATTATCCTTTTATGTAGTTAAGGTATACTGGCTATTGATCGTTTCTAGACACTTTTGAAGTGTGGTTTCGAAAAATAATCTCTTCAAAATAACTTGAAATTTAGACTAAGAAAAATTACTGACAAGGAGTCATGAAAATTTAATATTGGAATTTTCGAAATATCGAAAAGATATCTTAAAATTAATTTGTACGAAATCTTTTGTTACATTCATTGTTTAACAACTCGACTAGCATGAGGGTAGGCAGGCGCTTGGGTTAACCATACCGCATAACTATCCGGCACTCCCGTTACCAAGGAATTTATAGACATTTTTACAAAAATAATAGAATAGTCCGGTCAATAGAGATTGAAAAGGAGGTTTCACCCTACAAAAGGTGATTCATTTTATTTTTTAATATGTTTAGGACCATTTTCCTAGTGGATAGAGCGCTAGTCTGCTGTGCTCCGGGTCCTGGGTTCGAATCCCGGCTGTGGCGGAATATTATTTATTCTGTTAATTCAGTCGGGGGGCGACCCTAGGGCATGGAGACCCTCCTGGGGCAGACCCAGCCTCTATAAAGTGGATACCCAAATTAATTGGGGAAAAACCTGGCGGCTGAGCGCGATTAAGGCCTAATCACCTCATTGCACTGCCGTTGGCCTAGAAACAGTACGAATCTCTATATGTACTGAGCCCAAGACCCTTCATGGGTTGTAGTGGTACAGGTTTTTTTTTTTTTTTTTTTTTTAGGACCATTAGGAAGTAGTGCTTAATCCAAGTTTTTGTCATCTATGTAAATGATTCATATATGATCTACATGCATTTTTTGAGATTAAGAAATGCTTAGAATATCATTAAAAAACGAAAAACGATCACCAAACGGCGTCTTAGGGCAGAATCATAAAATACGCATTTTTCCTGGTTTTCTTAAATTTACTCCCCTCTCCTACCATTGCTTGTATAAAAAGCTTTGTAGACAAGGATTTTAAAGGTTATTAAATTCTGAACAACTTTCTTTCCGTAAACTTTTAACTTAGATGGAGTCTTTTCCATGTTTTTGCGGTAGGAAGTGGAACGTTAGTGAAAAGTTTGCAAAATCGCCAAATTTCCTCCAATTTTTGCTCGTAGCTCGAATACACCTACCTGGTCGTAGTAAATTTATCGAATTTCTTGAAAATTTTTTTGTTTACATTTTCATAAATAAACTTAAAAGTCTAAAAATAAATTAGGAATGAGCTGGACGACAAAAGTGGCAATTTTTCCCCCGTTTTTACTTTCACTTACTATATATAGTAAGAGGAAGTATTGCGATCGTGAAAATTTTCGAATTCCAGTTTTCAACGGAAATACACGTTTTAGGGTCCCCTGAGTCCAAATAACCAAGTCCCGCAAAAAGGTCTGTGTGTGTGTGTGTCTGTGGTAACTCCCGGGCGGAAACGGTAAGTCATATGAAACTGAAATTTCATATTTAAGACAATTATACGGCCGAGACATGACAAAACATTTTTCATCAAAATGAGCTTACCAGAAGAGGCACTTTATACCATGCATTTTGCACCTTTTTTAGATTTTCTCGAAAACGGTTCCGACGATTTTGATTAAACTCACTATATCGATATATAACTTAATGGGCTTTAATATCATGTAGGTTTTATTCTGATTAAAATGGCCTGACAGGGCTTAAATGCCGATATTGTAAATTGTCTTCCCCTAAAGTACCTTTAATTTTGTAGATTCAATAATAATAACTAGATTATCTTGTTAACGCTGATGAAAAACAGGTAAATATATAAATTGAATTAATTCGATACCCAACTAAAGGAGAAAACAGAAAAAATATTTTTTTAATGCAATTTTTCGTTTTTGAACATAAGAGCAGTAATATACATGTATGATATACCGTTGGAAAGCTAAAGATTTTAGAAAAAATATTATCTCATGCACAAGCTTCTAAAAGTTAATAGAGAGTGAAAAAAAGCCGATAAAAATAACTGATTTTTTTAGATAATAATATTATAGATTTTTTAATGAAACACATGTTTCTATAGAAATTTAATTTAATTAATTCTTTAATAGTTTCACGTATTTTTATCTCTAACTGTATTTGAAAAATCTTTCATTGATTTTAAAAATGGAGGTAAGTGAAAGTCGTGTGTTGCCCGCACCAGATTTGTTCAAGATGGCGGACGAAGCAAAAGGGTGGGGATGACTAAAACTTGGATTAAATACTACCTAATGGTCCTAAACAATATAAAAAAATAAAATAAAATGAACTTAGCACCTTTTGTAGGATGAACTTCCTCTATTGACTGAACTAGAATTTTACAGGAGCTTGGTTTATTTTTATATGCATATGTAATGTAATATTTTATAAAACAAATTGACTTTGAACAACAACTGACATACTATAGAAGGGCGATCTTAATTATTCTTGCACTCTTGTTGTGCTTATTAATTTTTCATTTTGTAATTTTATTTCATTAGTTTTAAAGATTTATTTTTAATTTGTTCTCCAAAAATATTTTTTTATACGCAAACTTTATACCAACATAGTGTATAATATATTTTTGTCTCTCTCTCTCTCTCTCTCTCTCTCTCTATATATATATATATATATATTATATATATATATATATATATATATATATATATACATACACAAACACACACACGATATTACGCCAATTTAATTTCGTTAGCCAAAAAAACAGCAATCTGATCTTCCATTGGTTATGCTTTGCTTAGTTACACCCATGGCCTATTTCATAGAAAACGTAAATAATATTACAATGGTGATAAGAATCAGTTTTTACTTTATGGAGTAAGGTTGTTTCGGAAATGGAATTAATAAAAGCTACTCATTTAGGAGAAAAATAATCGTAACATTAAAACATTTAAAGCGTTATTACAGATTTGAAACAGGAAAGAACATCACCAACCCCTTAATGCCAGTAAGAAATTCCGTTTCTTTAGATAAGAACAGAAGGAAGAAACAACCCTCCAGTTTCGGGAAAGATTGTGATCATCACCAAGATTCTGTAACGAAAAGAAAGGCAAAAGCCTGGGAGGGACACTGGGGGCGTAAATGTTGAAAATAAAGTATATTCTTTTTTATTTATTTTCATCTTATTAGTTGAAGCATTAGATATGTCTGCCACGTGGTAGCCCTAGTATTCCTCTAATGAACTACATTTATAATAATAATAGGCCTACCGATCCCGAAGTTTCGATGCCGATCCATTGAATACTACACAACCCGTCCAATGATCACCGTTCAAGCCCAAGCCCCCGAGATCAGCCTTAACACAACCCTCCATCGACTCTTCGGTCTACCTTCGGACGCCTATCAGTCGGCTCAGCGATTACAAACTTTTCCCCCATGTATGGCTCACGCAGCCGATCTGGAAATAAAGATATAACGGATAAAAAAAAAAAAAAAAAAACTTTTTCGGAGTCCGTTCTTCACTTAGCCCAATAATTTTACCGCCCATTTGTGTCTCTGAGATGATATCGACTCAATTATACTCAGAGGATACAAGCTCCACTATTCCGCGTTTTGCAACCTTATGATGAGCAGTGGCCTCATCTCTCTTTGATCAAATGTTTTACGAAGTACCTTATTTTCGAAAACCTTAAGGCGTTGTTCATTCCTTTCAATTTAAGCGGCCACGTTTCACATCCGTAAAGAACCGTCGACAAAATAATAGTTTTATAAAATCTAACATTTTAGTTTCTGGATAGAAGCCGCGAGCTAAGTAATTTCGCAACTAAATAATAAGACGCATTTCCCGCCTTTAACGGAACTTAATTTGCTCCTGGATTTCATTTTTTCTTGTTATCATAGAGCTTAAATACTTAAAGTTCTCTGCGTGTTGAAACGTGTGTTCTGATATATCAAGATCACCAAGATCGCCACCGTTCCTACTACTAATCGTATGTTTCGTTTTATCCGTCTTTGTTTCAAGCCATATCTCTTTACCTTTTCCGGTTTTTATTCACGTACTTTATTCAGTTGCATAGTTTCCGTGTCTTAGAATTTTTAATTTTCTTACTTTTTAATTATGTTCCCAAACATTTTTTTTTTGAACTGTGTTTTCGAAGAAAATAGTTAAAAGAGTAAGAAATTTTGTAGAAAAACATCTGTATAGCCGAAAAAAGAAGGAAAATCTACCTGATGATCTTGTAGATCATCGCTTTTCTTCCTCACAGAGAGTTAAAACATTATGATGATAAAAAATAAAACAACCAAGAACAACCAAGCGGCTGTCAGTATTATGCTAACGCTAAAAGTTTTTAGACCGGCCTAAGGAAGTTGGTAGGTAACGAGCCAACTGAGCCTTGTCTTCTGCACACATTGCAACTAAAGTTAAGCCTCTATGTGGCAAACCATAAACCTAATCCAGGCGGTAAAACTAAGTATGCAGAAAGAATAGTAGTAAAGATCAGTTTTCATCGTATTTTTATTTTAAACTTAAATATTTTCTTGTATCACATTTACTAGATGTACATATCATTATACAGTTGTAAATATCAATAAATCTATTTTAAAAAAACTTATATATAATCGTAACCAAAGCTGGTTTTGTTTTGGTGATATTGACTGTTTTGAATTACTGTAGCTATTGCAGAAGGAAAAAAGGAATCAAGTTATACCAAGATTCAAATTATGATTGAAAGGTAAGAAAAGACTCATTTTAGAGCTTCAGCCAGTCAAATCAGATTTAAATGAAAGAGTTTTTCTCCAACAAAAAAAAAAAAAAAAAAAAAAAACGCTGTAAATTATTACACAATGGTTTATTATTTCATAATAATTATATCAGGATGTAACAATTTATATAGCTGTTTAGACTATTAACTTATATGTTTAGCGATAAATTAATCAAAAGAGCAACACTATCCCTTTATATTCAAGGGAAAACGGTCAATCACCACTGCTTAATTCAAAGCGCTATATTTCTGATATTTCTGGACTCATTTCAATGATTCTTTTTCGTTTTATAGGAAATTTAATTAGGAAGACATATAGGTATTTATAAATTCGTACGACGGAAATTTAAAAAAAAAAAAAAATCTTTATACGGGTTCTACGAATATTGAAACGTAAGACCTCAATATTTTGGGAGGGAAGGTAATTTTTATTGGCGATTACAAAAGTTCATTATTGAAAATAATAAACCAAAAGATTTCTTTTATTTCTTTGACTATATCCATTTATTTTCTTTTAATAATCTTCTAAATAATTCTAATAAAAATTGAAAATAAATAATATTCTCTCTCTCTCTCTCTCTCTCTCTCTCTCTCTCTCTATTTTTATATATATATATATATATATATATATATATATATATATATATATGTTGTGTGTGTGTGTATGTGTATCTAATGCTTTTTCTAGCAGTTGTGGAAAGTTTTGTCTTCTGTGGTAGCTATTTACCTACTTGTGTACTTTAACTTGGCGTTTAAGCTACAGATTGCGAACTATCCTAGCCACGGTGGGAATGTCGAGTTTCATTACATAGGAACTACACCGAGAATACATGGACCCGCCAAGGCTGAAGGTTGTGATGGCTTAGAGTGTTAAGGCTGTCACCTTAGCAACCTCCGAAGATAACATCGCAGCACAGCGGTCCTGATCGCACTTTTTTGGGACAAACTCACTCCTGATAGTTCTGTTAAATGATATATCAGCCATTTTAACGACATTTCGTCCCTAAAGAAACGTCAGTTAAATACTCGACTTTTTTTTTTTTTTTTTTGCGTTTTGGAGCAGTTTTGGTACAGTACTTCGGTTTTTTATCTGAAAACATTAAGTTAGCCTTTAATTTAATGATTTTTTTTTTAGTTTTGTATGAAACTTGTTGCTAGGACTTACCATTTAGGAACTAATTGTTTACTGAAAAAAAAAAATGACTAAATTGTTCTAGTGTTGGCACTTTTTGACAAGCTCTATCTCTATTGGTTTTTTTCGAATCATAATTATGACGACAGTCCTTCAATAAAAATTTAAAGAAAAATAGTTTTTTATAAATAAAATTTGTCGCTAGGACCTACCGCTTTATTGGGTTAAATGGTGACTTTTGACCAATGTATCAATGTCTATTTTCTTAATTAGTTTAGTGGAGAATATTTTTGGCGATGTGACTTTGTCGCTAGTATTTACCATTTCGGAGCTATATTGGTTTCAATGAATTTTTTTTATTCATTTATTTTCTAACGTTTTTTCCACTCTCAAAAAGGTTTTGACGATTTGAAACGCTCTAGCAATGTCGAAGAAAGCCACTTTTTGACGTGTACATGTCTTTTGTTCTATTTGCTTTTTAAATCAGTTCTATACCTACCTGTATATCTACAATCCATGAAGGGTCTTGGGCTCAATACATATAGAGAATCGTACTGTTTCATGGCAGTGTAAGTAGGTGAATAGGCCTTGGTCACGCTCAGCCGCCAGGTTTTCCCCCTAATTTTGGGTACCCACTTTATAGAGCCTGGGTGGGGCCTAGGATGGTCTCCATACCCGAGGGTCGCTCCACGGCTGAAATAACAAAATAAATAATTCTACTTCAGACGGGGTTCGAACCACGGACCCGGAGAACTGTACACTAGTGCTCTGTATACTATACCACGCAGCTACCAAAATCATCTCTAATGGGGGATAATGGATGCCTTGCCTTCTCCATTTTTTCTTTTTTTTTTTCTGGAGGGCGTTTAAAATTATTTAAATGATAGCCTATCAAATATCAGACCCCACTGGTGTTGCATTTCGAATAAGACCTCCCCGGGGCGGCCGACCACCATGTAACCCCCGACCTTCGGAGAGCTGCCTCGGCGGATAAGATGTGGACGATCCTGGACGAAGACTGTTGGCAGGAGTCCCGAAGCGTTGTTTTGTAGGCCGGCATTAGGGGAGCAGAACGGGTCGATAGAGTGTTGTAGATAATGAGGGGTGGGGGAAGAGGGTCCGGTTGCTAGGGAACGGGTCCTCCCTACCTCCTCACTCCTGCTCCGGCAGCCGGCTCACCGTCACCCCTTGCCGTCCGCCGCTCTGCCCTTGCCGCGTGTCGGTACTGTATTGTCATGTGATTGGTGAACGCGATATGCTCGAGGAATGGGAGCTTCCAGGTCCTTACTCGCCGCCTTCCTATTAGCTTCTGCTTTCGCTAACAGTAAGTTAAATATTTTTTGTTTAAAAAAAAAATCTTCTTTATAGAGAAAACCTCTTCATGATAGCATGACATCTAAACCTATCACTATACATTTATTTTTAATTATTTTGATTTTACCTATAATCCACTTAATTGGTATACTTTTTTATTTTTAACTTAAATTATTTCTTCATGTTTCTTTATCGAGGAAATCTTGTCACATCGAAACCAATTACTAAACATCATATTATGCCTATCTTTTTTTATTTAATTTGGTTCCAAATATTTTCTATGTTATTTGGAAAAAAAATTAAATCATATTTTATTTATTTTATATTTTTTTATATTTTATATTTCACATAAAACGTTTAAAATAATTATGAACACTATAACTTACATCTCAACAAAAAAATTTGCATGCTGTTAAAAGATTAGTTTCTTATTTTCCTTTGCAAATTCATTTTTTACAATCCACTGTAATCTTGATTATTTTGAATCACTTATTTTTCATCAGTTTAAGTTTATTTATAATTCACATCATTGCATAAATATTTTTGAAAAAAGTTGCAAAATACTTTCATGTTAACTCTATACAGAAAACCTTGTCTTATGAGCATGACCTCTAAATCAACCACTAAACATTATTTTGTTCTTATTTTCTATTGATTTGATTTTACTTGTCTTTTATTAGTTAAGTAAAGATTTTTTTTTTTTTAAGTTAAATAATTTCTCGTAAATATTATCTTTATGTATTTTCATAGAGAAAACCTTATCGTATTAGCATGACATCAAAACCAATCACCAAACATTATTTTGTTATTTCGGTTATATTTTCCATTATTTTTATTATACTTATGTTCTATATTATTCAATTAATGTTGAAAAACAATAATTAAATAATATTTCTATAATCTTATCGTCTTATCTTAATAGACAAAACCTGCTCATATCAGCATGAGATCTAAAGCAATAAATAAACATTTTATAATGCCTTTCATATTTTCCATTAGTTTGATTTTCTTTTATCATCCTCATTGATACATATGTATTTTTTTTATTAGCGTAGATAATTTTCTAAAAAAATAATATATGCATGCTTCTCATTAGAAGAAGCTTCATATCAACTTTAAATCAAAATTATTACTACGATACACCATTTTTCAATAATTAATTAATTTTTTAAGTTAATTAATATCTCTTAAAGATTGCCTACCTACTTCTCTTCAGAGAAAATCTTGTCACATCAAAACCAATGGCCAGAATTAATTTTCCAGACCTTCTTCTTTGTATTTAATTTGGTCCACTTATTTTCTATGTTATTTGGAAAAAAAATTAAATCATATTTTATTTATTTAAAAAAATCCTTTTTACTGTGTTTGTGGTATATATTTCACATAAAACGTTTAAAATAATTATGAACACTATAACTTACATCTCAACAAAAAAATTTGCATGCTGTTAAAAGATTAGTTTCTTATTTTCCTTTGCAAATTCATTTTTTACAATCCACTGTAATCTTGATTATTTTGAATCACTTATTTTTCATCAGTTTAAGTTTATTTATAATTCACATCATTGCATAAATATTTTGGAAAAAAGTTGCAAAATACTTTCATGTTAACTCTATACAGAAAACCTTGTCTTATGAGCATGACCTCTAAATCAAACACTAAACATTATTTTGTTCTTATTTTCCATTGATTTGATTTTACTTGTCTTTTATTAGTTAAGTAAAGATTTTTTTTTAAGTTAAATAATTTCTCGTAAATATTATCTTTATGTATTTTCATAGAGAAAACCTTATCGTATTAGCATGACTTCAAAACCAATCACCAAACATTATTTTGTTATTTCGGTTATATTTTCCATTATTTTTATTATACTTATGTTCTATATTATTCAATTAATGTTGAAAAACAATATTTCTATAATCTTATCGTCTTATCTTAATAGACAAAACCTGCTCATATAAGCATGAGATCTAAAGCAATAAATAAACATTTTACTATGAATTTTATATTTTCTATTAGTTTGATTTTCTTTCTATCTTCCTCATTGATACATATGTATTTTTTTTTTATTAGGTTAGATAATTTTCTAAAAAAATAATATATGCATGCTTCTCATTAGAAGAAGCTTCATATCAACTTTAAATCAAAATTATTACTACGATACACCATTTTTCAATAATTAATTAATTTTTTAAGTTAATTAATATCTCTTAAAGATTGCCTACCTACTTCTCTTCAGAGAAAATCTTGTCACATCAAAACCAATGGCCAGAATTAATTTTCCAGACCTTCTTCTTTGTATTTAATTTGGTCCACTTATTTTCTATGTTATTTGGAAAAAAAATTAAATCATATTTTATTTATTTAAAAAAATCCTTTTTACTGTGTTTGTGGTATATATTTCACATAAAACGTTTAAAATAATTATGAACACTATAACTTACATCTCAACAAAAAAATTTGCATGCTGTTAAAAGATTAGTTTCTTATTTTCCTTTGCAAATTCATTTTTTACAATCCACTGTAATCTTGATTATTTTGAATCACTTATTTTTCATCAGTTTAAGTTTATTTATAATTCACATCATTGCATAAATATTTTGGAAAAAAGTTGCAAAATACTTTCATGTTAACTCTATACAGAAAACCTTGTCTTATGAGCATGACCTCTAAATCAAACACTAAACATTATTTTGTTCTTATTTTCCATTGATTTGATTTTACTTGTCTTTTATTAGTTAAGTAAAGATTTTTTTTTAAGTTAAATAATTTCTCGTAAATATTATCTTTATGTATTTTCATAGAGAAAACCTTATCGTATTAGCATGACTTCAAAACCAATCACCAAACATTATTTTGTTATTTCGGTTATATTTTCCATTATTTTTATTATACTTATGTTCTATATTATTCAATTAATGTTGAAAAACAATATTTCTATAATCTTATCGTCTTATCTTAATAGACAAAACCTGCTCATATAAGCATGAGATCTAAAGCAATAAATAAACATTTTACTATGAATTTTATATTTTCTATTAGTTTGATTTTCTTTCTATCTTCCTCATTGATACATATGTATTTTTTTTTTATTAGGTTAGATAATTTTCTAAAAAAATAATATATGCATGCTTCTCATTAGAAGAAGCGTCATATCAACTTTACATCAAAATTATTACTACGGTACACCATTTTTCAATAATTGATTAATTTTTTAAAGTTAATTAATATCTCTTAAAGATTGCCTACCTACTTCTCTTCAGAGAAAATCTTGTCACATCAAAACCAATGGCCAGAATTAATTTTCCAGGCCTTCTTCTTTTTATTTAATTTGGTCCACTTATTTTCCATGTTATTTTACAAAATAATATTATATTTAATCATTATTTGATTTGACATATACATAAATTTTTGTATTATATGATATTTCTTTATATTTTATATATATATATATTATATATATAATTACATAAATAATATCTTCATGCTAACTCTATGGACAAAACCTTGTCGTATCAGCATGACATCAAAACCAACCACCAAACTTTATGTTGTTCTTTCGTTCCTGTTTTCCATTGATTTGATGTTACTTATATCCTATATTATTACATTAATATTGAAAAATAGTATTAAATAATGTTCCTGAATACTGTCTTCAGATTATCCTTATAGACAAAACCTGTTCATATCAGCATGACATTAAAAGCTATCACTAAATGTTTTATTATGGCTATCTTATTTTTCATCTGTTTGTTGTTGTTTTTATCTTCCTCAATTGATACATAAATATTTGTTTAATAATCAAACAATTTCCCAAAAATTATATCTGCACGTATCTTACAGCAACTTTTCACTTTTTTGTTTAAAAAAAAACTTTTCTATAGAGAAAACCTGGTCATAATAGCACGACATTAAAAACAATCCCTCAACATTATTTATAATCACATATTTTTCATCATTTTGATTTGATTTATAATCCAAAACAATTATATACATATTTTGTAAAACATAAATAATGTCTTCATATTAACTCGATATAAAAAATAACATTGTTGTATCAGCGTAACATGAAAAGCAATCAAGATTATTTTGTTTTTTCTTCTCTATGTTTCATTGATTTGATTTTACTTATCTTCTATACTATCAAGTTAATATTTAAACAAAATTAAATTTGTTTAAAGTTTCTAGAAACTTCACGTTTTCTCAATAGAATAAAACATGTTTATATCAGAATGACATCAAATTTGGTTTCTAAAATTTGTTTTAATCTGTTCGTGGCATATATTTCACATAAAATGGTTATAGTAATTAAGTACATATTTTATAAGTAAACTACTCTATAGTTTACTTCTCAACAAGAATATTTAATTGTCTCATTTTCTTTTGCGAATTCATTTTCTACGAACTACTCTAATCTATATATTAGTATGGTCTTATTTATTTCTATAGAGATGATGTCCCATTCTCATTATCTAATTTTAAGAATGAGTTTTTACCGTGTTTAATAAATTATTTACTAAGTATATTTAATATTTTGTAAAGATCCTTGTTTTAAATAAACACAAAAAAATAAACTAATACATCTGGCACCACTTCCTTTTATTTGTTTGTCCATTCATTTGACGTCACTTTATGCTACTTAGGCTATTCGGACGATCTAAATTTTGCCTATTAAGGTTCAATAAGAATAGGAATCTTAAACAACCATTGCACAGGCTCGAGACCACCTTTTTTACGCCTCCTTCGAAGATCGGCATAACTAAAGATTTTTTACTCCAATTGAAAATTCCTAGGGTCATCTACCAGGTTTGAACCCGTGCCCTTAGGCTTCATTAGATGTAATGGCTAGCATAACAGCTTTTTATCTGGTAGCCAATACACTACAGGTGAACCCACCTTTTATTTGTTTACTTTATATTGTTTTAATATACATCGAACCTTACTTTATTGTGTCAACGATTTTTTATTATGCAAAGGTTTTGTAAATATTAAGATATTCCTCATTTCACATGCGAGACATTGACGTGTTAAAACTATATATTCGAAATATTTCAATACTCTAAACTAATACTATATATATGAAATAAATTGAAATTGAAAAATGAAAAAAAAATTTTATTTAACTTGGGGTTAATTTGTTATACTCAACAAAAATAATTGGCCTTTAATTAGATTTATATTTGAATTGTTGTCATTTTATAATATATATATTTCATTGTATTATTTTTAAATGTATTCCAGAATGATAAATATATGTTGTTGTTTTTCCTCTTTTTGTTAATTCGATCATCATGGAAAAAAAAAAAAAAAAAAGACAGGATTTAAATTTCCTTTTTAATTGTATTAACTGCCATAACTAGATTATTGTATTTAATACTGCATATACCCGTTTTTTTTTTAAATCGGTTGTATATTGCTGATGTTTGGGCAAAAGGGCATAAGCCACCATTTTTATGAAAATAAAGTCACAATGTTTTCATCTAAATAAATACTATTTTGATTAAGTTTATATTTTAATATAAATAATAGCTCATTATGAGATATTAGTGATTCATGAATAAAGAAATACTTTGAGAAAATTTAAAATGATTTTTAAAACTCTGGAAAATCGTCGTATAAAGTTCACATTCCAAGACAAGCCTTTTTCTCCAAATCTAAGTAATATAATATCATTAATGCGTGACAGTTATTTAATTTGAAACGCCAGTTTTAAATACAAATGTTTTTTTCCTTAATCTTAAATTCTTTGAAATTTGTCTCTTATAGTTATTATTTACAAAATATATCCTAATTCTGAAGTAGATTGTACAATGTGAGATCGAGTTCATAAGCAGTTGAACCATTCTCGACTACACTAAATGATCTAGATTTATGTTTCTGTCTTATTTCCTAATTAAGAGATAATGTCGAGGTTTTTAAGTGTTTTTGTGATTTTATTTTATGAAATGACATTGTAAAATCCTTTAATTCTGAATTAAAAATAAATACTGTAGTCATTTTAATTTAATTAAAAGATAATTTTTTCCTTAATTTTTTATTCATTTTGGGATGTAATCTGACATTTTTTCTTTTTTTATTTAGTTTGTTTCGGGCTCTAAACTTTTTATTTATAAAAAAATTCTCTACTTATGTTTTTGAATTAACTGTATATTTTTTGCCCGAAAAAAAATATTTTTTTATATTTTTTTTGAAAATATTGGATTGTTGAAATTAAAGAAAAAATATTTATTTCCAAAAACAGTAGGTATATTAACTCGTCAGTGAGATGTATCTGTACTTAAATGTTGAGTTGTAATTCGTAAAAATGACATTTTATTTTGTTGATTATGTTTTCTGTAGTATCAGATTTATTTTAAGAAATTCACATTATATATATTTAATAGAAATATTTATGAAACAATATTTCGTATTAATTACAACTAGATTTTTCTTATCAGTTCATTTCCCTATGTGGTTTAAATTTTACTGGCTTCATGGTACATGCATTTCATTTTAACTATTGGTCTTATGTTAGTTCTCAATTTAGAAAGACTTTGATGAAAAAACTTCTAAAATATTAAAAATAATAAATAATTTTTAATGAAAAATTGTATTTTACCTTCAAAGCAGACTATAGTGACAATGAATCGGGTCAACAATTTTTAGTTTTCGTACCTTGATTCATTTAGTTTTTCATAATTTTGTTTTAATGTTTATTATCGATTTCATTTGTTTCTTTGAAATATTTATACAATGAAATAATCTATTGCCATTAGAAGAAAAAGAGAAATAAATTAAAAATAAAATGAACTTTTAATGCAATTTTGTCGTATATAGAATACTTGGTATTGTAAATAACTTTATTCATACATTCCTTTATATATCATAAGAAAATCGGTTAATAAACTAAATGATAAATTAATATCAGTAATTATTTTCTTCTGTAAAATTTTTTTATGAAGAGGTACAAATACTTAATCGTTTCCATTTAGCGTCGCCCCGTTCGACAATAAATTTCTATGATTCTAGATTCTATTTTTAGATTTGTCTTGTATTATTTATTTTCTTTGTAAGCTAATCTAATATTTAGTGAATCAAAAGAAAAAAAATTACAATAATTTTCGACTATTCAGTTTATAATAACACTTCCAATTCGATTAACAAGAGGAAGAAATGATAAGAATAGAAAATATGAATTGAAAAAAATTACCTAAAAAATATTTAGGTAGGAAACGCTTGTGGAAAGAAAATCGTAAACAGATATAAAGAATTGATATGTATTGGGTTTTTTGATGAAATTCTTAACGGAAAAAAATGGAATTAAAGTTTACCCTCTTCGAAAAAATGAAATATAAATATTTTATAAAGTTAATACTTTTTAGAATCACTAAAACAAATCCTTAGCTGTGAAAAAGCTTTCGCTATGAGAAAAGTTAGCTAGCAACACATGCCGTATCGATCCTTGGTTTAATGTTACAAAGGAGGTCAATATATCTATCTAGATAGCTTATAATATAATTTATTCAATTTTTTCGATTTTAATTATAATATAATTAATCTATTTATGCCATTTTATAAAAAATGTTTAGCAAAAATCTGATTAGATCATTTTTAGTTTATAAAACAAATGTTTTTAATTTAGGTTGTGCTTACTAATTAAGTTACAACACTACTTATTATTCTTGTCAAACAAAATTTCTAAGGAGCATGCAAAATACGAATTAACACCTTACAATGTCGGGCGTCACGAGCTGATTGTTAGTCTTGATAAAAAAAATAAAGTGTATTAATATAAAAGTTTTCTTAAGTACAATAACTCCAGGTAGAATTATTGCTGTGTACCGTCTAGTTTTCATTTAAGTTATATATTATGGAATTAAATTATAACTTTTACCATTTATGGGTATATCTTAGTATATAACTTGACGAAAATATATTTTATCTACTAATGTTGAAATATTATGGAAGTCTTTCATAATTAATTGATTGGATTTTAGTTAAAAAAAAAAAAATTGAATGAAGTTTAACTTATCCTTGAAAAATCTCTTATCGAACAGTATATTGTGGAATTCCACACCATTCTACTTTGTGATATATGTTATTATTTATTAATGGGGATGGATTAAATAATCGATAAACCAAAAAATTTTTAATAAGAACAGAACAAAATTGTATTTTTAAAAATACAAACACTATAATATCATAGTAAAAAATATATTTTACAAAATAATATTATATTTTTCATTATTTGATATATCTTATAGTTTAATAAATGTTGGCACATTGATATATTATGCATTTTTTTAAAAATGAAATGAAAAGAAATTTTATCCTGGGACAGCTAGTCCCCTAAGAATAACATAAATGTACAATATAAGATTTTACTTCTGGCTATGTAGAATTTATCAGATTATATACAGCATTTTATGGATTACACATTATGATATATATGGATCTGCATATATATAAATATATACAAGCACACACATATACACAAATATATACAAGCACAAAGTCATATTAGAACCGTAAATAAATCCAAATAATAAAATATATTAAAACAAAACAAAAAAAAATAAAATAAAGAAAATTGAGATAAAAATAAAGAGGCCAGATAGCTAAGTTTATAAAGGCACGGCAGATTGATGTTCGAGGAGATGGATAAATAGGTGATGTTTGAAGGAAGTTAAGGATTGGCATGTACGAATCGACATGGGCAAGGAATTCCAAAATGAGGATGCACGTATGATGAAAGATCTCTTAAAGGAAGCAGTTCTGTGGGATGGAATGAGCAGGTTCAAGGGTTGGGATCTTGTGTTGATGGAGTGGACAGAGGAGGGTGGGGTAAACAAATTGTAAATATAGAGGGTTTTTTTGGTTCTGAAGGATTGGTAGAGGTAAGTTCCTAGGAAGTCATTTCATATGAAACATTTCACAGGTGAATTAAAAGTTTAACACAAAATATTTTTTAACCGGTCCAATTTATTATTTGGATTTAGGATGAAAATATTTCGTTGATTATGTATAGTATCATTCGCCATGAAATCGCGGAAAGTCATTTACTTCCCGAACTTCACTGGGCAAAACATCTCACCTAACCGACTTAACGTTCTAAACTTAACATTTATTTAATTTTTCAGATGATCTGATTAGTTTGATATTTACAATCTATTTCTATATTTATAAAATGATAATGTGATTTTCGTTTTCCGCGAATTCCTTTAGAACCATAAGACGGATTTTAATACGATTTTCGCCATCATTTAAGGAATTCTTTTCTGAAGTTTAATAAGTAAAATACATTGAAATTTAACTTTTCTTTTAACAGGAACAACAAATTTTCTGTAACCAAGTTATCAAAAGATTATATCTGAAATATGAGTAGTAATATAGACGTATAATATACCGTTGGATAGCGCTAGATTTTAGAAAAGTTAATATGCAATAAAATAAGTCGTAAGAGTTAACAAAAAGTTGTTGTAAGCCCGTAAACGTATGCAAATTTGTTAGTGCTAAAGAGGGAGGTTATTATAGGAACAGTGTTAGGTAGCGGATTGTAATTAAGTTGTTAAAATAAGTGGTAAGTTATTATAAATCTATAAACTAACATTGTTATTAATTATTTCAAATTTAATAATATTTCATGGAAACAGATGTTTTACTGTAAACCAAATGGGTTTCCGATGGAAACTGAATTAAAACCTTTCAAGTGTTTTTTAAATAGTTCATTTGGAATATAAAATACAATGAAACTGAATAAAATAGGAACCGTTCTAATTTCTGTAGTTTTTAAAAATCTAAGTAGCAATCAAATTTTCATGATATGGGAAAATAAAATTTTCCGTTATCTGTGCTTCACTTTAAAATAGCGAACAAATAAGCTTAACTAATTTTGTTTATTTTTACTTTCACTTACCTATATATGAAATATATAGTAAGGGAAAGTATTGCGATTAGTTGTATAAATATGAAAATTCATATTTTAAGAGCGTCTATACCTGAGGTGTTACAACTTTTTCATCAAAATCGGCTAACTAGAAGAGCCACTTTATACCATGCACCTTATTACGATTTTCTCAAAAACCGCTACAATGATTTTGATTAAACTCGCTATATTGATGTAAATTTTAATGGGCTTTAATATGATTGAAGGTTTCGTTCTGATTGAAATAGTATGACTGGGATTAAATGCCGATATTTAAAATTTTCTTCCTTTAAACTACCTTTAGTTTTGTACATTCCTAAAGACTAATCATGTTATCCTAATGACATTGATGAAGGACGGCTAAATATACAAGTTGGGCGAATTTGATGATCAACTGAAGGATAAAAGAGCAAAACAATTTTTTTATGCAATTTTTGGTTTTTTGATAAATAGAACAGTTATATATACGTATAATATACCGTTGCAAACGGAAATATTTTAGAAAAAAGATTATGTTATACACAAAGTTGTACAAGGTAATATTATTCGTCGATTTAATAGGGAATTAACTTATAACTGAATAACAATTTATATAGTTATATTATCTAAATCATATGTTTCTAACGAAAATAAATACACGTTTTATTAAAATTAACTCATATTTAAAATTCAAAATTATATTTAATTGTAGTTTTTTAATTGATTTTAACAGTCAAAGTAAGTGAAAGTTGTATGTTGCCCGCACCAGATTTTTTTTTTCATTTCTGCTGATGATTAAATATAATAGTGAATAGACGTTATAAAATAAACATATTTTCTTGCTAAATGCACTTTTCCATACAATAAACTAAAACTCCAGAGGTTTTTAAAACATAAATGACACCTCATCCACATTGCACCTGTGCGAAGCAGAGGCGGGTCCATTAGTTAATTAATAAGTAGGCCTTGGAATGAGACGCTTGGAAGAGTCATTGTGGCTAATTATTTGGGGGATCGGTTTTTTTTTTTTTTTTTTTTTTTTGAAAGGAAGTCCAAGTGAGTTGTTTCTATTTCAAGGAGTTACATATTAATAACCAATTAATCACCGACATTTTATTATTATTTTGGTTTAGGGAGCGGTATAGTTTTGTGGACAGTCTACTGTTTCGAAGCCCGGTAGAATTATTTATCCTATTATTTAAGGTAAGGAGACAGTCTTGTGGCACACCCAATCTCTAAAAACTGGAAACCCAAAAGTTGTGGTAAAAAATCTAGCGGCTGAGGGTGATCTTGGCCTAATCATCTCCTTTCCTTTGAGTACTGAACTGGGTACTGTTTTTTTATTTTTTTTTACTTAGTTTTTCATCCTTTCTGTCATTTTTTAGTTTCTATCATGCATATTTTTATATAAGCATTTCGTATGCAATCATATCATCTGAAAATCGCCTGTTCTTCAAATTTTAAATGCTTATGGTAACTTTTAACGTACTGTGATATTGACGTGAACGGTGAAAAATAGACAAAACAAAATTTGAAATTAGCATGGTAGATCTAGACAAGTGATGTAAGGTTGACGAAACGTTGTACTAGCTTAATGTTAATAAAACAATTTTAGGCTATTAATTGGCTAATACATAACAGAGTATATTAACACTAAAAAAAAGTAAAGAAAAGTTTGAAGTTTAACTTTTATCGTTTTACCTAACGATTCCGTGTTATTAATTTCACTTACCTATGTGAATATATATGAAATATATAGTAAGGGAAACTATTGCGATAGTGAAAATATTCAAATTTGTTTTCACTGAACGTGTATCACACAGTTGTTTTCACAGGGTTCCATGAGTCCAAATGACCAAGTCACGAAAAAGAGGCCTGCTTGCTTGTGGTAATTCTAGTGCAAAAACAAAAAGTCGTATGTAACTGAAATTTCATTTATAAGACGCCTGAGATGTTACAGCGACTTTTTCAACAAAATCAGCTAACCAGAAGAGCCACATTATACCATGCATTTGCACCTTTTTACGGTTTTCTTAAAAACGGCTTAAACGATTTCGATTAAACTTCTATATCAATATGAAATACAATGGGCCTTAACATCATGTAGGTTACTTTCTGATTAAAATCGTCTGACATGGATTAAATGCCGATATTTCCTCAAAAGTATCTTTAATTTTGCACATCCCAAAAAATTGGCACACTATCTTATTAGCTGTTCTCTCTCTTCTACCAGTAAGCTATAAAATATTCTCGTCAATACTAACTAGCCGAATCACGGAATATGCTGAGGAAATTATCGGAGACTACCAATGTGGTTTTAGGCGGAATCGCTCGACTATTGATCAAATATTTTCCTTACGTCAAATATTAGAGAAGAAGCTGGAATACAACGGTGTAGTCCATCAACTCTATATCGATTTTAAAATGGCTTATGATTCCATTTCCGTGTCTTCACCTAGCAGTACCAGATCATCGGCATACCCCAAAACCGGAATCTTGTCACCCATATTTAAGCCTTTCTCGGTACACATCACCTTTTCTATGACATATTCTAAAGCTATATTAAATAACACAGGTGAAAGGGAGTCACCCTGTTTTAAACCCGATCGCACCTCAAATCTCTCGGAGTAATTATGACCGATTCTAACTTTATGGAATGTTTCCGACAAACACATCTCTACTAGGTTTACTAACTTTCTAGGTATTCCCTGTCCAATCATGATGTTATATAGCTTCTGACGGTCTATTGAATCATAAGCCTTTTTAAAATCGATATAAAGTTGATGGACTACAACGTTGTATTCCAATTTTTTCTCTAATATTTGACGTAAGGAAAATATTTGGTCAATAGTCGAGCGATTCCGCCTAAAACCACATTGGTAATCTCCGATAATTTCCTCAGCGTATTCCGTGATTCGACTAGTTAGAATTGACGAGAATATTTTATAGCATACTGGGAGAAGTACAAGTGTATGTACAAGTGTATTACCATACAACTAAATACAAGTGTGTTAATAAAAACCGGTAAAGAAATAGGACTCGAATTAAATACCGATAAAACGAAGTATATGATTAGTAGCAGAAACGGTGTCGATCTTGGTGATATTGATGTATCAGGTCATACTTTTGAACACGTAGAGAAATTCAAGTATTTAGGTTCAATTATAACTAGAAAAAATGAAATCCAGGAAGAAATAAAGTCCCGGTTAAAGGTGGGAAATGCGTTTTATTATTCAGTTGCTAAGTTACTTAGTTCGCGGCTTCTATCTAAAAACTTAAAGATTAGAATTTATAAAACTATTATTCTTCCAACGGTTCTTTACGGATGTGAAACGTGGCCGCTTACTTTAAAGGATGAACAGCGGCTTAAGGTTTTCGAAAATAAGGTATTGCGTAAAATATTTGGTCCAAACAGAGATGAGGCCACTGGGGAGTTTAGAAGGTTGCATAACGCGGAATTGCGGAACTTGCATCCTATGAATATAGTTGAGCTGATTGCATCGCGGAGACCCAAATGGGCGAGTAAAGTTGTTGGGCTCGATGACGAGCGGATTCCGAGAAAGTTGGTATTTGCTGATCCGACTGGTAGGCGTCCGAAAGGTAGGCCGAAGCGGAGATGGGAGGATTGCGTTAAGGCTGATCTCGGGAGCTTGGGTTTGAATGGTGAGCATTGGACGAGTCTGTGTAGGCGGAATTTGGTGGTATCGGCATCGAACCTTCGGGTTCGCTAAGCCTATTATGATTCCATAGACCGTCAGAAGCTATATAACATCATGATTGAACAGGGAATACCTAGAAAGTTAGTAAACCTAGTAGAGATGTGTTTGTCGGAAACATTTCATAAAGTTAAAATCGGTCATAATTACTCCGAGAGATTTGAGGTGCGATCGGGTTTGAAACAGGGTGACTCCCTTTCACCTGTTTTGTTTAATATAGCTTTAGAATATGTCATAGAAAAGGTGATGTGTACCGAGAAAGGCTTAAATATGGGTGACAAGATTCCGGTTTTGGGGTATGCTGATGATTTGGTACTGCTAGGTGAAGACACGGAAACCATACAACTAAATACAAGTGTGTTTATAAAAACTGGTAAAGAAATAGTACTCGAATTAAATGCCGATAAGACGAAATATATGATTAGTAGCCGAAATGGTGGTGATCTTGATGATATTAATATTTCAGGGCATACTTTTGAACACGTAGAGAAATTCAAGTATTTAGGCTCAATGATAAGAAAAAATTAAATCCAGGAAGAAATAAAGTCCCGGTTAAAGGTGGGAAATGCGTGTTATTATTCAGTTGCTAAATTATATAGCTCGCGGCTTCTGTCTAAAAACTTAAAGGTTATAATTTATAAAACTATTATTCTTCCGACGGTTCTTTACGGATGTGAATCGTGGCCACTTACTTTGAAGGATGAACAACGGCTTAAGAGTTTCGAAAATAAGGTACTGCGTAAAATATTTGGTCCGAAGAGAGATGAGGCCACTGGTGTGTTGAGAAGGTTGCACAACGCGGAGTTGCGGAATTTGTACCCTGTGAATATAATTGAGTTGATAGCATCGCGGAGACTCAAATGGGCGCGTAAAGTTGTTGGGCTCGGTGAGGAACGGATTTCGAGAAAGTTGGTATTCGCTGAACCGACTGGCAGGCGTCCGAAAGGTAGGCCGAAGCGTCGATGGGAGGATTGCATTAAGGCTGATCTCGGGGGCTTGGGCTTGACCGGTGAACATTGGACGAGTATGTGCAGGCGAAGTTTGGTGGTAACGGCATCGAACCCTCGAGTTCTGTAAGGCTATTATTATTATTATCTTATTAGCATTGATAAATAACGGCTAAATATGCAAGTTGAGCAAATTTGATAAACAACTATAGGAGAAAAGTGCAAACATATTTTGTTTATGCAATTATTGTGTTTTTGAACACAATAATAGCAATATAGATGTGTAATATACCGTTGGATAGCTAAAGATTCTAGAAAAATATTATCTAATTGATGAAATTGTAAAGGTTAATGGAGAGTGATGAAAAGACGATAAAACTAACTAATTGTTGTAGATAAAAATATAATAGATTATTTAATAGAACACATGATTGAAATTCAATTAAATTAATTATTTGACAATTTATTTTTATATCTAAACTAGCTGACCTGGCAGAGGTTGCTTTGAAATAAAAAATATTTCTAGGAAATTTCTAGTGAGGAAAATAATAACTAAGTTATTGTAAGTGTGTAAGGGATATATGTGTGAAAGAGGCATGCAGTACTGTGACCGATGGGATAATATAAAAATAACAAAACACCAAACATTAATTTTTTTAATCTATTATAATTTATTCCTAAAAATGTATATATATCATTAATTAATTACGAAAGGAACACTAACAAACAATATCAATCTCTTAATACTATACTACAAGTAAAAGATCTAGATCTGCAGGTTCAAACTCGTCTCCCACAAAACAGAGACCTCGCCGTGATAATAATAAAAAAATGATTCCACCAGCGACTGCTTCAGCTACCTCTTTAGGATCTGAACCACAGCCTAGCACATCATCACAAGGATTAACTGAAGAATCGCCGTTTTTTACACCGAACCCATTTCAGATCCTTCAAATTGAAAAAGAAACAATGGAATCTTCTCCTATACCAAAAGAACCACAACCTCCACCAATATTTGTTAAAAATATTAAAAACTTTCAACTACTGTGTGCGCATCTAAACAAATTAACCGATCCTAACAGTTATTATTGTATAAGTAGAACCAGTGATACTAAAATATCCCCGACTACCGCC
Organism: Piezodorus guildinii; assembly: GCA_023052935.1. Lineage (NCBI taxonomy): Eukaryota > Metazoa > Arthropoda > Insecta > Hemiptera > Pentatomidae > Piezodorus > Piezodorus guildinii. The sequence continues at coordinate 90,867,772 of CM041293.1, forward strand.
GAAACCTACAGAAAAATAGTAAAATATCTGACGGAGACCAAAGCTGATTTTCATACATATCAGTTACGCCAGGAGAGAGCTTTAAGGGTTGTAATTAGAAACCTACACCCTTCGACACCAGCAGCAGCTATACAAGAAGAACTGACGGAGATAGGCTATAAAGTGCGACAAGTCACCAACGTCCTAAAAGATAAAATTCCACTGCCTCTATTCTTTGTGGACTTGGAACCATCAGCAGGAGTTGAAAAAATTTATGACCTCAATAGATTATACTATACTAGCGTAAGAGTTGAAAAACCTTACACTAAGAAAGAAATAGTACAGTGCCACAATTGTCAGGCATATGGTCATACTAGAAGTTATTGTCACCACATACCACGCTGTGTGAAATGCGGTGAACAACATAAGTCAGAAGAATGTACAAGACCAAGATCAACACCCGCTGTTTGTGCTCTGTGCCTCAAGGACCACCCGGCTAGCTACAAGGGATGTCAAATCTACAAGAACCTCAAAAGCAGATACCAAAAACCCCAGAATCTGGATGAAACAGCTGAACCGATCAGAAGCAGAAGACAACCTTCAAAAACAATTGATTCCAATGTTTCATTTGCCCATCTACTTGGAGGTGGGAACCAGAACAAAGAGGCCGAGGCCCTGCCGGAACAACGCACACTTCAAAATCCTCAAACCGTTCCACAACCAACTATTCCTCAAAATTTACCCAACCCTCAAAAACCTCATCCAAATCAAATTTCTCATATTCCTCCTCCATCAAATGTCTCAGACCTTACAAGTTTGATGACATCCTTCATCACTGAAATCAAATCCCTCGTTATGCCGCTAATATCACTACTTACTAATCTTGTATCAAACCTAATCCCCTCCTTAAAAAATCCTTAAATGACTTCACCTAACTCCTTATCCATTCTCCTATGGAATGCGAATGGTGTTAGAAATCATACTGACGAACTTACAGCTTTATTGCAAGACAAAAACGTTGACGTAGCACTTATTACTGAAACTAGACTAACCACTAAACAGTACTTTAAAATACCTCAATACGTAACATACCGTACGGACCACCCTGACGGCAAAGCCCATGCCGGTACTGCTGTCATTGTGCACCAGTCCCTCTCTCATCACTTACTCCCACTTCCTACCTATGATTTCCTACAAACCACAGCCATAGTAATCAAAACTTTTTCCTTTCCGGTAACCCTTACATCAGCATATTGCCCTCCCAAACATTCCATTTCCAACACCGAATTTGTATCCTTTCTAAATTCCTTAGGAAATCATTTCATTCTGGGTGCAGACTTAAATGCCAAGCATCAACAGTGGGGTTCGAGAACCACGAATTCTCGTGGACGAAATTTGCTGTCTGCACTCAACTCCCGTCATTTCAATCTCTTACCTCCTGATTCCCCTACCTACTGGCCAACCGATCCCAACCGTAATCCTGACATCCTTGACTTCTTCATTCACAGCGGATTAGGCTCCCTCAACTTATCTGTAACTCGGCTTGATGAACTTTCCTCAGACCATAGTCCACTGATCCTAAAAGTATCTCTCACTCCAATTCCAAAACCTATCCCACCGTCATTTATCCGAGGACCTGTCAACTGGAACCTATTTCGCCAAATCCTGACCGATAATATTAACCTCAGAGTGACCCTCAAAACCCCAGAAGACCTTGACGATTCCGTCTACTCCTTCACCACCGCCATTCAGCAAGCTGTCTGGACTGCCTCCTCTCCTAAACACTCCAATATAACTCCTCACCAAAACCATTTGCCTCAACACCTTACACACCTAATCCATGCAAAACGCCGTGCCAGATCATTATGGCAGCGCACCCGACACCCAACAGATCGCCGCTCCTATAACTTCTATTGTAGACAATTGAAGCAGGAGTTGGCGACCTTCCGTTCCCAGTCCTTTAATTCCTACCTTCCTCTCTGTCAGCTAGTGACAATTCTCTGTGGAATGTCACGAAGAAGATTTTAAAATCCCATCAAGTTTCCCATCCTCTCCGGCGTGGTGATGACTCCTGGGCTGCGTCTGATGAAGATAAAGCCGAGGAATTCGCCACACACCTCTCCAAAGTATTCACTCCTCACCCGGAATCCCAAAGCAATCATACCGCAGCAGTACAAGACTTCCTTTTGTCACCAATACCTCTTTCCCTACCTCCTAAAGCTATTAATCCCTCTGAGGTTAAATATCTTCTCCAGAAACTGACCCTCCGTAAATCTCCTGGACATGATCTCCTTACCCCCCAGATCCTCCGTCAACTTCCGCAGAAAGCTATTATATTTCTTACCTATATCTACAACTGCATCCTACGCACCACCTATTTTCCTCTCTTGTGGAAACATTCCACAATCATTCTCTTCCTAAAACCAGGTAAACCTTCCAGCAACACTTCATCCTACAGACCTATTAGTCTACTCCCCATCCTCTCAAAAGTCTTTGAAAAACTCCTTCTAAAACGAATCCTGCCTATATTAGAATCACAAAATCTTCCTTCCCATCAGTTTGGTTTCCGTGCTCATCATTCCACTGTTCAACAAGGACTCCGAGTTGTAGACCATATTTCCTCAGCCCTTGAATGCAAAGAGTATTGTTCTGGTGCGTTTCTGGACATAGCGCAAGCTTTTGACCGGGTATGGCACACCGGATTACTCTTCAAGCTTAAAACGCATTTACCCCAGTCTCTATACCTCATTCTACGATCCTATCTCTCAAACCGCTCCTTCCGAGTTCTCTGAGGTGTAGAATTTTCTAACTTTTATCCCATTGAGGCCGGTGTTCCTCAAGGCAGCGTCTTGGGACCCGTCCTCTACATCCTTTACACTGCTGATATTCCTATTCATCCTGACACCTTTCTGGCAACATTTGCAGATGAAACCGCCATCCTATCATCCAATTCCGATCCTGAAATAGCATCCTTAATCCTGCAAAGACACCTTTGTCTTATCGAGGACTGGTGTAATGCTTGGCGTATTAAGGTTAATGAAAGCAAATGCACCCACGTCACCTTCACCCTTCGACGCAAATCCTGTCCAATGGTTCATTTCAATTCCATACCGCTTCCTTCCTCAGACACAGTCCGGTATCTTGGCTTACTACTAGACAAAAGATTGACCTGGAACCCACATACAAGACTTAAACGAAAAGAACTCAACAGACGATTCGGACAGTTATACAGACTACTAAACAGAAAATCTAAGCTTACAGTTGACAACAAATTATTACTTTACAAGACAATACTGAAACCAATGTGGACCTACGGACTTGAACTATGGGGGACAGCCAAACGTTATAACATCAAACGCATTCAATCCTTTCAATCCAAAGTCCTCCGAACAATAGTAAATGCTCCTTATTATGTCTCCAACTATACCTTACACCACGACCTTAATGTTCCATTTATTTCAGACCTGATTCCATCTAAATTTTCCAAATTCCACCAGAACCTCATTCATCATCCTAATCCTCTAGCACAATCCCTATCCAGCTCCACTCATCCATACAACCCTCCTAGAAGGTTGAAACGGCAGTGGCCCCGAGACATATTGTAAACATCTATTCTGGAGTTCTGACACTGGTCAGATTCTCCTCTCATGTGCGGTGTGATTGTGGCTATGGCGCCCTCACTTAGCTTCCGCTGGCTCTCACCAGTGATGCGGCTGAGAGGGAGGCGCTGGGATCCTTTTGACTCTGCTTGTCCTTCCACAAGTGGGGGGACAAGCCCCGTCTGGGGTTCCCGAGCTGATTGTAAATATTGTACATAGGTATGAATGTGACATGTTCTGTTTATTTATTTGTTAACTTCATTTATTTGTATTTATTTTGTCTACTTAATTTTGTTATTGTATACGTTTATTTATTTTGATTTTATTTTATGTAATTTGACTTTCCTTTTATTTATATTGTAAATATTGTATGAATGAGATCCTGTAGCACTATTATTATTGTCTATTATGACAAATTGTAATATATACGAATAAAAAAAAAAAAAAAAAAAAAAAAAATACTATTGCGTAAACAATATTTTTTGTTAGCCCTTCTTTAGCTCTAACATAATCAAACTGGATAGTTCACCCACTCGAGAGCATATAATTGTCTGTGTGAAAAACATGAGTTTCACTGAGATAGTAAAATGATAATTGTATAAGTTACTACTTTATTGTCTGAGAGAAAGAGGAGACCGGCATCGGTCTCATCCCTTTTTCCTGCTGTTTGCAAGCTGAGAAGTGTCACCGATAGACCTCAGGCGGGGATAACCAAGTGATAATTGATCAGTTATCGGGCGGGATGAAGAATTATTAAACTATTAAAATGAATATTAAAAAATAGGGGTTAGTGATAGGTTTGTGTGTATTTTTTAATGTTGCAGTAAAAAATAAAATTTTTTTTTTGTCCAAACCATTAAAAAAAAATGTTAGGGGTGGACAACCCTTTATCACTTAGGGGTATAAAAAATAGATAGAATCCAATTCTCAAACCTATTGAATATGCATATGAAATTTCATAAAAATCTGTCTAGCCGTTTCGGAGGAGTATGGTAACTAACATGTGTGGGACACGATAATTTTATGTATTTGATGTATTTAAAAATTCTTAAATTGATTTTAACAACGGAGGTAAGTGAAAGTCGTGAGTTGCTCGCACCAGATTTTTGTAATATATATTAAAGAATATGCGAAGTATTTTTTTTATTCATCTTTGATAATTTTACTTCTAGTTTATCCTAATATAAGTGCAATGAACCTGGCGAATGTTATTACGATTTCCGCTTCTTTATCGGTTACGATTGTAAATGCAAATTAAATGTGTCGATTCTTGAGCACAAGTACTTTCAAAGCTTATATTAGTGAGACGAGGTAGAATATTGGGATCTAATGACTTGCAGGCAGTAAACCAACTCAGTATCTTAGCTACAAGTTGATTTATGATAAGTATCCTGCTTCTCGGTAGATGTGGCCTCACGAAGAGAACTTGCATGCAAAGTTTCACTTTGTCATCGCTCTTTTATCGCCTATGGAATCTACTAATACCACATTACACGAGTGTTATATACAGTTTATTTCCTTGTTCTGACGAGTTTATATCTTCCGAGAATAAGGTCGTTTCCCAAATTCGCTTGGAGTTTAGGTTATCCATAGTTGGGATGTTCACCGTCCAAATTTTTTACAGGAGCTTTTGAAATGAACATGTAACAATGATATCAATTGATAGGTATTTCGGGTTTTAAATCCCGTAGGACAGTGGAGGTTTTTCATTGTTATGAAATCGATGACTTCTCTTTTAAATTAATAAAAAGCGAACTTCAGTTAAGAAATGAATGCACTGGTTCATCTATCAGTTTTGGCCACTTTTTCTATAGAATTTATTTATTTGTTTTTCATTTGTTTGACTTGACCCTTTTAAAAACTGGATTGGGTTCCTATTATTTCACCACTCCTTTGAGGGTTTTTTTTTTTTTTTTTTTCTGAGATAGGGGGTATTTCTTTGTTCTGACGTTTTTATGAACCCCTTTTTCGCATGACGTTGTTAATATATTCTTGAATTACATCTTTCTTCAACAAAAGGAGGTAACGTGGAGGGCGATATATAATTCCTCGCATTCTTCTTCAGCAAGCCATACTTCTTATTTCTCTTCAAGAGGCAGGTTAAATTCCCTTTTCAAAACTTAATTATTTTCAAAAGTCAGATATGGAACTCTCATTTCTTCTGAAATATGTTTTAACAATTCAGTTTACTTGTAATTTAGTATTTAAAAAAATTGAGAACTTTTTTCTTCCAATTAATTTTATTTGATTAAACAATTTAACAAATATTTGTAGTCTAAGTTTCATGGTTTTGTCCTTACTTTTTAGACTAAAATAAAATCACAAAAATAATTAAATAAATTAAATCTACAAACATTCATGCTTAAAATGATTTGAAGTAATATACGTTTCTTGCTTTGGAATATTTAAATGCTTGTATACTAGTTACCTCTTATTAATGTATTATAATTAAAATTTATTATTGCAACATTGAAATTTATCATTACTAAATGAATCTATATTGCCTCATTGTATTCACTTGTTTTTAAATTTTAGACCTATTAATTTATTTATATTAAATAATTGCTTTTTTTAAATCCTATGGCTTGTTATATATTGATATTATAATGATATTGTTTTTTACTCAATTAATTTTTGTTATATTATTATAACTTTACATCATTTATAATGTTTCTGTTGTGTGTACCCATTTTTCAAAAGAAAACAATTAGAACTCCCTTAAGTTAAGAAAAAAAAAAAGAAAGTAATTAACTAGTGTTGGGTTTTATTTTTCATTTTAGATTTGTATATCATTTATTCATTTCGGTAATTGTAATCGTAGTTTATTTTATGTTTTCTCTACCTATTTTTTAAGTTAAAAATAAATAAAACTATATCGAAATAGAGAGAGAGAAAAAAAGAGGAATTGATAGAAGTGAGTCTTTCTCTACTGAGACTGTAGATATATGGCAAAAGATTTCCTTTGTGCAATTATTCAGTAAGCACGGCTTGTGTTCTTCAAGAGAAAGAAAGAAAGAAAAAAATGGACAAAGGTATCTGGTCTTAGCGAATCAGATATAAATGAGATTTAAGTGATATTATAAATTTAGAAAAAAAAAAGTAGAAAAAGAATTAGTAAATAAACATATTTTTTTACATATTTGTATTATCATCATTTAGTTATATTTAAATCTTCTACTTAAGGATCACTTGTAGCTGGGTGGCTAGCGTAACAGCCTCCCATGCTAAAGGGCACGGGTTCAAACCCGCAGGTGGTCCTAGGATTTTTTAATGGGAGTAAAAAATCCTTAGTTACGCCGTCCTTCGGAGGGGACGTTAAAAGGTGGTCCCTAGCCTGGGCGATGTCAGGTACTCGTTAAAGATCCCTATCCTAATAAAACCTGTATAGACAAAATTTAGGACTCCCACTGTAGCATCGTCCGATTAGCCATAGTAGCATAAAGTGCCATTAAATAAATAAACAAAAAATCTTCTATTTGATTTTAAAACGTGATTTAGGATTGAAATTATTTTCTTAAGGTACTAATTACATATTTAGTTTCGTTCCAAATCATACTAAAACGTTTCGTTTTATAACTTTAATATGTTTTTATGAATATAGTAAAAAAAATCTGGTGCGGGCAACACACGACTTTCACTTCCCTCCATTTTTAAAATCAATGAAAGAATTTTCAAATACAGTTAGAGATAAAAATACGAGAAATTATTAAGGAATTAATCAAATTTAATTTATATAGAAACATGTGTTTCATTAAAAAATCTATTATATTATTATCAAAAATAATCAGTTAGTTTTATGTTCATTTCATCACTCTCTATTAACTTTTAAAAGCTTGTGTATGAGATGATATTTTTTCTAAAATCTTTAGCTTTCCAACGGTATATCATACATGTATATTACTGCTCTTATGTTCAAAAACGAAAAATTGCATTAAAAAAATATTGTTTCTGTTTTCTCCTTTAGTTGGGTATCGAATTTATTCAATTTATATATTTACCTGTTTTTCATCAGCGTTAACAAGATAATTTAGTTATTATTATTGAATCTACAAAATTAAAGGTACTTTAGAAGAAGAAAATTTAAAATATCAGCATTTAAGCCCTGTCAGACCATTTTTATCCAAATAAAACCTACATGATATTAAAGCCCATTAAATTTTACATATGTATATATATTAAGGGGAGATATATGCAAATATTTATTTATTTTTTCTATTTTAATTTTAAACCCATTAAAAAATTAATTATTTTAATATTCACGATTCATATTTAATAACATAAAAATTCAATACTATCCGTTTAACACCGGAAAAGCTTGTTAATTTTTCTTCCCTTAAGTTTAAGTCTGCCTGTAAATAGGTTTTGGGCTTGGATACAAATTTTATCTTTTTATTATGCATCTACAAACTTTGTTTTTTCTCATTTTTTTAGAGTGGGTTAGCGCAGCGGGTAGGGCCCTTTATTATTGAGCTCATAGTCCAGACTTCAATTGTACCAGGAAAATTATATATTCTGTTATATCAGCCATGCTTATAATAGGATAATCCTCCTGAACCTTGATTGATCCTTATCCATCCTTGATTAATTGCTTAATTAATATTATTAAGCATTAATAAGTTTTGGAATCTTGAGTTCTATCGTGATTGCCTAATATATCTTCTTGTACAATTGTTGGTGTTGAAACAATAATTTTTTTCAAGTATTCAGATTCGTAATGAACCCGAGGTGTTCATTTTTCGTTAGTATGGGTGAGGTTTTCAATATAAAGTTTGGAATGTCTATCTGATCCCTGCTGTAATTAATGTTTGTGGTTATTATTATTGTTTTTTTAGAAATTATCGTCGGCCCTGACTCAACCAGGATGAAATCTACATGATATTAAACCTCTATAATTTTATATCGATATAGCGAGTTTAATCAAAATCGTCGGAACCGTTTTCGAGAAAATCGAAAAAAGGTGCAAAATGCATGGTATAAAGTGCCTCTTCTGGTAAGCTCATTTTGATGAAAAAAGTTTTGTCACGTCTCGGGCGTATAGTTGTCTTAAATATGAAATTTCAGTTTCATAGGACTTACCGTTTCCGCCCGGGAGTTACCACACACACACACACACACACACACACATACACAGACCTTTTTGTGGGACTTGGTTGTTTGGACTCAGGGGACCATAAAACGTGTATTTCTGTTGAAAACTGGAATTCGAAAATTTTCACGATCGCAATACTTTCCCTTACTATTTATAGTAAGTGAAAGTAAAAAACAAGTCTAGATTTTAATACGAAAACAATCAAATTAGCTGGTACTGATAATAGAGTAATGAGAGGTTTTCGCGCTTCCTGTAAAGTTTCCTAAAATGGATATAGTTCCTTTTGGAAATCAACGTCTCAATTCTTCTTTATTCTGGGATACTATATTAACGAGTTATGTTTAATTTACTTCAAATATATTAAAAAATGTTGGGCCTTTTTCATTTTAGGCAACCTTTTACTAAGTTGTGATAACGGTCATTTTATGAAATAACAGTGATTTATCTATATCAGATAAAATCATATGATTTCATATTTGTAATTATCTAAAGGTAATTATCATTGTGTGAGCTGGTGTATAAAGTTAGTCTGTGCTCTGTATTTTAAAAATGAATCTGTTGAATTATATTCAGTTTTGAAATCAAATAAAGTCCACGTCTTTTTCGGAGTCCTGGAGAATTTCACAAACAGTTCAGCTCATATTTAGCTGTTTTCTCAATGCGGTATATTCTTTATATTCTACAAGAATGTGATTCACTGTCCTTGGGGCACCACATTTCTAGTATGTAGGGGCTTCCAAGCCACGGAGAAGGTAGCCGTGAGAGAACTCGCAGTGTCCAAATCTTAGGCGACTTATTATTTTTTCCTCCTTTCTAGATTTCCTGTTGCTTGTTATCCAGTTTGTAATTTATTTTTTTTATCTGCAATAGTTTTGAGGGACTGTTTATCCACATCTCCTCCCATTGCGTGATTAAGAAGTTTTTCGTATTTGTTTATTTCTTATATTTTAATATTCCCGTTTTTTATATTATTTTTCTTGTTATGTTTTATCTTTTATTGTTAATCTTATTCTAAAATTACTATAATTTTGTTTGTTAATAATCATAGAAAGCGCTTTGGGAACAACGTGGAGAACCAACGTTAAAAAAAAAAACGTTAAGTTCAAATATCAAAAGAATTCATTCAATCCAGTCAAATCATTACAAATAAAAATATTAGACGCACCATCCTGTTTTACCAATGATTTGAATCAATGATGGCCATACAATTCTACAATTCCAAGACAAACTGACTTAAAACATGTATCGTGTGGCTCAAAAACTCAATACACCCTTAAGGCCTTTATGGATGTGACCAAGTCAACTGTACAAGATTATTATAGAAATAATCAGATTTTTTTTTCCATTTTTGTTTATTTTGACAGTCTATTTCTTTTGAAAACCCGGAGTAAATATTAATTCACAATATATAATTCAGTTATTAGTCAGATAAATATTTTAGTTATAGATAATACTTTAACTTATAATATTGGTAGTAATCTATGACCAAATAGAAGGCTTTATACTACCTTCGGATAGGTCATTGCAAGTCGCTATAAAGCTAGCTGATCCATGCATTATAGCTTCTTGTATGAACTCCCAAAATATGTTATGTAGCCTATTATGTGTGTATAATATTAGTTTATTTTATTTATATCTGTTAAACTTCGAATATTAATAATAATTTAAATATACCTATTTGGTAGTAAACATAGTATAGCTCACATAGACAGAATATTGAAGATACCGTATTTGTATTCTTCCTCTACATAAACTTTCAATCGCTAAAAAGTGTTAATTATACAAATAATCGAAGTTTTATTTTTTCTATGGTTTAGTATTAACTGCCTGTATAAATTCTCAGGTATTGAATATATTTATTTCTTTTTTTGTTCGATTTTATGGAATAACTTTTTTTTCAATAGCGATGTTATAAGAGGTTTTTTTTTTTTTTTTTTTTTAACTTTTCAATCTTTTAACATATAAAATTAATAAATGAATTTTTTATTCAAGCTTTAAATCGATAAGGAATGTCTGAAATTTCAGATACCTGTAGATTTTTATTACGCATGGTTTATGAAAATATTACTTATATTCTTCTTTTAAGACCTTTAAAAAACCAACTTAAAACACTACTTTTTTTCGTATATTACTTGACAATGGGACTGACTTTTTAGTAAATCCTGATTAAAAACGAAATTACAGCAAAAATTATGCATGAAAATAATAATAATATATATATATATATATATATATATATATATATATATATATATATATATATATATATATATATATATGAAATATATACTAAGGGAAAGTATTGCGATTTTGAACATTTTGAATTCGAGTTTTCACCGGAAATACACCTTTTAGTGTCACATCAGAACAAATGACCAAATCCAGCAAAAAGATCTGTGTGTGGATGGTAAGTCAAGACCGTTGACGATAAGTTGTATATAACTGAAATTTCATGTTTTAGGAGCTTATATGCCTACTCAAATCATGAATATTTCATTCTGATTGAAATAATATGGCAGAGGTCAAAGGTTAAGTTATTTTCATTATCTAAAATACTTTTATTTTTTTACGTTTGACAAATAACAATATTTTTTTGTTAACATTGTTAAAAAACGGCTGTTTACAAGTTGAACAAATTTATTAAACAGCTAAAGGAGAAAAAAACAAATATATTTTTTCAGGAAATTAAAAAAAATATATATATAGTTATACTAAAATTAAAATTTATATAACAGAAAATATATTTAAAACAAATATATATATATATACATATATATATATATATATATATATATATATCTTAAGTTAAAAAAAATATATATAAAAGAGCCTTGGAAAGATTAAGATTTTAGAAATAAAATTATCTTTTAAACAAAGGTGATGAAGGTAATGCAAAGTGACTAATAGGCCATAAGCATGGGTGTTTGCTATACGTTACATTTTTATACTGTTATACTAGGGGTACTCACTACGTTTGCTATAGCATGCTATTTGTGCTATTGTGCAAAACCCATCAATTTTATACAGGAAATAAGTGTAGAAACTCGACGGGTTTAGCAAACTAACACAAATAGCATGCTATAGCAAACGTAGTGAGTACCTCTATTATTTAATCTAAAACACATGTCTCCAACGAAACTGAATATAGCCCTTAAAACATTTTTGAACTTTATTTAAAAGTTCTTAAATTGATACTAAAACAATGATTTGTAATAAAGTAATAAAGGTGTCATAATGTCATTATTTAGACTGATTATCTGCAAATGAAGTCATAAATGTTAATTAGTACTTTGTTTTAATTAATACAGCGACATAGGTGGTACATTGTAACTATGAATCTTCATGCTCTTCTAGTCAGATTGTTATAAGAAGTGAATAGGGTTTTCTTATAAGCTGGTTCAGGAATGTTTTTGTGAATTGGGCCCATATGAAGTGAACTGAAAACACGTGCTGACTCCAGCTTTTTTACGCTCGATTTATAAGTTGATTTACTGATTTACTTTTCTTGCTTTAGGAAACGTCTCCGTCGGTTTTTTTATCCTTTTTTTTATTTGTTTTAACAATTATTTTTAGAGTGTTTTTATTCTTCTAGTTATTACTCAGCTGAATTATTTTTTCGTTTCTTGATTTATTACACACGTAGCCAAGCTTGAATTTAACTTTTAACATATTAAGGCTTTATTTTAATTTCCCCATTCACTGATTGTTAACCACACGACAGGTTTGAATTGAAATATAAAAGATAAAAAAAATATATATGTATATATATTAAGGGGAGATATATGCAAATATTTATTTATTTTTTCTATTTTAATTTTAAACCCATTAAAATAATTAATCAGTTCAATATCAATGATTCATATTTAATAACATAAAAATTCAGTTGTATCAGTTTAACACCGGACAAGCTTGTTAATTTTTTTTCCATTAAGTTTAAGTCTGCCTGTGAATAGGTTTTGGGCTTGGATACAAATTTTAACTTTTTATTATGCATCTACAAACTTTGTTTTTTCTCATTTTTTTAGAGCGGGTTAGCGTAGCGGATAGGGCCCTTTATTATTGAGCTCATAGTCCAGACTTCAATTGTACCAGGAAAATTATATATTCTGTTATATCAGCCATGCTTATAATAGAATAATCCTCCTGAACCTTGATTGGTCCTTATCCATCCTTGATTAATTGCTTAATTAATATTATTAAACATTAATAAGTTTTGGAATCTTGAGTTCTATCATGAGTGCCTAATATATCTTCTTGTACAAATTGTTGGTGTTGAAATAATAATTTTTTTTAAGTGTTCAGATTCGTAATGAACCCGAGGCGTTCATTTTTCGTTAGTACGGGTGAGATTTTCAATTAAAATTTGGAATGTCTATCTGATCCCTGCTGTAATTAATGTTTGTGGTTATTTATAGTAATACTTATATGGTATATGACATTAAACCTCTTTAAATTTTATATCGATATAGGGAGTTTAATCAAAAGGGTTTGAGCCGTTTTTGAGAAAATCGCAAAAGGGGCAGAATGCATGTTATTGTATAGAGTTGCTCAGGATTGACTGATACAATATAAGAAATGTTGCAATCTCGAGCAATTTCTTCTTTTTTTTTTAACATTATCGCTAACAAGCCTGTTAATTTTCTACTGTTCCTAACTCATGTCTTTATTTTGATGTATTTCTGGTTGGTTAAAATGTATCTTTTTCCATGTATCTCGTTTCGGACTGCTTGAGGGAGAGCATTGTCTTATCGGATAAGGTTTTTGACTATTATAATAAATGCCCCTTGTTCGAATCCATATATGACAGGATAACTATTTATTTTGTTATTTCAGCCGTGGATTGACTCAAGAGTAGTATGATACTCCCAGCCTGGATTAAGAAGGTATCCTTAATTGGGGAAAAATCTGGTGGCTGACAAATATTCCTTTCACAAACTTTGGCATACAAACAGTGCGTTTAATTACTGATTCCAAGACCTTATATATAATAATTTAAGTTTTTTTGTTTTGCATTACGCCACAGTTTTACCTTGAAAAGACAGTTGTATGTTGCCTTGCAGCACAATAGATAGTTGATTGTCTCAAGAAAATAATCTTTGTTGGAATAGACTTTCTTATGTCCTCCATGACTGTGCATAAATGAAGGTGATGGGTTATCATCTCTTCTCCATGACATCAGGGTCATATTTGACTATCTACTAATTCAATTATATGGCCGTGCTTTTAAAGGTTGTCGTGGCCAATGAGCATTCTGAACCAAGCTGGGCTACCTACCGCTTGCTACAATTGAATGCCATTGAGCAACGAAAATGGGGACACGCATTGCTTTTCTTAGGCTAATTTTGAGTAGTTAGGTATCTGGGATTTTTTCGCTCTACTCGTTTAGCAGAAAGATAGTCAATACTGTTTGTTGGCTGTGGCTCAATTTAATTTAGGTGATTATGGTGACACTCTTAATATTAAATATAATTAGAATGCAGATCACCTGGAGAATTAAAATAAATCCCATCAAATCACCTTCAGTCCACGTCGTAAATCTATGACTTCCGGCCCTACTATTTCCTTCAATAAAATCCCACTCATCCCTCTAGAACAAATACGATACATTGGACTTCATCTTGTCAAACGCCTTACTTGGAATCCTCATACAAGACTTAAACGACAAGAAACTGCTCGCAGATACCGTTTAATACAATACTTACTTGACAAACGACCAAAACTCCCTATTTACTACAAAAAAATGATTTATATAACCATTCTTAGACCAATTTGAATATATGACATTGAGCAATGGGGCTCTACTGAACCATCAAATTCCTCCCGCATCCAATCCTTACAATCCAAAATCCTACGAAAAATCCTCAATACTCCTTATTTTGTTACTACTAAGACCTCAATCTCCCACTAGTTGCAGACTTAGCCTAAATTTGATACACCTCCTTCAATTCCAAACTACCAGCCCACTCAAACCCGCTTGTCCGTAAACTCTCATCCCATCTCTTCCTTATAATCCTCCGAGACGGCTGAAAAGACGGTGGTCTCGAGACTTGTTAATAAAATAATCATTACAGTATTACCCAAAAGAATGATTGAAGTGCTACCACCGCTGGTAGCCGCTTCACACGACTATTTCATGCCATATTTGTTATTTCAGCCCTTTTATTTGTTGTATATATTGTATATACAGTTGTAAAAATCAATAAAAATATATTAAAAAAAAAAAAAAAGGAATGCAGATCTATTCGTTGTAATATATGGCCATTTTTCTTATAGATTGAATTTTGATTAAAGTTTAGGAATTTTCGGTCGTCAGACGGGACGGTATAACCATACAGGAATGAACTAGTTGAGGAAATTTCTATATTCTGAACGCGGAGGCTATGCTTAATAATGCAAAGGAGTTTTCTCATACATTTTCATTTTCTCCAAAGTTGAAACTTTTTCATACCTCCATATTTCTGCCTCGCCCATATGAGGTTGTGAAAACTATTAAATAAAATATGACTTTATCAAATCCCATCTTATTTGCTCAGAGATTTTGTGTACAGTGTTACAGTAGCGTGGGAAATGAATTGGAATTATCCGATAGGTCGGGAGGGAGCTGTACTTAACTTAATAGCTGTACTATTAAAAAAAATCTGGCTTCATTCAGCCTGCGAGATACGTTCCCTCCCGCTATTGTCCGCGGCTGAGTCAGAACTGGGGAGGGATTTCTGTGCCTGATGAGGCGTTCTTGTAGCCCTTCCAATACCCTCCGTATTGTGGGACTGTATCCTCAATTAGAAGTGTATAATTTATTGCATTTTTTAATTAGTATAAACTTGAATTTGGGCCTTAAAGGATTTATTTATTCATTTTATTAATAAAGGTAATCCATAGCAAGTGTAACAATTCTTGTTTATTTTAGACCTCTTAATGAAATTAACCTTTATTTACTTTTAAGCTGAACACGACTTTCACCTATCTCTGTTATTAAATACTATTTAAGAATTTTTAAATAAATTTCGAATTGAAAAAAAAAATTAAAGAATTACAATGTATTTCGACGAAAAAATTTATTTTAAAATACATTTCTTACATTTGAGGAACGGCGTGGTCTAGTGGATAGAGCACTAGTCTAACGTTCCCCGGGCCCGGGTTCGAATTCCGGCTGAGGCAGAATAAGATTTAAAGTATTTTTAACGTTCAAATTATTCGGTAAATTTTCGTGAATGTTTCGAAACAATTTGGGTACTAATATTTATTTATTTTTTTCATTTCTTCTTAAAAAATTCCATGATATTTCAGATTATATTCTGTTAGACTTACTATGTAAATTTGCATTCCAAATACCTAATAATAGTTTCAATAAAAAAATATTTCCTAAAATTAATTGAAAATTCTATTATTATGAATAAATTTAACAAACGACCTCGAAATCGCATAAAATCTCAATGCTTGCTGGCATAAACGTAGAATATTAAAAACGCTGAAAATTGTTACACAATGGTGTATTATTTCCAAGTAACAATATTCGGGCATAATCTAGGCAATTAAGTAATATGAAAAGCAATAAATAATTCAAAAGTAAAATGGCGTATCACCACTGCTAATTTCAAGACGCTATCTATATCTCTGCTAGTTCTTAACCAGTTTTAATGATTCTTTTATCAATTAGTAGAAAATTTAATTCTCTATGAAATATCAATTTTTGGTATTTATTTATTTATTAATTAGGAGAAACGGATTTTTTTTATTCGTTATTCGGGTTATATACATCTTGAAACGTAAGTCCTCAAATTTTGAAGGGGAAGTAATTATGTTTTTTTTTGTCCATTACAAAGGTTTATTAAAAATGATGTACCAAAATGATAATAGTTAAACAAAAAATTCTTAAATTAGCTAGAAAACGACTATTTATTCAACATTGTTGATATATAATGAAAACAATCTTAGATTCACACATTATAGAGAATTTAATATGATGCCCAAGTTCATAGCATGGTTCTTTTTTTTGTTGTCCATTTGAATCGAAACGTGTTTTGGTATTAAAATGAATTTTCTAATGTTTTTAGAGAAAGCAAATAGTTTTGTAATGATGGCATTAATTAACAACGAGAAGAAGATATATTTTTGTTTTTTATGTGAAATGTTTCCTCAATGTTTTAGCTAATTACCCTTTTTGTGTGTCTTCTTTCATTTTATTTAAGAATGTTTTAAAAATTATATTTCTATTAGTTTATTTAAATAAATTTTCAAATGTATTCAGTTTTGAATCGTTCAATTTTAATTATTTTTTCTTTGAATTAAGAAAAAAAATTGAAATTGTATCCATGGGCGTATTCATGGATACAATTTCAATTCATAACTCAGTATATCTCAGTAACTTCTACTATATAGAAATTTAGAATCTGTAAAGTGCGATAATAATAATCACGTGAATATATATATATATAAATATATATATATATATATATATATATACTTGTATGTTCAAGTCACAAACTATAATGGGTGTAATTCCACTAAAATCGGTTATTATTGAAGATAGAGAAAAATCGAAAAGACTTTGAGATCAAGACAACGCGATGAACAAAGAGAAAAAAAAGTCTTATATGGTCAAGCTACAACTTATAAGAGATGTAACACTATTATTATTGATAATACAGAAAAAAAAAAATGTAAAGTATTCTGGAATCGGAAATTTATTTGAGTTATGTGAATGAAAATAGAAATAAAATAAATCATAGGAAATAGTAACGCAGAATAGTATAAATGCTTTTCGTATATTATATTCAATAATTATCTTGTAATAGACCAAATAAAATTACCCCCTTTACAATTTGAGGGCTTACGTTTCAAGATGCTTAGAACCCTAATAACGAATAAAAAAAATTATCATTTCTCCAAATAAATAAATAAATACGAAAAAGAATTATTGAAATAGGTTTAGAACCAGCAGATATTAGCGTTTTGGAATTATCAGTGGTGATATGCTATTTTCCTTTGAATTATTTATTGCTTTTCATATTACTTAATTACCTATTAACAGCTATATAAACAGTTATACCCTAATATTGTTATTTGGAAATAATAAACCATCGTGTAATAATTAGCAGCGTTTTTTTTTTCTTATATAGCTTAGTTATTATCCGATTTGCTGTAGAAATTTCCAAAAAATTACCTTACATATAAGTAATTTAGCAGTTTTTAGTACAAAATAAAAACTAGGATGCTTAACTCATTATCTTAATTTTTGGTCCTTACAACAGACTAAGAATTATGTATAACAAATACATATTTTCCTTTCCGTTTTAAATTTAGCAAAGACAGAGAATGACGTAAAAAAAAAACAACAACCTTCAAATCAAAAGTGTTAAACGGCATGGTCTGGGCAATTTCTTATGGGTTTATAATTTTTGATACCTTATTATGTCAATTCTCCATTTAAAGTAAGCCGCAAAATAAACAATCAGAAGGACTCTCTCCTAATTTTTAATTAGAAGAAAAATATAATTATCCTACGCCATTCTATCCAGATCTACCATTAATTTTTTCTACAGAATCCTTTGCTTAAACCTATCTAGTCCACATATCTAATTAATTAGTAACATTTACTGTATTTATAAGTATGTTTGAATTATTTTTTTAAAATAGGAGTTTTGAGAAATTATTATCACTTGAAGATGGACAAGGAACTTTCCAGTCCTGCCTGTATGCATTGATTCAGCGAATGATCTCCCCTTGCAGAGAACTTGGTGCCCTTCGGAAGGGCGTAGTTTCATCAATTCTCAAGGAGTGTCATCCCCTAAAGGGGAGGAATCCTACCGTAACCCCTCCTTGTTTTCAGAGGCGCTATTTTATTATATTGGACTCCAAATTTTGTTCTTTTTCTGAGTTTGATCGTATTTTTTTTTCTTTTGACGACTCTTGTAAGTTCGTACATCAACCTAAACGGTGGGATGACTGCTTTGCTTACCTCTATAGCATTTTGGTAATAATTCAGTTAGGTGTTGAAGGGTCATTTTAGTATTGTATTATTTTGTTAGTTTAAGACGTTCGCGCCCGGGTGACCCACCAGTGGGCCATACTTGACTATCCCGTGGGACGACGTGCATCACAGGTGAGTCACTTGTTTTTAGAAAATAAGTTTAGTTTATTTTTTCTCAAAATTAAATGTTGTAAGAATTAACAAGCATAAGGGTTTATTTATTAAATATTTTATAACTTTCAACTTGCTCCCTCAAAGGACTCTTATCGGTTGATTTCATTTGATTACTTTTCTTAAAGAATTTTATTTAGCCGTGCGTCATTTTATTTCATACTTTTATCCACATAAATAAGAATATTATATATTAATATAGGAATTATTTTTAATAATAATATAAGGATTATTTTTTACTAATAAGTAATAATATAAGAATCTTTTTTAACTATTTCCATAATTACTCCTCCAAGTCATATGTGTATGTCAAAACTGTTATTAAAACAATCTGGCATTAAACACGTTGGAACTTGGGACAGTGTCGCCCTGCCCCACGAAGCGTAAGCAGCTAACACAGTCCCACCTCACGGGAAAAAACGTAGATATTCGCTCCGGCGTGAACGTGTTAAACTCTGCCGGAACGATGCCTAACGGCTTAAAACATTAATGGAGTACTGGTCTCATACTACTGGCAGTATTAGTCAGTGGACTAAATTAAAAAAAAAAAAAGAGGGAGATTTCAGCCTCGAAAATAAAAAAGGTCGTGGAAGGACTTCTTCCCTTGATGAAGATCATCTGTAAGCTTCAATTGTTTTAGAAACCGGCGCTGATTACCTCAAAGCGGTTGGAAATATGAAGAAACTCCTCACTCATTAAACTACCGCCGAAAAATTCAGCTCTGTAAAATTTGTGCCTTATTTGTTTACTGAAAAAACAACGAACCATTTTTGTCCAGAATGGTTCATTGTGATGAAATTTGCTTAAATGGTTAAATGGTTTTAGTTCGATCTTAAATTAAATAATAATGTAAGCAATGGAGACGATGATTTCAAAAAAGTATTAAATTCATTTTTGGAAATTTTTCAGTAACCGCAAAAATCTTTCATAGTTTATTATTTGATTTATTTTGCATTAGAGTCTGTTTTTTGTTTAAAAAGATAATATTAATATTAATAAATAAAATTGTAGGTTTCTATTTCTTCCCCAAAAGTTTATCACAGTAAAAATTTAACGAGTCAACGTTTTGGGGACCTTACCCATCATCAGGACTCAAGTTTGATATATTTGCTGATTTGTCCACAAAAATTCTTCTTATTTTCTTATATGGTCATACGAAATAAAACCATCTTTTACAATAACTGCGGATGCTATGGAAAGTGGCTCTCCAAAGGAGAAGCAGCTCAACAATTTATCGATCAAAGAAACTTAGAAAATGGGTTTGGGTTGAATTTATTAATTTTAAGGGTTCAAAATCCTGTTCAGAGGATATGGAATAGCTGCTTGCATACATGTTTTGAAAGCAATGGAGCTTATTTTATTAATAAAGGACAACCCCATACAAAAGATACAACCTTTATCTATTCTTAAGGGGTTACACTGAAAGGATTATATAAAATAGTTAATTTAAAAAAAGAAAGAAATTTAGACCTAGAAATGTCTGCGTTGCTTCATTGTATTCCATCTAGAAGG
Organism: Piezodorus guildinii; assembly: GCA_023052935.1. Taxonomy (NCBI): domain Eukaryota; kingdom Metazoa; phylum Arthropoda; class Insecta; order Hemiptera; family Pentatomidae; genus Piezodorus; species Piezodorus guildinii. The sequence goes on from CM041293.1 coordinate 90,888,092, forward strand.
GGGATAAAGGAGGATGAAAACAATGTGGCAATTAATAAAGATTAGAGCTGTCAATGTAGCTGTTGATCAACCTAAGTACTTAAGGTTAAATGAATCGCAAGCTCTCCTACGTGTATTGATCACTCTAACATAATATTAATTAGCCGTTGCTAATCCTATAAGTAAGGTTTCGCTGTAAAAAAGATGTGATCTTCATCACATCCCCAATGGTTTAGAATAAAATATATATATATATATATATATATATATATATATAATAATAATAAAATAAATTATTAATGCAATAGGTAGACTGTCTTATGTTATATTTTAAGTTGTTTAACTCACTAAAAAAGGCCATTTTGAAATTCTCTTTATTAAAACCTATTAATTTAGCGCGATATTCATCTGATAAATACTATGTCAACTTATTGATTGGATCTTGTGTAATTATCATTTTTTTTTATAAATTAAGTGAATAGGAACTGGTAAAGAAATGGAACTCGAATTAAATACTGATAAGACGAAATATATGATTAGTAGCAGAAACGGTGGCGATCTTAGTGATATTGATACTTTTGAACACGTAGAGAAATTCAAGTATTTAGGTTCAATGATAACAAGAAAAAATGAAATCCCAGAAGAAATAAAGTCCCGGTTAAAGGAGGGAAATGCGTGTTATTATCCAGTTGCAAAGTTACTTAGCTCGCGGCTTCTAACTAAAAACTGAAAGGTTAGAATTTATAATACTATTATTCTTCCGACGGTTCTTTACGAATGTGAAACGTGGCCGCTTACTTCGAAGGATAAACAACGGCTTAAGGTTTTCGAAAATAAGGTACTGCGTAAAATATTTGGTACAAAGTGAGATGAGGCCACTGCGGAATTTAGAAGGTTGCTCAACGCGGAATTGCGGAACTTGTATCCTGTGAATATAATTGAGTTGATAGCATCGCGGAGACTCAAATGGGCGCGTAAAGTTGTTGGGCTTAGTGAGGAACGGATTCCGAGAAAGTTGGTATTCGCTGAACCGACTGGTAGGCGTCCGAAAGGTAGGCCGAAGCGTCGATGGGAGGATTGCGTTAATGCTGATCTCAAGGGCTTGGGCTTGAACGGTGATCATTGGACAAATCTGTGTAGGCGGGATTTTGTGGTATCGGCATCGAACCTTCGGGTTCGGTAAGCCTATTATTATTATTATTATTATTAAGTGAATAGGATCCTATCTTACCTGGTAGGATTAAGTGACTGGTAGGATCGGTTTTTGTCTATTCAATATTAAAAAAGTTACAATTAAGCACGGGCTTGAGCAAAATCCAATAAATAACCAAGCTGACAAATATGTTTATCAGATGATATGATACTTGAAAGGCCGATAGCTACTAAGAGATTTGAATAGAGAACTACTAAAAATTGACTGTTTTAGAGTGTTAAACCTTATTTTAAAGAAATTATTTATTCATGATGCGAAAGCTGTGGATTTCCATTAGATTTAAAAAAATTATTATTATGAAAATTTTCTCAAGTTCAAAGCATTGAATGTTTAGTAACACTAAAACTTAGAGACCAAACGCCAATATTAATACGTGTACCACCAATCCCCATGCCCTTCAATCAAAAGAATTAACGCACTTCTTCAGTATATCGTTCTGCCAACTGTCACAGGATGCTCATCTATAGTATTATATTATGATATCCATAGGAAATATCAAAGAGCTTATCTATCAAAGACGTTACAGTAATGAAAGCCAGAAGAGGTCAAGTACGCGATAGCTCAGCCCTCGAGTCAAGAAGCTGGCTGGCTACTGCAAGCACTTCTACAGCCCATCTGCTACGAAAGGTATCTCTAGGTTCAACACCCTTCAGCATTCTACCTTCTATGGAGGAATCATTGGGACTAAGGAAAAATGGTACCTAGTTCCTATAGTTTTAAATTAAGAATGATGCTTTGGCTCATTTAATGATAAAGATTGAAAACGTAAATAAAATAATCAGGTTTCATTTTGATTGAAATAGTCTCACAGGCCTTAAATGTCGATATTTGAAATTTACTTCCTCTAAAGTAACTCATGTTTTACCGATTAAAAAAAAAAAATAAAATAAAACTACAGCATCGTATTAGGATTGATAAAAAGCGGTGGCTATGTATAAAAGTTGAAAGAATTTGATAATTAAAACAAAAGAGGAAAATAAGAAAAATATATATATATATTTTTTTTGTAATTATTGTTATTTGGAACATAAAGACAGTAATGTAGATGTACAATATACCGTTGGCAAGATTTTAGTGGAACTATTATTTTACATACAAATTTGTAAAAGGTTATTTAAAGTGAAGACTAGGGCTTAAACATAACTGCTGTACATAACAGTTTTATATTGTTATAATATTTAATTTAAATCATGTGTTTCCAGCGAAACTGATTAAACTTTTTATTTAAATTAACTTTAATCTTCTAAATCGTTCTGAAATTTATTTCAACAGCCGATGTAACAGAAAGTCGTGTGTTACCCTCACCAGATGTTTGCAATACGAACAAAAGTTAAATTATTTTGGATATTGTGCATACAAAAGTACAAAAATCGCGATTAAAACATGTGATGGTAGTGAAAAGAGGATGGAAACTGGGATCACTTTTAGCTGGGTGGTTAGCATAACAGCCTCCTATGCTAAAGATCACGGGTCCAAACCCGCAGGTGGTCCTAGGATTTTTTAATGGGAGTAAAAAATCCTTAGTTATGCCGTCCTTTGGAGGGGACGTTAAAAGGTGGTCCCGAGCCTGATAGATGTCAGGTACTCGTTAAAGATCCCTGTCCTAGTAAAACCTAAATACGCAAAATTTAGGACTCCCACTGTAGCATCGTCCGATTAGCCATGGTAGCATAAAGTGACGTTAGATAAATAAACAACAAATAAACAAGAGGATGGAAACCTGAGAGTTATAGGTTTTTTATGCCAAATAAAAGAATTATGCAAAAAAAGATTTTTCTGAAAAAATTAACAATTTCTGAATGGGAAAAACTGAATCATCTTTCGGTATAGAATATACTTCAGGACCTATTATCATACCTGCCAAATGTACATAAAAATGGGCCTATCCCTTTCGGAGAATTACTACCACATGCACCGAGACACGAGATTATTATATATTGCTAATTATCATGAATATTTGAGTCACTCTCAATTCGATTCTAATGATAAAATAAAATAAAATTTCAGATTTACCTGGTCCTGAAAAATATTTCGATCGTCGAGGTGTTGGAGCAGATTCCTTTAGTATTCTGATAGAGGCCCGAGATATCGGTTAGGCTTAAGGTTCCACTTTACTGTATCGTGTGGTTAGCCGGTTTGATCGCCGCCCATATAGGAATGTGATTTGTGAAAAGATTGCCATGAATATTGTAATATTTGCTTCCCATCCGAGCCCTTTGTGAGCTGAGGAAGAGGCAACATCAAAGAATCAAGTGCACCCTGAATTATTAAGTTATTACCCTTCTAACGGAAAAGCTTGGAATGAGAAAAAATCTTGCGGTGTAAAAACAAGCAGTATTCTAACCTTGAGTGGATTTATTTAAAATATTTTTGTTTTTCTTCCTTATTTAAAAAAAAAAAAAGTATATGCATAGTAAATAATTTTGTAATGTAAATAATATGCAAGACAATTAAAGTAATAAGTGTACATATCACTTTAATAAGTATTAAGTTACACATAAGACAATTTTAGTACATATCATTACTCGCATGATAACTTGTCCCAAGATATTATACAGATTTATATTAACATTTTTAACTTTTATAGCATTCTTTAATTATTGTTTGCTTTAAAAAAATTTTAATGTTTTTGTTTTACTCGCAAATGTCTATCCATTAGTAATGTTTTAGATTGAATTGATTATTAATGATCTAAATTTGTATTGCCTTATATAATTTTAATAAATTTATTTTTATTATTATTTTTTTCTCGATTCATCTCAGGTTGAGAGTTCAATAGAAATATTACACATATCGCCCTACATTGAGGCCAAATATTTCGTATAACCCATCTTGAATGCCTTTATTATTTAATATTTTTGGATAACTTTGTATGCCGTTCAATATTGTTAACGTTCAGTATTTCCTTGAAACTGTTCTAAAACTATTATGTTAGTATAGTTTGAATTTTTTTTTTGGTAATAATTAATATTTTTTTGACGGTGAAGCTTTACTTAGTAAGTAATTATTATTTAATATATTTTGTAAATTTATGTAAACCATCGATCTTTTTATTTTATAATTTTATTTGAAATTTTTCGGGTTTTAGGTCTTTTAAAATTACTTCTTCTTAATTTTCTTTATTTCATGTTTCGATCCTCCGTCACAAACATAGGATCCTTTTCAAAACAATGAATTATTTAGCACCGGCACACCACTCAGGCTAACTACACACACACATATATATATATATATATATATATATATATATATATATATATATATATATATATATATATATATATATGTATGTGTGTGTGTGTGTGTAATAGGAATATGATAGATTATGGGTATGGGCATGTAAAAATAACAATGTGAAAAAAAGGTTTATCATCATTTAATTTATAATACTGATGTTATTTAACTCTTTAGCCTAGGGCTGAAGAGTTGGAGAAAAGAAAAAATTGAGTGAAAATGTATCACAATTATGTTTTATAAACCTGTAATTAAAATAATTCACTAAATAAATAAATCTATTTATATTTGGAGTGAGCTTAAAACGAATTTCCATCCTATAATTTGATATGATCTGTTTGATGCGAAAAATAATTATAAATGATGGATATCGTATAATTACACTTTATCCGGATTTAAGAGAGTATAAAATAATTTACGAATATATCGTATATTCTTTGCGGAAGCAATGAAATGAAAAGACTCCAGAGAGACAGCCGTGTGATATCTTCGAGTGGTATAGTGCTGTAAACACTAAAAATAAATTGGTATATGCGAGAGATATATTTTTCCCTGGATGTAACCATTACCCGGACCCCTTATACATACCCTCGGATATTGTAGCTCCTCAATTTAGCGGATATGTTTTAGGAGGAGGAGGTTGGGGGCGTGGCGGAGAAATTCTCTCGTTTGTCCCTCCAAGGCTTGAAATGTTTGCTGGCTCCCAGTTATGGCCCTTTCACTAAATCAGGTCCCTCGTGGTTTTTGTCCTCAGTCTCAAGCTTCGGCTCCATATGGGATTTTTTCAAGAGTAGGCGCGGAGGGAATACAAAACCTAGCTATTTCCCTCCACAATGGTGTACGAATATTCTCTTTTAAACATATCATCCTCAAGAAAGGATTCTTTTTTTTTTTTTTTTTTTCTTTCTATTTTTTGAGTCATAATTCATCACTGTTTTCATCTCTACTTTTTTATTCTTCTTTATTTCCATCTCTGTTTCCCGAGGCAAACAATTATTGTCCCCAAACATCGCCTTAAACGCGAGGGGTTCCCGAGGACACTCTGGGGAAATTCAGGATCCCCACGAAGCCCCTGAAACCAGGAGGGGAGAGGACTTCATTGTGAAGAGAAAACTCAATTTATAACAGACGCTGTTGTTGTGAAACCATTTGCCTTGTTCATTTGGAGCTGTGGCTGAGGTAGCCTTAGAGCCTAATTAAATGATCTTAAGTAGATATTACTCCTTCCAGAACCCCTCGGAGAGCCCTCCAACAACTTGCTAACTCAAGACCAGCCAGCTCGCTTTTCGACTAATGAACACTTGTACCATTCATCTTTAGCTCTTGAAAGGACCGCTTGTGCTAAGGAGTCGGCATGGAAATTATTTTGATCCTAAACGTCATTTACGCTCTGAATTTAGGCCTTATCAAAGGGTTTCTTAAGTCTTTGATGTCAGAACTGTAAGAACACCTGTAAAAATAAATACAAATATAATTTATACTTTCTTAATAGTTTTTACTTTCACTTACCTATATATGAAATATATAAGTAGTAAGGGAAATTATTGCGGTCGTGAAAATTTTCGAATTCCAGTTTTCAACGGAAATACACGTTTTAAGGTCTCCTGAGTCTAAATGACCACGTACCGCAAACAGGTGTGTGTATGGTAACTCCAACGGTAAAACAAAAAGTCCTATTAAACTGAAATTTCATATTTAAGACAACTACACGCCCGAGATGTTACAAAAACTTTCGCATCACCACCAGCTAACCAGACGAGCCACTTTATACTTTGAATTTTGTACTTTTTTATGATTTTCTCAAAAACGGCTCTAACGATTTTGATGAAACTCGCTATTTCGATGTAAAATTCTAATTGAAATAGTTTAATGGGGCTTAAATGCAGATATTTTAAATTTTCTTCCTCTATTCTGTAGATTCTATCAAAATAACCATATCATCTTGTTACTAATGATGAAAACCAGGTAAATATATAAGTTGAACGAATTCGATATCTAACTAAAGGCGAAAACTGAAAAAAAAAAAATTTTTAATGCAATTTTTTTATTATAGAACATAAGAAAAGTAATATAAAGTTGGAAAGCTAAATATTTTAGAAAAAATATTATCTAATACACAAGCTTGGAAAAGTTAATTAAGAATCATGAAAAGCCGATAAACCTAATTTTAGATAACTATTTTAGATAATCTAATCTATTTTTTAATAAAACACATGTTTCAATAGAAATTCAATTTAATTAATTCTTTAGTGGTTTCCCTTATTTTTATCTCTAGTTATATTTGGAAATTTTTTAATCTATTTTAAAAACGGAGGTAAGTGAAGTGTGTTGCCCGCACCAGATTTTTTTTTAACCCTCATCAACTCATTAACACTTTCATATTCGAATGACATTTTTATTCATTATTCATTGTTAAATCTACCTACATTACAGAAGTTTATTTATATCAAAACGAAATATTTTTTTGACATACTACAAACTCCGAAAAGCCACTGACTAACAATTTTTTTTTCAAACTTCACTTATGCCATAAACTCATAAAAGAACCAAACACGTTTTTTGGAGGTATTGAGCGATAGTGTCATCGGGCCGTCGACGGTGTCATTCATTTTTTTCGTATTATTTTATTTTATTGATTTCGGATTTTCCCTTTAAGAAAACTGAAAATACATTTGCATCCCGGATATTAACCGTTTAAGTTTTTAACCGAGTATATAGTATTTTCTTTTTTTTTTTATCTCGTTTAATCGTATCTCATTTAATTGTCCAGTGAAGATGTTTGAGCAATAATAACCATTCCCAGTTTTTTTGTCTTAATAACCAAAACAACAACCAAACAAGTAATATTGTATTTTATATTGTGTAGGTATTTTCTCTCTTACTTTCCTATTGTAAAAAAAAAAAAAATTGTATTTTTCATAGTAAATTCGAATGATGATCTATTTTTCTTACCAAAGGTTTTCTTTAGTCTTTGATATCAGTACTGTAAGAACACTTGCAAAATAAATATAAATATGATTTATATTTCCTTAAATATATTACCCCCCGCGGATCTCATTACCGCGTATGGGGAGCGTCCCACGGTTGGCGGATGGGGGGATGGTCGTTGGAATTTCCTCGGAAACTCCTCCCGGCCGACCAACTCCGATGGACTCGCTGACCAACAATTTGCTTGCTGGAGGGTGTGACGTAGGTTCGAACGCCCTACTCACATATTTTAGTTCCCAAAATACCACAAACAGTCATGGATTCCTCTGAGGTAAAACGCTCATTATCCGGAGGTAAACAAGTCCCCCGTTCGGGTCTCCGGGTACGGAGAGCATTGGACGAGTCTGTGTAGACGGAATATGGTGGTATCGGCATCGAACCTTCGGGTTCGGTAAGCCTATTATTATCATGAAAAAAGGAAAACCGATATCATGATAAAAAACATTATTTAGAATATCTTTTTCCATACATGGATCGATGTATTTTTTTTTTTTTGTAATATCCGCGGTAAACAGACTTTACTATAACATATATTAATCCTTAAATAAGTAGGGTAGAACTTTCTGTATAATTGACTAATCTTTATCACATTTTTTCTGCAATTACAACGTTTGCTTCCATTAGGAACATATTATCAGTGGAACTTTGACAAGTTTCTGATGCTCGAAGACACTTAGAACAAACCTACATATTTCAGGCTTCTAGCAGGAATTAGCAAAGGTTTCTTGAAATCATAATGTATTGTTATATTCATTGTAATATCTATGTATAGTAGAATATAGAATAATATTTGTGTACAATTATTAGAAAAACAACAAAAATTTAAAACAATAATCACAAAATGTTATATGGGATCACTTGTAGCTGGGTGGCTAGCGTAACAGCCTCCCATGCTAAAGGTCACGGGTTCAAACCCGCAGGTGGTCCTAGGATTTTTTAATGGGAGTAAAAAATCCTTAGTTACGCCGTCCTTCAGAGGGGAAGGTTAAAAGATGGTCCCGAGCCTGTGCGATGTCAGGTACTCGTTAAAGATCCCTATCCTAATAAAACCTGGATAGGCAAAATTTAGGACTCCCACTGTAGCATCGTCCGATTAGCCATAGTAGCATAAAGTGACGTTAAATAAATAAACAAACAAATAAACAAAATGTTATAATTAATCACAATACTTAATAATAAATAATTAATATTCGTATGATAGAGAATTAGAGAATAGAAAAATCGGTTCAAAAGAAACATTCCTTATCAGTTCCGTACATTATTGCGGTTCTCATAAATTTATTGGGTTACTTCTACAGCAAAGAACGGTCTTCGATTGCCAATTTGGATGTAATGTGTTTGTTTACGAAAAAGTTTACAGCAAATCTATTTAGTTTTGTTATGACGATCCGGTCATGAATTGTTTTTTAACTAAAGTTAAATTTGATGTTTCTGTTTTTGTCCTAGATTGAGTTTAAATAATTTGTATTGCCTATCTTGAATGTCTTTGTTATTTAATGTTATCAGGCACGTTTCAGTAAATCGTTGTTCAATATTATGGGCTAATTCGTTCCTTATTAATAACTATTTGAAAACCTTACTTGGTAAATGAGATTTTAAGATAGTAATTGACTGAAAACCTTATCCTTATGTATTATACAATTGTTCCGCTGAATATTTGTACCGAATCCATTTATATTATTCCTAATCTGTTTTTCTTCTGCTTCATTTAATTTTTCTAAAACCGTTTTCTACCGTTTATATCAATTCCAGAATGTTAGGGGATAATTGATGATGCTGATAGGCCCTTCTTAAGGGTAAAGACAAGTGGAATGAATGGATTCCTAAATCCTCCAAAAGCTGCTCACGTCTGGATAAAATAACAAATGAAGGGTCCTGACGTAGCTGATCGGTACCGGACTTAAGCCGGATAGAAGAGGAAAGAGAAGATGGATCAAGCTATTCCAACCATGCTCAACACGATGGGGGAAGGAGTCTTGCCTTTCTTAGCAAATAGAGTGCCTAGTAATATTTCAAGTTGCGTTAAATGTTTTCTTCCATTGCAATTAATTTTGTTCAATAATTTGAATAACAAAGTTAATAGTGTTGAACAGGAAGGGGGGAGGGGTTGAAAATCGGTTTTATCAAAGTTTGGCCAATAAGGAGATTTCCTCTCGGCTGGGTATTGGAATAATGTAGACTAATAGTTGACATTTGCTAAAACTGGACTGAACATTGAAAATTTTTATTTCTCAGTACTCATGTTAATGTACAGGTCCTTGCTAAAAATATTAATAGAACACACTATTAAATGAAAAAGGATTATTAGCACACAAGTGAGTGCAAAATTATATGAACTCTTTTTTTTTCATTAACTATATAAAGTATAGTAAAGAGAGAATGGTTGACTGTGCGAGTAAATGGGAGAAGTTAGTTGAGGGTGCAGTAAAAATAACACACAATTAAGATATAAACTTAATAAACTGGTGCCGACGTTTCGGCCTAAATTATATGGCTTCAGGGCGTTTGAAGGAGAGCGTCAGAAAAATGAAGCAATATTATGATTTTATCAGTTTATTGATTTTATAGATAGATAGATAGACAATTGACGGATATAAACTTTTCTTTGACTGGCGCACCCAATCTCCTGTGGTTACTTCCTGAAAGCCTGTGGTTACTTCATCTAAAGCCAAATAAAAGTATATGATTTTTCGACATATTTTGTAAGGAGTGTTCACTATATATCTTCGTCCGTTTTTGCGTAATATGATTTAAATCATAATTCTGAAAATTAAACCTTAAAGTATTTTAATTGAACCATTATGATTAACTTTTTTATAATTATTATTTATAGTGATGAATATATCACATTTGTTTTATTTTATTCTGGATCCTGATCGTATTATTCCGATTACAAATTTCGCTGCTTAATTGGGGAAAACAACTGTATCCAAGGCGGTTAAGCGACGATTCATCTATAGGATGGGGGGGAGAGACGAATTATCCCTGAAAACGATGGCTTGAGAGAGGAACATGGTTCTGACATGAAAGCAAATACTAACTGGGTAGAGGAATCCCATTTACTGCTAAAGGCGACTGAAGCCTTTTCAGCTACTGTGTGTGTTTGTGATTAGGTGCTCTTATATTGTTATTTCAAGCTGCTACGAATTCTCAAGATCCAATAATAATGTTAAATAATATTGATTGTAAGCACAATCTAAAGCTACTGTAATTAAATACCGATGAAATTAAATGGTAAGGAAAAATAATATTTGCTTAAGTCTTTGCTCGAGTACTCTTAAAATATTTTTTTTTTTTTTTTTTATGTTTAATAAAATAATTAGAGATGTAGATTCATAATAACATTTGCTTTAATATTCCATTTATAAGTATTGAATTTTAGGTGGTATATAGGTCCTAACAGTTGGTGTGAAAGTAAATAAAAAAAGTATATTTTTTTAGTTACAAAACGTTTTCTGGAGAATGTATTGATTCAGCTGTTATATTGAGTTGTAGTATAATAAAACCTTTACGTGCATTCGACTGTGTCCAATTCAGTGTTGCGGACACTGCTTGGAATGCCCCGTGGCAATGTTTAAAGGTTCATCAATAGAACATTGATATAAATGTGATAGTCAATATTGATAATGCCTGTAGAATTTTTTTTTTTCAAGGTAGGTCCAGATAAATATGCTCAAATAAGTAATGAATTATCAATAAAGGAAAAATGAAATATGGTATTGTCGACATACATTTGGGATTCTTTCAGGGACCTTCTACTGGTTTGGATGCATTTTAAGAGGATGAGAGAAAGTATTCGTCAAATAGGGATCGGTCTTTAGTATAGTATTTTTTTTCAGTGATTACAATTTAGACGGGATAAACAGTTAAAATATATTTATTTTAAAATATTCGATTTTACAATAATATAGATATAAAAATTTATCTGGTTTTTCGTAAGATGTAAGCAGGAAATTACATCAAGGTCACATTTTAAGATACACACACTCTCTGACATAAACTTCTTCAAAGAATTCCTCAGGAATGTTAAGTGATTACGTAGATTTAGTTATTCATTATTTAACCGGCATCACAATTTACATGACACCTATGATTTTAATATAGAAAGGTTTATCAAAAGATGGGGGAAAATAAAAATTCTTTATAAAATGTAAGAAATAAGTTGATGCTGTACGAAAATTTGGTTTATGGTCCTAAGCCTTTGTGGAATCAGTATTTTCTATGAGAATACTTATTTGCTAATAAAGGAGATTATTGCGCTTTTGTAGCTTGGAAAAACTACTGGATTTTTAGAAGTTTAAACTGACGTATAGACATATATATAAATATAAATATAAATATATCAGTTAAATTTTATTTTTATCATATTACACTTTTTTAAATATATTTTATACTATACTCTGCGTATGATGGTTAGTGTTGTTCATTGACAATAGTATGTACTTCATCATAAGATAAGTTTGAATAACTCCTGTTCTCGTCAAGATTGGTAATATATAATATATATATATATAGTGTGATTATATTTATATAAAACAAAGTTGACTAAGCCTGATACGTTTTAAAAATTTGGATAGTAGAGGGTATACCTGGGTAAGTATGCCCCTGCCCCCGTGGTTTTTTTGACTCAAATTTGGGAGATCAGTTCGGTGTCGAATAAAAAAATTCCCCTAAATTTTTTTAAACATTTTTAAATCAAACGATTTTCGAGATTTTTTATAAAACCTTTTTTTTCGATTTTATTATTTTTTTAACAGTAAAATTTGGAATTAATTTATAGTGATTTTTTCCCCGATTCTTAGGAGTCAAATACAATCTTAAAACAGAAAGCCGATTTTCAGCGGAAGAAAGAAAAAAAAAAATTTAAATCTTTTTGAAAGGTATCAATCACGATTTTTTTCTTTCTGAAAACGTCTTTTATACTCCTCTATACACAGGAATTTTTTTTTAATTTTTCGATGTGGTGGAACAATATGAAAAAGGTTGAAAACTCATTTTTTTTCCTGCAATATAGCATATAACTTATATTTCTTATCACCATTGAAAAATGTGTAAACAAATATTTCTCACCAAATATTCAGAATTACATAACTTATAAAACATTTTCGATCATTTTACTACAAAATGATCGGATAAAAGCTATGTTTTTCAAAACGCACTCTATAACGCCGTCTATTTAGCCACAATCTATCATTTCTTTTAAGGTCTCACTTCTTCAGGTATTCTCTAGGGAGAAGATATTTTCGGGTAAAAAAATAATTTTCTACACATTTTTCGACACTCTAAAAACTAAAAGTTTCTTAAAACGTAAGATTCTAGGGTAAAAATCAGTTTTTAATTTTTTTCATATTGTGCCACCACTTCGAAAAATTCTTCGGTACATAGGAGCATAAGAGACATTTTCTGACAAAATTCGGTGAGTGACACCTTTCTAAAAAGTTTTAAAATGTATATTTTGATTTTCATTCATCTGATATAAATCGGTTTTTCGTTTAAGAATCACGATCATATAATTTATTTAAGTCGTTGACTCCTGGAAAATGATTATTTAGCTCTTCATCTCGAGTTTAAAAAAAACATCCTTTTTTCGATTTTATAATTTTTTTTTGTAGTATTGCTTTCTAGAAAGGTGTCACTTACCGAATTTTGTCAGAAAATGATTTTTATGCTCCTCTGTACTATACCCCACGGATATACCCTTTGCCAAACTTTCCTATTTACTCCGTTATCAACTCGCTGAACTTGACTATGCTCGATTAGGACTAATCAGCGAAAGAAATGCTTGAGTGGGGTGAACACGAAGCAACCGTGAATACAACATTCTTTTCTCTTTTTCTTTCTCACCATCCGTTTCCTAGGTTAAAAACAGTTTTAATTTCGACAACATTTGGTACCCTGCCCCTATCGCCATTTTCCCTTCCCTACCTAATGAAATATTCATACAATGATTCAGTCAGTCGTTTATGTGACCATCAGTTAGAGGGCTTAATTAAGCAGGGTTTAAGTCCCCGTTCCTTTAATGGAACTTAGTAATATTTCCTCCAGTTGCTAGTCTGATTACGGTCTTTAGAAATCCTAAGCCCTTGCTATTTATTGGTAAAAATCGAAATTTGAATTCAGAATGAGTTAAAAAGTACAAATTCTTTGTCTTATGAAACCACCTTTGAATTATTTTATTTGGATATAGTAGTAGAGTAGAATGATGTTTGTTTTTCATAAATATTGTCTCAGTAATATTTATAAGACCCGCTGAACCAGAAGTTTCGATGTCACATAGAGATTCTTTCAACGAGAACCTTCCGAATCCTAAATCTATACAGACCCAACTCAAATATGTAAATATGTGAGGGCGATAATAAACATCAGCAGTTTTTTGCCCTTAAAATTAAAACAACAACAGCATAAATACCACTATATTTTAGAATATGGATACATTTTATTTTTATAATTTTTAAACATTCGTTTTTGTTTAATGCTTTTCTAACAAACTCTATGTGGTTTTTCTTTTCTTTTATATTTGTCTTCCTTTTTTTTTTTTGTCAGTGCTGTGACACAGGGCCTGATTCGGTTGAATAGCGGGGTTGTGGAGGTCTGAGACTAGTCCCTTGGGGGTCTCCTGCACGGATTATTCTTCGTGAGTGGAATTTGTAATTTTTCTGGAGTTGAGGAAATCCGCATGCTCTTTCATCTAAAAAGAATGGCCTCAGGAATACGTATAAACGTACATAACGTGACAATTTAACTTTTTTTCCTCCTCTCTTGAATTTATGGTTTGGGAGCGGCTAAAACAGCATAATTTGTATGTTGAAATCAAATGTGTATGTATTGAATTAAATGTATTTCCTGTTTAGTCATAGGATGAATGAATATGATATCCACGATCATTTTCTAGTCTGTTTGTTTTGTCTAAATGTTTCATTTAGGTCTTTATTATTATATACAAAATAATTTAGATTTATAGTATATGCTCGCTCTAGATTTAAAAACAATTATTAAAAAAAAATAAAAAAAATCATTAGGAGGTAGGCAAAGCTGATGATGTATTTATATATGTTTTTTTTATGTAAGTATAATGAATGCCAAACAAAAATTTGTGTATTACGTTTTATTTTATATGATGGAGAAGCTCATGGAGGGTGCGGTCACCAAAAATTCACACTTAACCTAATATTCATAATAATAATAATGATAATAATAATAATATAGGCTTAGCGAACCCAAAGGTTTCGCCAAATTCCGCCTACACAGACTCGTCCAACGTTCACCGTTATTTCTTCCTGGATTTCATTTTTTCATGTTATCAACGAACCTAAATACTTGAATTTCTCTACGTGTTCAAAAGTATGCCCTGATACATCAGTATCACCAAGATCGACACCGTTTCTGCTACTAATCATATATTTCGTCTTATCGGTATTTAATTCGAGTCCTATTTCTTTACCGGTTTTTATTAACACACTTGTATTTAGTTGTATGGTTTCCGCGTCTTCCCCTAGCAGTAGCAGAGCATCGGCATACCCCAAAACCGGGATCTTGTCACCCATATTTAAACCTTTCTCGGTACACATCACCTTTTCAATGACATATTCTAAAGCTATATAATAGCATACTGGGAGAAGAGAGATCCCACGATAGTTGTTACAATCCGTCCTCGGTCCTTTTTTGTGAACCGGAATTAGTATTGATTCTTTCCATTCTTCGGGCATTTTTTCATTTTCCCAGATCTTTTTAACTAAAACATGTATTTTGGAAATGCCCGCTTCTCCACACTCCTTGGTTAATTTACTCATGATATCATCGTTTCCTGCAGCCTTATAACGTTTTAATTTTTCTATCGCTATTTCGACTTCCTCTTTACTCGGTGCGTCTATCCATAATTCAGCGCTATGATATTCAGAGAGAGGAGATTGATTATTATTTTCCGTATTTAATATGCCGTCAAAGGGTTGTTTAAATTTATTTAATATCTCTATTGGATCCGCAATTATATTGTTATTTGCATCTTCAACTCCATTCAATAGGGTTCAAATATTTTACGCGATTTGTTTATACCTTTGTACATCTCTCTTACGTTATTTTTGCTTCTGTGTTTTTCTATTTCTATTATTTTGCCTTTTGAGATAATCTATTTTCTTATTTTTTAAGAATTTTGAAGTATCTTTTTTTACTACCCGAAAGTAAGTCACGCTATTATCGCTTGGATTATTTAAGGAATTCAGTTTAGCGGTTTTTCTTTTTTCACACATATTTTGACAATCCCCGTCGAACCAGGGTTTGTTCTTTTTATTTTCGATTTTCCCAAGACACAAATTACAGACCTCTTTAATATTATCCCTGACCTAATGTTCATAGGACAATTTATTTATTTAGGAACAGTATTTTATATTAATTTAAACGCAGTACTAAGAAAGTATGAAAAAAAATTATTTTTTAATTAATTTTTTTTTTTTTTTACTAAGTTTTGTGAATTCAACAAATGTATTTACAATATAAACTACGTTTTAACAGTATTTAATGTCCTAACTGGGACCTTGGTCTACTACTTGAAATCAGCATCGCATTAAAAAAAATAATAATAAAAGAAAGAAGTAATAAATAGTAATATTAATAAATTCACAATGGAGGATTTATTATTATTTCATTTTTTATGGTATATTGTACATAGCATGGATCGTTGCTTGACATTTCTTGCTTGAAAGGAGGGTACACAGTCCTTCTCCGAAGTTGTATTTAATGTTATGATACAAATTATTTAAGGTTATTCAGTATATAATTTTTCAAACCCGCAGGTGGCCCTGGTGAGTAAAAATTCCTTAGATTATGCCGTCCTTCGGAGGGGATGTAAAAAGGTGGTCCCGAGCCTGTACGATGCAGGTACTCGTTAAAGATCGATCCATATCCTAATCAAACCTGGTTAGGCAAAATTTAGGATTCCTACTGTGGCCCCGCCCGATTAGCCACAGTAGCATAAAGTGAAGTTAAATAAATAAACACAATATAATTTTTCAAACACAAGATATAAAGTAAAACAGTTTTAGTATGCTTACGTTATTTAGTATACTTAGCGTGTAGAACCCATTGAACGAACAAAGGAATCCATGAATATTTTTTTTATTGATAAATCAAAGAAAAATTCTCAAATTAGAATAAGTGATAGACTCACTGTGCCCTCCTTGTGCTTGAATACTCAATATAGCAGTTTCTTATCTTGTGCGATGCGGTTAGCTATTGATGTAGAACCAGGCTGGAGCTGAACTCGATAATTAGGCTGTGGTAGCGGCAACTCATACATCTTTCCTGACGGTAGATATAATTCATACTTGGGGGTAATTCATACCCCATATCCCCTGTAGACCCGCTTCCACCTGGAATACGGCCTTCATGATATTTCCATTTATTTTTCGTTTAAAGTTCTTTTTAAATTTTGTGGATCATTGCTATTATATCTTATTATTAATATTGTAAAATTATAAAGATTAATTTTAAAAAAATACTACTTTTGTTGAAATCCTGGAGTTAGTCATCAGAAATAAAATTTACCAGCTTGTAAATAATGTTTTTCCTTCTTAAATTATCAAAGCATATATAATATATGCCTATGCCTATATCTGTAAGGTATAGACAAATATAATAATAATAATAGGCTTAGCGAACCCGAAGGTTCGATGCCGATACCACCAAATTCCGCCTACACAGACTCGTCCAATGCTCACCATTCAAGCCCAAGCTCCCGAGATCAGCCTTAACGCAATCCTCCCATCTCCGCTTATCTCTAATTTTCATCTTGCGCCATGATTCCCCTGAAGCAGTCCCCACCCGGAGACCCGAACGGGGGACTAGTTTACCTCCGGATAATGAGCGTTTTACCTCAGAGGAATCCATGACTTTTGGTGATATTTTGTGAACTAAAATATGTGAGTAGGGCGTTCGAACCTACGTCACACCCTCCAGCAAGCCTGGGGGGCCGCTCTCATTGTTGGTCAGCGAGTCCATCGGACTTAGCCGGGAGGAGCTTCCGAGGAAATTCCACCGACCATTCCCACATCCGCCACCCGTGGGACGCTCCCCATACGCGGTAATGAGATCCGCGCGAGGATAGACAAATATACATATATATAATGTGTGGGTGTGTGTCGAAAATAGGGTTTAGTGAACCCGTAGAATCAATGCCGATAACACCAATCCTCGTAGGCGATATTTATAGATAAAGTGCCCATTCCATGACCATCTTTCAAGTCCTAGCCCTTGAGATCCGACTTACAAAAATCGTCCCATTTACGCCTCGGTCTACTTACCTCTTAGCCGTCTGCCCTTCTGTCCAGCGCATATTACCTTTTTAGGAATTCGTTCTTAACGTAGCCTAACAACGTAGCATGACTATCCGAGCCACCCTGATGCTACTACTCCATTTACACTGGATGGTTACAAGCTGTGTAATTCCGCTTTGTGTTGCCTTATAAATACTCCAGTATTCCCTAATCCCTTTTAGGTAGATATTATTCTGGAAAATCTTGAGGAGTTGTTCATCCTTCAAAATAGCCGATGTTTTTACATGAAATAATAACACATCGTTATTGAAATAATATACCATTGTGTTAATGTATATCATTTAGATTAATATTTAATAAAAGAAAACCTTGTGTCTTGAACATACATTGGTGTTTGTTGAGTTATTGTAGCTTGCAGCATCTGCTTCCCATGGACATGCAGTACCATAATGTTATTTTATGCGAAGTACCTACCAATCATTTTCCCTCGGATAACTTATTCTCTAATTGTTCATTTCAGTTCATTAATAAGGGTATTTAATATTAATTTATTCAAATCTTGTATAGGGCAATAAGATATAAATTGATTTCCATAAGCTGTTGGTTAAATGGCGTAAATCCTTGTTGCATTAGGAGAGGAAGGGTAGATTAAGTAGTGCCGGGAAGAGAGGACCAAGAAATAGGTTGGGGATCAGAACCATTACCATACAACCGCGAGGATTCCACTTGGCCAACACTTTATGACTTACTCGCGCACACTCCAGCTTAGAAGTGCTCCCTCCTTCCACCACGGCTTCATTAACATATTCTAAGCCCCATCCAATATAACTTGCCTCAGCAACTTCTCCTAAAATATTTTTCTAGCGCTTTTTGCGGTATTAAAAAAAATAAACAATTTTCGTTTTTAAAATGCAGTCCTTGCATTTATTCTTGCATAAGCCAGTACTCATTAAAATATCTTCTTAGCCTTGAATATTTTAAATGGAAATGTTTTGTATCGTAGTTTGAAATTGGTTTTCACTTAATATTCACATTATGAAAAATAGGAACCAGCAGGTGCGCTTCTAGTCGCATAAGAAGTAGCTTAGTCAGACATAAGAGGCGGATGTTGGTGTCTCCTGAATTAACGAAAGGTAAACCCACTCTACGTCTTTTCATCCTTCGCGGATTCTGGGATTTCCCTTCATATGAGCTAAATTCTCCATTACTGTTGTGAAAACGAAAGTTACAGATATGTAAACAAATTGAAACAAAAAGAACACGTAAGTGCATAGACGAGTCTTTGGGAAGAATATTCTTTTTTTCTGAAAGATATAGAAGGGAGTTCAACATTCTTATCAACTAAAAACAGGACATGTTATCTTATTGGCTTCGACAATCTCTAGCTGGAGATTCGGTTCACAGTTCTCTAAGATTTATCCTTTGGAACCATGCTTTTTACAGACGTCTCTTTCATGGTGGATTCCAAATGGTGTTTGATTCTATGTTGCTAGGGTGATGCTAATTGAATGATGATTTATTACTGTACGTGACTGTTATTGGTATAGCTGTAATTTTCCTTAGGTAGTGTTTTAAATTAGTCGTTGGGGAAAGCGAAAGGGAAAACAATGAAATAATTGATTGAACTCTTTATTGTTTTGCCAACGTTTAGTCATCAGACTAAACCCTAATCCTATAATCCCTTCGGAA
The DNA here is from genome assembly GCA_023052935.1 of Piezodorus guildinii. NCBI lineage: Eukaryota > Metazoa > Arthropoda > Insecta > Hemiptera > Pentatomidae > Piezodorus > Piezodorus guildinii. The sequence goes on from CM041293.1 coordinate 90,907,463, forward strand.
ATATAGTATGGACAAGACTGAGGCTATCTTTCTGAACGGAGTTTTGATGATTCCCTGTAATGTGGGCCGAAACGTTGGCAAACCAATAAATAGTTTATTGGAGAAGTTAGTTCAGGGTTTAGTCAAAAGAACACACAATTAAATATAAACTTAATGTACCTTAATTTACTGGTGCCGACGTTTTGCCCTAAATTATAGGCCTTCTTCAGGGTGATTATAGGAGAGCGTTACAACAATGTTTCGCCCTATAGAAGGCCTATAATTTAGGCCGAAACGTCGGCAATAGTAAAATAAGTTTATGCTTAATTGTGTGTTCTTTTGACAGCACCCTGAACTAACTTCTCCCATATATACACACAGTCAGCCATTATCACTTCACAATAAATAGTTTAGACTATTTCATTGTTTATCTTTCACTGAACACTGTCTGGACTAATTTAATCCTGAATTTCTCAAGGAACAACTATTAATATTCGTTAATTATTTCATTTTTCTTAACTTCCCATTTTATTTCTTTAACTTTCCATTTAGTCACTATCGTTTTTAAAATATAATCATGATTATTAAGACAATTTGTTTTTATCTTAAGTTCCAGGAAATTTGATTTATGTTTGTTTCATTGTACTTACTCGTGTCTGTGCTGAAGAGATAAAACAACCTATTAATATATTTGTAACCTTGTTTGGTGCCTTTGTCTTGTAAGTTATTTCTGTACTACCTTAATATGTCGCTTTCAACTTGCAATGTCTCCACATTAGATCAATACCTTTTAGTAATAATTTAGCCTGTACCAAGTCCATATTTAGTTTCAGTACTTCTCTTTATTTTATGTACGTGTCCGTTATTGCCTAACAATAGAATATGAAGAGTTAATAAAGACAATAAAGGTAATTTGATAAATTTTTCCACTTTTTTGCTTGTCTTATTCCAAATGTTTATATAATCCATGATTCTTGGAAGAAGATTTGTCAGTCATTGATTCGGAGTGTTTAAAGTTTGACTGCCGATTAGTCCTAAAAACAGAATTTGTTTAAAGGGCAGCCTGTCTCAAACTCATGTACTGCAAATGTAAGGAAAAGTAAATTGGCATTGGAATATCAGTGCAACCTAATGTTTGAAGGATACGTTGAATTTTGTTGCTGTTCGTAATATATAGATTCTGTCTATTTCTATATATCCTACTCTTATCACCAAGTCATAACAAAACACCACCTATTGAAACAATAACTTTATTAACAGGATTAATTAGATCTAAAAGAAAATAATAATATTTTATCTATCGCATCTGTGACATAGAGATGAGATAGATGTTACCGCTGAAAACATGTGTAAATTAATTAGAAGAATAAAAATTATTAAGGAATTCTAAAAAATCTAACTATGTTTATATATATTTTAGGAATCGGGATATTTGATCAATAATTTTATGTATATAATAAATATTTATACACTTGACATATTTCTGCTTGAAACGAAATAAGATGCGCGAAAGTAAACTAAGCCAACAGTTTACGGTGTCGTGACTTCCGGAACAGCTATATTTATGATATGGATGTTCACAATAGCCTGTCTCTTTGGAGTAATGGTTGGATCTCCATGAGTTATGCGCGCCTTGGTTGGCGAATTTTTCACTTGCATCTTGCATAGAACAGGGCTCTTTTAGTCTACTTTAACAGAATGAGATATTAATTTGCGCGCTTTACTACAATATAAATAAATATAGTACAATATAAAATATGTATTGAAGATTTAATGGTTGACTGTGGTTAAATATGGAGGATAAGATGATTCAGGCGGAGTTATTAGAAAAAAATATATTAGAAAACAGTTAAAAATGCGCATAGTAAATAACTAAATGGTAAAAAATAGATTTTTACTATTATCTAATATTTTTTTTCATCACGCTCATATATATTATATTGTTTTGTATATATCGTGTGAATGTAGTATGAATGTTGTACTTTATCACTATTAAAAATGTCCTTAATTGGACTGATTGTAATATTACTCAATAAAGAATTGTTACTGAAAAAAAATGTATATATATATAATTATATATATATATATATCAATTCATGGTTTTTAAATACATTTAGTACTATCAGCAAGAATATAAAATGCAAGTCATCCAAATCATTACCAAATCACCATACATTTTTTTTTCAAAAAATCTACGTAGGAAATTTTATTTAATATAAAAAATGCTAATTTGGGTTTAGAAATGGCATTTTTGTTAATTCTAATTTTAAAAAAACAACTAGAAAGTTAAAGACTATGAAATTTGAATAAATAATATTTATAAATACCAATTAGATTCGTGCTATAATAAAATCTGGAACGCTTTAATCAGTTATTTAGTACATAACTTCCGATTATGTTTGTATTATAAAAAAAAAAAAAAAAAAAAATGGGAAATATCTGAATCTTTAGATATTGGACTGCATTTATGTAAAGAAAATTGAATACAAATTTATAAAATCCTCAATTTTTATTATTGGCTTGTTTGATTTTGAATGACTCTTGTATTTACACGGGGATTATAATTACGATCACGCTTAATTAATTTTATCTGTTATACTACTGCTTTCATCTTCTTTTGCGGCACCGTGTTGTGCCTGTCATCGTCGGGAGTTTCTGGCTGGACGGAGATCTTTTCCGACTATTTACCTGGCCAACCTTCTACCGTCGGAGCCAAGTCCATAGTTTTCAGTAGATTTAAATAATCTTCCATTCTGACGACATGCCGAAACTAATTGGTGAGCTACTAAGATCTCCTCACTGAGACGACTCCCACGATTCATCCCTGATCTTCTCAGTGCAGAAGCAGTTCATTTTTCTCCCACCGATTCTTTGGAGAAACCTCATCTTTGCATCTGTCACTCTGGTTTCCTGTTTAATCTGTAAGCTCTCAGCGCCATAAAGGAGTGCAAGCAGATACAATAACTAAAAGATGTGTATTTTACACATACCTGTTAGTAGACAGAGTTTGCCTATTCTGTGCAGGATTTCTGATTCTAGTTTCCCAGATCGTTTATATGTTTTCTGAGGTTTGTTTTGTTTATTGTTTAACGTCACTTTGTGCTACTATGGCTAATCGGCGATGCTGCAGTGGGAGTCCTAAATTTTGCCTATCCAGGTTATTATTATCTTTAACGAGTACTGACATCGCACAGGTCGGACCACATTTTGACGTCTCCTCGAAGGACGGCATAACTAAGGATTTTTTATCCGATTAAAAAATCTAGGCCACCGCAGGTTTGAGCCGCGACTTTGGCATAGAAGCTGTTTGCTAGCAACTCCGCTATTGGTGACCCTTTTCTGAGGTAGGGAATTCCGAGAAAACTTCCAATATTTCTTAATTTATTGTTTTTTAATTGACTTACTTGGTTTGGACTGACCATTATATAGTTAAACTAAAATTATAATTATGATAAGCTTAATTAGGTTCCTCTGAATATTAATATTACCGTTATATGATATTAATTCGTTTCTTACGCCCGTTGCTCTCTAAAGAGTACTATTAACGATAGAGGGGAGATGAGTACGCTGCATTACTGAGGAAGTGCTAATTACACTGGGGTGCTAGGGTAGTTGATCAATGATTGTCTCTGTCATCATCATCAACATAAAAAAGAAAAAAAAATCGACCTTCAACAGCATCTTGTTAAGAAGACCCCTATTTTTCCCTAATGGTAAGGGGTTGGAGTGGGTGATGGTATACGAGTATATTGATGCCTGGCTCTTTATTATTGAGCAGAAATCCTAAAAATAAAAATTATCATCTCACGTTAGTTTAATAACAACACAGTAATTGCTTTGTATAAGTGATTAAAATTGGCTGTGAAGTTTTAATGAAGAAGAATTTTATATGTTGTTAGTTTGTTTAAAATACTCTGTGTGAATTGGAGTAATTTTACTATTGAAATCAAATATAAGAAGTTCTTTTGGCCTATGTATAATTTATATTTTAGATAAGAATCTAAAAGTAAAAAGTTATTACGAAATGCGATAATTCAACTGATGCTCATCTGATTTCAATTGAATTTTATTTGACCATATTTATTGTTTGGTAGATCGTACATATATCATTATATTCTACAAGTTAATATTCTAGGAATAAAAAATAATATATATGGTGCTACCTTCACCAGCTAAACCTAATATCTTTGATGTGGAATCCAATGCTCAATGACTAGGACAAATACATACGTGTATTACACTATTTAGCAGTGTCTTGATATGATAACAACTGCGTCACTGTCTTAATATATAAGCACACAGAACTCTAAAAGTTCATTAATACAATGGTGAACAATTCTTTAAAATTTATATTCTGGTCTTTATTCCATAAAGGAACTTGAACCAGCCAGTGTAATTCAGGTCCCCCTCAGAGCCCTTGAGAAGCCTAATAGTTATGGAGAGTTCAAGACCCGCAGAGGTACACCCAAAAGTCGAAAATCCTCAAAGGAACGCCTGCACAGAACCCAAATGAAAATAGCAGTTCATTATTCGCAGAGATCAATTTATTTTTCATCCTTGACTACATAATTAGAAATAGTAACCAAAAATAAGTGACCGATTTATTAAGAAAAAAACAAATATAATTTTTTTATTTGTTACTTTTTAAAATACTTTCTCTTTAATATCTTTGACATATTTATTTCCCATAAGCTATCGTTGAGGAATATCAGATATTGGGAATTTTAAGTTTTGAAAACTATCGGATTAACAAATTTTAAGCTGAAACCATGCACGATTATGAACACTGTTTCAAAGAGCTTAGAATTAAATATAAAAACAAACAACTAATGATATATTTTATTTTTGGCTTGGTTTGCCAAACAACGAATACATTCTTTCACAGCATTGAAAGAAGTGGGAGTACCAAAATTTATTTAATAATAATAATAATAATAATAACCTTTATTTGTACATAAAACATAACAAAAAATATATATACAATACTTCCTCTTTTGTTCAATTCAAATATATATGTACAAAATCAACCTTAAGTTGAGGTTTTTGAGTTCGATTGTCTGAATGTTTTAATAAGCTTATTCTTGCAACCACACTAAGTAATGAACCTGCCCCATCCTTTTCCATTCTTTCCTATCCAGTGCCACTGTCTTCCAGGTTGCACCTCCGCAGCTCTTCTTCATCTCCTTGTCCCAGTCTGTCGGTGGACGTCCACGCTTCCTTGTTAACTCCCTTGGGTACCACTCCATAAGTTGCCTGGTCCATGTTGTAATGTTTCTCCGGATAACATGTTCGGTCTAGGTCCACTTCCTTAGATGGACTTTTTCCATAATCTGGGAGATCGGTCCTTGATCTAAGCCACTTTGTTTTCCTATCTCGTCTCAATACTCCGAGAAGTTATCGCTCCATACCTCTGTCCGTTACTCTCAACTTTTGGTTGGTCTTCTTATCTATTACCCATGTTTCGCAACCATAGGCCATGGCAGGTAGCATAGTGCTCATCCAGAGTTTCTTCTTCACATCCAAGCTCACAGACGACCTATACAGCTCCTTAAACTTGAAGAGGGAGCGCCATCCTTGAGTGCATCGCCTGCTTATTTCTTCAGCTTGCCCTTTAACAGAAATAAGATGCCCAAGGTATAGAAATGAATCTTCTCTTTTAATGATATGTTCACCCATTGTTGAATCTCCTTCTGCATTCACTGACACATATTTGGACTTTTTATAGTTAATTTTTAGCCCTATATTTTCTCCTGCTGCTATCAAATCTTTTGCCATCGTTAGGATTTCTTCTTTGTTTTTTCCTATCAGCACCTGATCATCCGCAAACTCTACATGGTTAAGCCATTCTCCATGAATGTTTATGCCTTTGTTCTGCCAATTCATGGTTTGCATCAAGCCATGAAGTACTGATATAAATATTTTAGGAGATAAGATATCACCTTGTCGTACACCTTTGCAAATTTTTATTTTTACTTTTGAGTTTCCTAATTTATACTCCGCGTTGCTTCTTGTCTCCTAATATCTTACATATTCTTGGGCTGATGTTCCTCTTCTTTCGCATATTAAGAATGCAATCCGTTTTGAGGGAATCAAATGCTTTTTCATAGTCTAGAAATAGAAGACGTACAGACAGAATATAATCATTCACTTTCTTAAGATCTTTAATCACGAAAATATGATCTAAACTTTTATTGACTTTTTTCATATTTAAGACAACTATACGCCCAAGATGTTACAAAAACATTGTCATAAAAATCGGCTAACCAGAAGAGCCCCTTTATACCATGAATATTGCACCTTTTTATGATTTTTTCAAAACGGCTCTAACGATTTTGATTAAATTCGCTATATCGATTTAAAATTTAATGGGCTTTAATATCACGTTTCATGCATATTAAAATAGTCTGAGAGGGCTTAAATGCCGATGTTTTAAATTTTATTCTTCTAAAGTACCTTTAATTTTGTAGATTCTATAAAAATAATCATATCATCGCAATGACATTGATGAAGGACGGCTAAATATACAAGTTTGACGAATTTGATGACCAACTAAAGGATAAAAGAGCAAAACTATTTTCTAATGTAATTATTGGTTTTTTAATAATAAGAACAGTAATATAGACGTATAATATACCGTTGGAAAGAGAAAGATTTTAGGAAAAATATTATCTGATACAAAAGCTTGTATTGTAAAAGGTAATATAAATTAACGAATAGGGAATAAACTTATTACCGATTAATAATTTAATATAGTTACATTATTTAATCTAAATCATATGTTTCCAACGAAAATGAATACACGTTTTATTAAAATTAACTTAAAATATTTTTTACTTTCACTTACTATATATAGTAAGGGAAAGTATTGCGATCGTGAACATTTTTTAAATTGAAGTGTAGTTAATGGTTTTTAAATTAATTTTTTGGAGAGCTGCCAATGGGTAGTATCCCCACATGTGAATCCATGACATTTTTATCTTGTATCTCATTTACTAGATGTATATCATTATACAGTTGTAAATAGCAATAAATCTATTTTTAAAAAAATTAATTTTATCAGTCGTGATAAGTGAAAGTCGTGTATTGCACGCACCATATTTTTTTCAGAAACCTCATGTTTATTTATACATTTTTACAAAAGTTATTTTATTCGATATACTTCGGATGGCCTTATTTTTCTGGAGCTATATTATAAGAGTTTGTTGACATCCTTTTTTACTTTTGTGTTCTGATAATAGAATTTTTCTAAATGCTGTTGCAGATATTTTGGATTTCCTCTTAAAGTAGATAATTCTATTGTGTTTGAGCACTGTTAATAAAGAATCAGACTTTCCTGTTGATATTCATGTTTTAGATACTGTATTTTTTAAATATTAATCACATACTAAATCTATACTCAATTTTCGTAAGTTAAGTCCTTGAAGAAATTTTAGATAAAATTAAAAAAAAAAATTGGTTTGCTATTGACCAGTCGATCTGATCGTTGAACGAGAAATATATTACGAGAATGCTTGCCTTAGCTAAAGATCTAAATGGGTGCGTTTTGAGGCTTAGTGTCTTTCTATCTTTACTTACTAGTCAAAAAAATGGTTAATATTTGTTTATGATACTATTATTATTATCACAGGATATATTTTGCCTTGTTGAAGAATGACAATGGTTGAGTAAAGGACGGTAGACGTAGGTTTATACTCACCACCAGCTGTAGCCGCCAATCAATCAACCTTAACAACTAGGCCCTTAGTTAGGCTCAATTGATTGAAAAGCGTTAATTTACAAAGGTTTTTTCCTGTTCTATTCTTTAAAACATTCCCCAGTCGGGTTTTATCTAAACCTTTCCAAGCCGTTTTAAACATTTTGTGGGTCTTTCGAAGATTTTTGGGTGACTTCATTACTTTTTAATTTTTTTATTTTTAGGTTCTTTTTAAATAAAAGAAGTGATCCATATTTTTCCCTCAACAATCTTTTTATTTCTTTTTTCTCCCAGCCTTTAGCCATTATCAAGAATCATTTAATCTGTCCTGCCTATTGCATACATAAAAATATATATACATTGTCACAATAAAAAAATATACTCTATGGTGAAAACAGCCTTCTCAGGCTGTTATTATCTTATCATTTTTTTTATAAAAGGTGACAATGTATATATATTTTTATAGACTGGATCGATTAAAGGATCCTTGACAATGGCATTGGCTAAAATGTTTTTCAGAAAAAGAAATAAAAAGATTGTTGAGTGAAAAATATGCATCACATGTTTTATTTAAAGAGAACCTAAAAATAAATTTATTCACTCAAATAAATACGTATAGAATAAAATTAAGATTTTTTATTTTTTAAAGAAATAGATTGAATATAAATTTAGGAGAAATATTATTATCATTTTAAATTCCTTGAGCATAAAATCTATAACTTTACATTAACATTTACTTTTTATTGGTTTATTGTTCTGATCAATTCAAGTAAGAATGGAAACTACGGATTATCTTTTAAAACGATTCTGTTTTTTTTTTTTTATTCTGATGTATTTGGGTTATAAGTCATCCTTTCTATAGTGATGTTGATTTTTTTTTTTTATTAGTTCTTATAAATGTTTTCATAAATTGAGGCAATGTTAATAATTTTTCAACTCCTACCTTACCTTTTTTGGCTATGCGGGGGCTTCTTGGGCCGAGAGGAAAGGGCGGGGTTGCCCTTTTAGTTGTCGGGTTAAAAGCTCCTCGGCACCGAGTAAGTAGCTCTTAATTATTTTATTTCTGGGTAGCGCCCGTTGATAGAGGAACGAGCGCTGACCCATTCTGCTACTCCCTCCTCCACCCAAATTGATATCATTTGAGTTAAAAGTCTTCTTCAAAGAGCTACGTGTACATTGAGTGAAACAAATTATAAAATCTCTTCAGTTCTGTTATTTTTGTTTTTGTTTTCGCCCTCAATTTACTTATTACTGATTTGACTAACCTTAGTGGTTTTTACTGAAGAATATACGCCTTATTGTGATGGAACGAAATTTTTTTATTTGGGTTTATATTTTTGTTATTTTGGTTTGGAAAAAGTTGGTATTTGCAAGAAGTGATTCTGGACACCTAAACTTTTATCCCTACAATTTAAGCATGTTCAAATATATTTTTTTAGTATTAATTTTTATTATTGTAATTTTCTATTTATAAGTTATTAAATTATCCACAGGCTGCTAAGTTAAGACAATCATTTTCCTCAACGCCTCAAGATCAATAAACAATTACGATTGGTTAATTGTTTGAATTTTATTGTCTTACTATGTTTGTATCTTCTGATCACAGAATTTACAATTAATACCGTACAGTAGTTAAGCATGACCTGGCCACATTCAGTTTATATTTTCGTTTCAGTACGACACATGATGATTCATTTTGAATATTAAGTATAACTCTGTAGAAATATGTAGAATTAATTCCGTCCCCCAAGGATCCGCCTGTAGAGAAATTGACTCCAAAGCACGGTAGGTGCAAGACAATCCTAGTAATCCTACACAGTAGTGTCCGTATGTTTCTTAAGCTGAAGATCAGAATGCAAGCACTGAATTTTTATCAATACTGTAAGTTATTCTTCTGTTATTATTTTTCTGTTAACTGTTATTTTGTTAACAGGTTTCTGTTAAAATGTTAACATTTTTCTGTTGAAATGTTAACATTTTTCCGTTCAAACGTTAACATTTTTCCGTTCAAATGTTAAAATTTTTCTGTTAACCCAGGGTTCTGCTCAGATACTCCCCTCTCCCCACTCGAGCTTTTTAGTGGAATAAGCCTCAACTATGTAAAAGGTCTAATCAAGGTGGCTGCTAAAACCATAATCTAGTGAAATAATAACAAGCAGTATCAATCTAGTTGTTAAAGGGAGCATGCAAAGGGAGAAGATAATGCTACGCTGGATAGCCCTGCGGAGACTGACGACTATACAAAGGACACTATCAGCTTTAACAAGCCCCTCCGCGATATGGGGTTGGTAGCCTCACCGATCAGCAAGTAGGAAAATGATACTGCCTGTCATGTGGTACGCAGTTATAAAGAAATAGCTAGGTTTTTCCATTTTAGTAATGACCTTAGATCCCAATATTTGTGAACTGATCAATCCATCTTTGGTCTGATTGACAAAGGCAATAATCCTGTATTAACTTGATAATGGACGACGCACAATAAGACTACTTGAGGTTTCAAGACATAAGCCGTAAAAAAATAGCCGTTGAGAAAATTAGATGAGGAAGATGGTCGGGAGTGCGGTCATCAGAAAGAAACACGCATTAAAAAGTAGTACTTATTTCAATAGTGTGCCGAAGTTTCGGCCTACATTGTGGGTATTCATCAGGGCAAAGAGAAACAAGATAACAACCAATGTAATTATAAACTTTATAATACGTTAGGTATATATATCAATAATATGGTGACAGTAATATAATATGGAAACAAACTAAATTAAATTTAAAATGATAATAAGATGATGTTTATTAAGTATGGAAGTAAACACAATTAAGATGGTAATATTTCATTAAGGATATTTAAAGAGAAACTAAGCAAATGATTAAATGTTAAAAGAACAATATGTGAACAATTAAAATTTTTAAATAGGAACGGTTTTGAAGTAATATTTGACGGTAATATTAAAAAGAACATAGATAGTATATAAAAAGAACAAAATCATTAGAAACGAGAAACAAAAAATAAATAAATAAATAAATAAAAATAAAAGGAATGTATTGTAATATTAAACTAACAATTATATGTGAGGATATATAACGTAAAAATATATGAATAGGGAAAGAGGGAAGAAGAAATAAGCTGTAATTTATTTTATTTACCCTCCACTCAGTTATTCAAATTAACTGACGATTAAGCAGCTCACATTAAGGAACAGGTCGAGGCTTCGAGCAAGTGGGCATTCGGCCTTCTTTCGAGCATATGGTCTACATCATAAGCTCATGTATTTTATCGTATAGAATACAATATAATATGATAAAAAGACGTGGGGACTTATTGATGTGAACGATGATTTCATATACTGTAGAAAGAGAAATATTTGCATGAAAGGAGCCTCAGAAAAAGCTGGCATTATTAAGGTATAAAATAGCCGAGGTCTCTAGCGGGCAGATATCCGACCCTTAACTCAGCCTTCCTCCTATATCTTATAATGTATTAAAGACAAGGAGTGAGTTAGTGGTTTGTGGCCTAAGGGGGTGGAGAGCGGCGGCAAATTTGCGGTCTTAGGGGAATCTTTAGCCTGGGCTCCGGCCAGCTTGAAATATGGCGCCAATATTTTAACGGGAAGGGGGTTTCATAAAAGGACAAAAATTGCTCCAGAGCCAGACTATATTTCAGACCGTACGGCCAGCTCAGCACCCCAACACAAACACACTTCATCATCTACTTAACGCTCAGGTATCGTCCTCTAGCTTGTTCCTTTTGTTATGGGGATTTTCTTTTCTACTGGAATAAAAAAAAAATGAACGAACAAAACAAAAACAGGAAAAAGCCTCGCGGGTTTTACAATAACTTTTCTAAAGCTGGATCCATTTTCCCTACAGTTACATTCAATCTGTTCAGGAAAAATATGATTATTATTTTAATACCTGTACAGGTTAAACCGGTCTAGTTTTTTCCTACCTTTTGCAAAACGTTTGTACAATTCTATTGCCTTTATTTATCACTCACACACTATCCGATCGTTCTGACCAACCAGAATTTATAAATAGGCGAAATAGCTCTCTGAAATATTTTACTTTCCTTCTCTGTTGTCATTATTTCTTCCTTTATAAACTTCGTTGTTTTGATTTTCTGAATTTACACATTGTGCATTAAGAATCAAACGATGGATTTTTTTTTAATATGTAGTTTTATTTGTAAGTTGTTTAATTTCCAAAATATATCAGCAAACTGATTGATTTGGTCTTTCTTTAAACTCACTGGCGTTAAGTCAGAATAGTTTGTATATAAATGCTTCGATTCTTGGCAATGCGATGAGATCACGGATTGCCGAAAATCACCGATTTCCAGTCTATAACGACATTTATTTTTTTCCCAATAATCGGGAGGAAAACCGAATGCTTTCCCTCCTTTTTTAAACTTGAGCTCGAGGCAATCAGTTGAAAAAAGTCCTAGCAAAGTTCTCGGCTTACGGAAATTATAATTTTTATGATAATAAAAAAAAAAATTAGAAAATTTAAAATTACAAATTTATTATGTTAAAAACAAATTCATTCTTATACAGTTAAGTAGAATTTATTTAAAGAATTATAATGACTAATTAAATTAAAAATATAGAAACTTTAAAAACTTAACTTTTTTAAAAACTTTTATAAAGATATTTATTTTATTTTCGGCAGATAGATAAATATATATTTTTCTATTTATTTACTAGAAGAATAGAATTTGGCCATTAAATAATGTGTTGTTACTGTGAAAGTAAATGCAAAATATTAGAAAAAGTTACCTAGCAATACTTGAAGTCTTCCAACTATCTGTGTAAGCAAAATGATAAATATTTTAGTAAAATAATAAATTCGAAATATTCGTAATTAAAAGAACTTATCTCATTTTAAAATTTATCTTCCTAACAGAAAATGTATTTTTAATATTTGGTTTAATCATCGGGCGTACATATTTTAAAACAGAAGAAGTTTACTGTTTGTTGGAGCAAGTGATTAAAGATTAGTGTTAATAAAAAAACTGTTATTTTCACATTCTCTTACTTATATATGAAATATATAGTACGGGAAAGTATTGCGATCGTGAACATTTTCGAATCCGGGATTCACTGGAATTACAATACAAATTAGGGTTCCCTGAGTCCAATTGACCAAATCTCGCAAAAAGGTACACATAGACCTATATAAGTCTAACACGAAAACGAAACTGAAATTTCATTTTTAATGCAACTATAAACCCGAGATGTTGCAGCAACTTTTTCATCAAAATCGTCTATCCATAAGAGCACTTTTAATTCTGATTGAAATAATCTAGATCGAAAACGATGAGATGCATAAATGAAAATTCATTCTTTAAGAGCGTGTATCAAAATCTCCCATTAGAAGAACCTCTTTATACTATATATATATTTAAACTTTTTACGATTTTCTCCAAAACGGCTCAAAGGATTGATTTAACTCTCTATATCGATTTAAAAGTTAATGAGATTTAATATTATGTAAGTTTCATACTGTTTGTAATAGTCTGACATGGCCCAAATGCTGAATTTATAAATTTTCTTCCTCTAATTTCAACTTTAAACTTTACGTAATACGCGAAATTGAGTACTTAACATACAGCTTTCTTTTCACCTAAAATTTCTTCCGCCAAGATATTTCTGTAACCAATTTAACACGACGTGAGAGACGGTCTGAGGGAGCGATACGTGTAGTTAACTCGTTTTTGTATAACTCGAGTTATCTAGTTTTTCACGACCGCTACAGATATGTTCCCAATGAAGCTGAAAATAAATCTTTAAATTGTTTTTACATACACTTATCTTTATTCCAACTTTATTTATAGTTCTTATATCGAGTTTAACAACTGAGGTTAGTGATAGTCGTGTGTTGCCCGCACCTGATTTTTAGCGTTTTATTTATTTATTTATGCATTACACATCATAATCATCATAATTGAAGAAAATAATTAAATATATGATTTTATTTTAAAAACAAAAGGCTGTCTGGTACGAAAAATATTTTTTAAACTGAAGCGTATGGGATGATGGGTCTTCAATTTTGTATCTCAACAACAGCTCGGCAGGTGGTATTCATTTTCATGAATATTTAGTTGGTTATCAAGCGCAGAAAACTCTTTTTGTCGGCAAATATTGAGGTGGTTTTTTTTTTCGGTGGTGTGACATTCTGGAATTTATGATACCAATTTTTATTAATTGGGTTAATGGAATCCAGAGTATTTTTAAAACGAAACGAATCGTATTGATCTCCTGAAATTACTGATTCACTATTTCTCATTATCATTTATAACATTTTAGAAAATTTATTTTCAACTACTAATAAATGGTGAAGGCTAAAATTATTTACTATAAAATTAGAAAATGAACATAATTTTCGACTATTTCTTTACTGGTGTTTAAAAAATAACATAGAGCCAAAAAATATATGATTATTAAGACATAAATAAAATAATAAACACATGAAAAAATATTCTTTGTGCTGTTTGTTCTTAAGTTGATCATATACTTTCTTTTTATCTACGTAATATGCTGCAGTGTTTATGACTTTCATTTAATATATTTATATATTATAATTCTATTGTTGGCCATGTACTATCGTTATTTATATAACAACTTTATTTAATTAATTTCAGATCGTCTATATATTGCCATAAAATATTATGAACAAGCTATTTATCAATACTTTGTGGGTTTGGCGGTGTTGTATTATGGTATGTATACAGGAATGACTGCCTTCAAGTTACGTTATTATTATTATTTGTCATTTATTTTCTTGGTGATATTTTTTATGATCAAACTGGGTCTAAAGGTGTAAATTTGTTTTTCTTCAGTTCAGTTAACGACATCATTACTTTTATTGGTTTAGGGCGATGGTGATAGACGGGTCGGGCCAAGTACAATATTATTTATCAAAACAACTCAATTATACAATTATTGTAGGCTGTTGGAGTAACAATAAACTTTGATGAACAGCTATTTATTACTTTCAAACTATTAAGTGCTGAATGGATAGCCATGGGACTTACACTTCTAGTAAGTCCATGGATTTGGAGTATTATTGGTGGCTTTGGAATATATGGCTGTTTCGTCTCAGTACCACAGAACTACTCAAGGTTTGTAATGTTTCCATTCTAATTTGTATGTATTATTTTTTTGATACTTATACGTTTTGATATTCTTATAAGTCGTGAATTTAATAAAAAAAATACACTTTCTTTTATCATTTAAAAATAAATTGTATTAATATGATTATAAATATTAGGTTGCCCAGAAAATAATGCAGGATTTTGGTTTAAAAAAAGAAAAAGATTTATAATTGTTTTATTTGATCAGAATAGTCTAATAGTCTTTTTTACTTTACTTACACCTGTTAATTGTTTCTAAAAGAGTGATTTATATTATTATTAAGTTAATACTTGTGAAGAAAATATATTTAAAATAATTCATATTTTACAAGCCTCAAATGTAAAGGAAAATGATAATCATTCAGAGGGCCAATATGCTTTTAATAATTCTAAAGTACCCTCAAATATATCCTCGTTCGCGTGTCATCTTATGCAAACAAACTCACATCTGTATGGGTCGATAAAGGATCTTCTGGTTCCACTTTCAAATCTAGTCCTTCTTTTTTTTAGCGCTTGTTCGCAAGGCCTTGAATGCTATTTCTTCTGACTTAAGAACAGGAACTGAATTAAGTTGTATTAGATTCAACTTATTATAGATTATATTATATTAAC
This sequence comes from Piezodorus guildinii, assembly GCA_023052935.1. Lineage (NCBI taxonomy): Eukaryota > Metazoa > Arthropoda > Insecta > Hemiptera > Pentatomidae > Piezodorus > Piezodorus guildinii. The sequence continues at coordinate 90,922,870 of CM041293.1, forward strand.
AAAAGACAAATTTCTTAAAATCTAGGAGGTATTAATTAGGTACCTAACATCCTTCTTGCGTAAAATGTATATAGCCTAGCAACACCTGTTAGTATAAAAAATATGACGTTATTCTAAAATGTAGCTGGGCAAATTGAAAATGAGCCAGCGTTTTCTAATTTCCTTGGTCCATTACATTTTATTCACGAAGTAGTGGTCCAGTTCTATAAGAAAATGATATTCTGTAGGCGAGAGTAGGCTGGAGGTTAGGGCGGGTGAGCTTGTGTTTCTTATCCAAACACCAACACTTTTTTGACGCCACACGTAAGGCTTATGGTAGGGTGTTTTCATGCAAAGAACAGGCCCTTCCGATTGACCAAAGATGGCTTCAGTATTGACGATTCATTGCATTAATTTTGTTACAATACGATTCGGCACTGATGGTTTCACGAGCATTAAAGAAGGTATAAAACCAAATGAAGCCCACCAATTAGTAATCATCACCTTCTTTTAAAGAGTTGGGGCTTTGGAAAAGGTTGTGCTGATTCTCCTTTGTCTAGTCACTGAACAGAACGGCTAATGTTATCTTTAAGTATCTACTTTTCGTCACAAGTAACATTTCAGGACAGAAAAGGGTCATTTCTGTTTCGGCAAAGAATTGTAGCACACATTTCATAACATTTTTTTTTTAGCAGTATTTTAATATGCAATCACATTTTCAAGCTTTTTTAACTTTCCATTCGCCTTGAAGTAGTTATCGACAGTCGATTTGCTATGTTTAAGTTTCCCTGTAAGTTCTAGACTGAAGTCTTCCTCCCGAAATTGTTGAAACACCGTTGAACAATGTAATGTAGCCCTCATCCCATACTTGATTGATGTTTCTGGCCGCCTGGGCCCCGTACCAGCCAAGCTTAAACTCATAAACCAAAAGTTTACGAATACTACGTTTTGGAATATTAGTAAAGAATGAATTATTTCTTAGCAGCGAAATATGGTACTACAGAGGTAAACAAAAATCCTTTGAGAGAGGATTAGTAAGTGTTGACATCCTACAAATGAATAATTCAGTAAAAGAGAACATTTTTTCATATAAAGGGGTTTTTGGAGAAAACTCAAAATCCTGCATTATTTTCTGGACTACCCAAAATTTGTTATTAATCACCAATGGGCTCTTATTAAACAGTTAACTACTCGAATCATTCAATAAGTTTAGTTCTATGTACTGGGATTATCTTTAGTCGTGATCTAAATTGGATGAAATTTATGTCGGGCTACACGTGAGCTGAAGTAGCACTCTGTTTTATTAGGACCACTCAATAGCTCGTTTGTCCTCATTGGAGCTCTGTAAGTATATCAATTTAAGTGAATTATTGGTGAATGATGAAAGCGCTTATTGTTTAGTGAATAAAAAAAAAATAAAAAATCATTCCTGCTCTAAAATAAAATATAAATATTCGACTCAATTATTTTAGATTTTAATTAATTAATTTACTTTAGAGCATTTTCAATTGTGTTTAAGAAGCTTAATCCATAAAGACCTCAACGTTCCGTATGTTGCTGATTTGGCCCGATCTAGATACCATTCCTTTCATGACAAACTCCATTCCCACCCTAATCCTCATGTTTCAATACTTTCTTCCACTTCAATACCTGACAATCCTCCGAGGCGTCTGAAAAGAAGATGGCCTCGAGACCTTCTAGTGTAGAAAAGTTACAGGAGTGCTGCCATTGAGTAGTTCTTCTTCAAGTTTGTATCACGCCATTTAACTTTTGTCACATTTACTTGTTGTACCTTGAAGTACAGTTGTAAATTTCAATAAATGATGTTAAAAAAAAAAAAAAAAAAAAAAAAAAGCTTAAAGTTTTTTTTTTTAAACTTTTTTAAAATAAGGTAATATACACTAGATATTACGTTTTCATTTTATCTTTATTAAGGAATTCATGAAGCTTGTTGCATCTTAGGCGCCATGTTCATCTGTAAAATTTTGAAAAATACAGTTAAGGAAAAAAGAACAAACAATTTTATTATATATTCTTTTAATAATGGTCATACAAAATATTGAGAACTATCACTTTATATTATATTTGTTAGTTCAATTAATCATTACAAAGGTTTGTGCGTTTTCATTACTTAAAAAATTAACATTTTTTATATATGATTAAAATACTTTTATACATATTCTAAGAAAGTTTAATTAAAATATTTATAGTTCCTAGATTTATGAAAAGGTGAAACCAAACGGTACGCACCTTAATTGGCAGGATGCTAAAGGTGTCAAAAAGTTTTAAGCGATTTAATATCACCTCTACAGCCTTATATACACGCTTTATACAAGCACACATCCATACACACGTATACATATGTATTACACATTTTAGAATTTTAGGGGCCAAAATGCTATCTGCATTCCTTCATAAAAGAAAATGAAAACCTTTCTCAATGGAAATGTACTTATTGCATAGTTTTTTTTTCGCTCTCTCTAATTTATTAAATATTTCTTCAATTACCAAGTGTCCTGAGTTTTATCTAGTTTTATCAGTTTGGATTGGCTACTGGGATTAAATTAAACTTGCTAAAACTAGGTGGTAGTTTTCAGCACAGCATCCCATTTTCCCTTCCATTATTCATTACACAGATCCTCAGATATCTCTATCCATCATGCACTCGTACCCGCGGTAGTTCTAGTTTCCCTGACGTGGTCAGTAATATTCGGAGAGGGATAGGCTTCGCATCCAGCAATTTTCCGCTCCTGAACTCTCCGCTTCATGCATAGTAACTAGGTTCCATACATTGCTAGCGGTATTAGGTTTTATTTTTAACAGGGACCCTTTTCAGGCCGTAAAATAGGTAAGGTTTGATTGATGTTTTAAATTAGATTTTTATGGTAATTTGTACTACAGGTTTTGTTTTCGGCTCAGTGAAGCCTTTGAGGGATTAATCATTACTCATTGATACCGAAATCAAATCATCCCATCAGCATATTGCTTTTTTAGCTCATGATTATTCACCTCCTCAGAAATCTTTTTTTTTCTAATTTATTTATATTAATTTACAACTTTATTAAAGAACACAATAAGTAAATATGAGGAATGAAAAGAAAAAAAGGTCTTGAGAAAGAACTGCCCAGTGGTAGCACTTCACTAACTATTTTATCTCAGTAGGTCCCGAGGCCACCTTCTTTTCAGTCGCCTTGTATGGTTATCAGGGATATCTAAGAAATATAAATTACGTACAAGTGGGTTTGTACGGGCAGGGAGTTTAGAATGAAAAGGGGAGTATCTATCACGGACTATGCCTGAAAAAATGGGATGTTTAGGTCATTATGGAGGAGTTGATTTGTAATAAAATAAGGGGCATTCAGGATTTTGCAAAGGATTTTGGATTGTAAGGACTGGATGCGGGAGGAATGAGATGGTTTCGTAGAGCCCCAAAGCTCGATTCCATATGTCCAAATAGGTCTGATAATAATGATGTAAATGAGTCTTTTGTAATATACTGGAAGTTTTGGACAATCGTGTAGTAAGTGTTGTAGTAATCTTCGAGCAGTTTCTTGTCGTTTCAGTCTTGTTTGAGGATTCCAAGTAAGGCGCTTGTTAAGATGGAGACCTAATTATCGGATTTGCTCAACAGGAGTAAGGGTAATGTTATTAAAGGATACTGGGGGGCAGGAACTCATTGGTTTGCGACGAAGGGTAAAGGCCTCAGAAATCTAAGATAAAATAGATAAAGTCGTCCAAAAATATTTTTTGGAATTGTGTTATGAATGTATATTTTGGTAACAACGAAAGTATAAAAGTATGGTGTGTGCAACACACGACTTGTCACTTACCCCCGTTGTTAAAATCAAAATTACAATTTTTTGCTTGACAACAGTATAATCTATATCTATATCTATATTAATGTTCTTATTTTAAAAAAATAACTTATAATTATATTATGTATATTTATCCGTTTTTTATCAACGCTAAACAGATGTTTTATTTTTTAGAAGAAATATATCGGTATTACAAGAAATATAGACCAATAAATTTACAGCGATATAGCTAGTGTAATTAAAATCGTTTGAGCCGTTTTTAAGAAAATCATAAAAAGGTGCAAAATGATAAAGTTGCTTTTCTCTTTGGCTGATTTTGATAAAAAAAATTTCTGTACTTCTTCTAAAATATGAAATTTTAGTTTTATAAAACTTTTGATTTTTTGAGCTAGACTTACCACATACACATTTTGCGGGATTTGATTATCTGGACTATTGATTATTAGGAATCCTAAAACGTGCATTTACAGCGGAAACACGATTTAAAAATTTTCACAATCGCAATACTTTCCCTTACTATGTATTTAATAAATAGATAAGTAAAAGTAGTACGTATTGCCAATTTATAGCTATTAAAAAAAATTCATATTATCACAAGAGAAAATTCAGAACACCTTTAAACCTGGAAGTTATTTCTATGTCTTCAAATTCCTGAGTCGTATCTTCTGTCAAGAAACTAGCAACTCTCCGTACTTATAGAAATGTTTATAACGGCATAAAAAGTCGAAATAATGTTAAGTTCATGTTAATTTAATTACTAATTGTTCATTTATTCTGTCAATAACTTCTTTGTATTCTTTCTAATTCATACTTTAAGGAGTTTTGTTAGGGCTTGCTGAAGTAAGATAACTACTCAAGGTTCCAAACGATTGTTTGCTTTTGGAGGATTTTCCGAGAATGGATTGAAAAAAAGACAAAGGAGAAAAGTATCCGAAGTAGGACGTCTGAACTAAAAAGGGACTGAAAAAAAAACAAAAAAACCTAACCTGATTGGACGGTCGGGGTTTGATAAAATTGTTGAATTTCCATCGCTCCTGTCGTCTGCAAACACCTTTCAGTTTATTTCTTAATTTGAAAAGTTTTTTTTTTACTAATGTAGCTCTATTGTTTTCCAAAAAAAGTTATCAAATGTACCAAACCATTTTTTTTTTTAGACTTCATTTGGTTCTTCATTCATCTCACAATATGAGACCCAAGTTATACATGATAGTATACGCGGATAACAGCCTAGTACATATCTTCAAATTGTATAGATACAATAGTCAACCGATTGTAAAAAAACTTCATAAAAATAAACAAATACTGTCTTAAACGGAAATTAAAAATCAATTCCAGTAAGACAGAAGCAAAAATTTTCAAGAAACGCCGACCACATTTAAATTGCAATATTATTATTAACGCAGCGCACATACATGTATCCTGTGAATATAATCGAGTTGATAGCATCGCGGAGACTCAAATGGGCGAGTAAAGTGGTTGGGTTCGATGAGGAGCGGATTCCGAGAAAGTTGGTATTCGCTGATCCGACTGGTAGACGTCCGAAAGGTAGGCCGAAGCGTCGATGGGAGGATCGCGTTAAGGCTGATCTCGGGAGCTTGGGCTTGACCGGCGAACATTGGACGAGACTGTGTAGACAGAATTATGTGGTATCGGCATCGAACCTTAGGGTTCGGTAAGCCTATTATTATTATTATATGTATGCGTGTATGTGTGTATTTATATACATACATAAGTTTACTCGTTTTTTCTTTACTATCTTACTGGTAGTATGTTACTATCTTAATTGAATTAAATTTATAATAATAATTATTATTTTATCCCATTCTATTGTATTTAATTGTTTATTCTTTTTATATTTTTCATAATGGATGATATTTCACATATTTAAAAAAATAATTACTTTACTCGTACTTAAAAATGTTTAGTAGGTTTTTTTGTAAATTTTTCCTACTATTATTACTACCATCTACTACAATTTCAAATAGTGTCTTACCAAAATTATATTGTTGATTTAAGTAAAACCGAAATCATTAGAAATATAATTAACAAATGCATGTATATTGGAAATATGTAAATACAACTTTTATATATATCTAAATTAAGTATTAAAAATGTAGAGATTTTATATATATTATTTTTCTGGTTTACATGACATTTATCCATGAACTCTCAGCTGAAATAATTTCATTTAGGATGAAAAATATATTACTGATAAGTGGAAAACAAGATATACAAGTCACAATTATTGACATAATATTCAAACTTGAATAATTTTCATAAAATATTTTATTACTGAAATCAAGTTATTTTTGTGTCGAAAAAATGTTGACCTAAAAGCTACTTTTATTTATTTATTTATTTCTCCCTACCTTGCCACATGGCAATACGGGTGTCGGTAGCCCAGTAGTGCTACCAGTAGTAATCTTGAAATTTTTTTTTTTTTCTTTTTTCTTTCTTTCCAGTTTTTCACTCTGATCTCTCCTCGATGACCATATCTTCAGCTTCTGCTTCTTCTCTCGGAGGTGGCCTTTCTCGATCTCGTCCTGTTCTACCTACGTTAAAAGCTGATGGACCAAGTGAAGTTTTCCAAGCATGAATAAATGTTAGAAAATGTCCATAATTCTGCTTGGACACTAGGGAAATCGCTCTCCGTGAGGACCCAGAGCCCACATTCCCTTAGTAGTTTGACCCTTAGTGCTTCGAAGGCATAGCAGTCCACAATTATGTGCTCAGCAGTCTCCGGTACTTCACAACTGGGGCACAGGGGATCTATTTCTTTCCCAAAACTGTGTAACTTACTTCGGAAAGCCCCGTGCCCAGTGAGGAATTGCGAGACCCAGTGATCCGGCACTACCCATTTAGCTTCCAATCGTGACCGGACCGTGGGGAAGAATTTCCTCAAGGTAGCACCTTTTGAGGTTGTCACCCACCGCCGGTCCCACTCATCAATGGTGTCTTCTCGGATTGCACGCTTCCATTTCCTTGGGTCCTCCGCAATCCTCATTTGGATATTTCCCGGGAGACCTGCTGAGCCTTGCCTCTTGAAGGCATCTTTAAACGAATCTTCACGCAGAAGGAGGTCGAGAGGTACTCCTGCTGCAAGAATTTGAACCGCCTCATGCGATACCGTACGGTAAGCCTTTGTTACTCGTAGCAAAGCCGTTCGCTGAATGGTCGCTAACCTGCGCTTCTGCCGCTGTGTGATGTTCTTGAACCACGCAGGGGACGCGTATCTCAGGATACCCAGCACCATGCCGTTATAAATGGTCATTGTTGCTGGGTATCTAAGGCCCCAGAATGCGTCCCCTAGTCTACTCAGACCATTCAAAGCTAAGGCAACCCTATCGCTTAAGTAGTCCAAGTGAGGGGCCATGTTGAATCCTTTTCCAAAACGTATTCCTAAATAGGTGACCACTTCACTTGGACGTATTCTCGTACCCTCAATGCAAAGGTTTATGGGGTGTGCCCTATCCGTTTTACCTCTTAGAAGGATGGTCTGAGTTTTTGCTGCGGCCATTTTCAATTTCTTCAAGCGACACCACCTTCCTACCAGGTTGGCGCATCTTTCAGCTTCTGATTTTATTCCAGCTCTGCTGTTAGATGCCACGAAAACCGCCAGGTCATCAACGTATGCAGTGGCAGAGAACTGCCCCTCCTCAAGCACTCCCAGTAAAAGCTACTTACTATAACATGATAACAAATCAAGATTTTAGTTTAAAATGTTGGAATCATGTGTTATCCGTCCTTAGCGACGCAACTGCTGCATCCCAAACTCTTCAGTCCCACATCACAGCCAGTAAAGAATAGTGTCAGAACTGGATGATTAAAATAAATCCTAACAAGTTCCACTAAATTACCTTCCTTAAATCCTTCGTGACAAAGGGATAAACTCCTACTATATCCTATAATAATACCCTACTCATTCCTGTAGAACGAATCCGATACCTAGGACTCCATCCTTGAAAAACTTACTTGGAATCCTTATAAGAGACTGAAACGATCAGAAACTGATCGTAGATACCGATTAATACAACACTTACTCGGCTAATGTTCAAAACTTCCAATGTAATACAGAAAACACAATTATGTTACCATTATCAGATCCATCTGGAAATATGGGATCGAACTTAAGAGCTCTACTAAACAATCTAATTCTTTCTGAATTCAATCATTACATTCCAAAATGCCGAATTATCATTATTTCATCACAAATAAAAACATACATAATGACCTTAATATTCCATTTGTCGCAGACCTATCCCGAAATAGATATACCTCTATAATTCCAAATCTCTACCCACACTAATCCTCTTGTATGCAACCAATCAACTCGCATATTCCTGACAACCCACCCTCCCAGGCCATTGAAAAGAAGATACCTAGGGATCTAACTAACTTAAATAACCATTAAAGTGCTACCGCTGGATAGTTTTTTTTTCAAGTCTTTTTTACGTCAATAATAATAATAATTTAGCACTTTTCCTTATTGTATTTATATCAACTACAGTTGTAAATATCAATTAAATATATAAACAAAAGAAAAAATCTCATATACTTTTAATCCCTCCTATCGAGTTTGTGATATCTTTATTATAGTCATATTTTGTATTCGAGTGACGTTTTATCATTGTCGAATTCCTCTGAAATTCGAATGAAGTTCTTTCTTTGGTTCATAACTAGGTGAAATCAGATAGCTGGTGAGGTGTCGAACGGTCATTTCTGGTTAAAATTCGACATCAATTTGTTTTTTTATCGTTCCATGACAACCAATTTTTAAAGATACAATCTCCGGAAATCGCGGAGAATTTTACGACCTGTTTTATCCCAGTTGTAACGAAGTTTAAATTGGTGCCTGACCTTAAATTTTACCTCCATTATTTCGAGTTCAGATTAAAATTTTTTAACTAGGTTATGTTTTTCGGTCGATTATAAATGACTTTATTATCGTTTCTTTTACTAGTTATTTATTTACAATATTTTCTTCCAATTCCTGGCTTCTTCGATAGAATTTTCATTAGGAATAGAATTTGTCATGATATTAGCATTCTTTCATGGCTTACTTTTAAATTATCAAACTACTTATGGTTTACATGTGGAACATGGGTGCACCAAGAGGGTCAGAAAAGGTCCACTGGGTGTAACGAGTAAGTCGTTTCACTCTTGAAAACTGATTTTTATGGTTCAAATGCTCTCATTCCCTTTTTCCCACAATTCTGGTAGAAAATATTGAATTGATGTTGCTTGTGATATGTTTAATAATTTTTGTTTAATATGTTTAATAAAATTAAGACGCTGTTCAAAGTAAGCGGCCACGTTTCACATCCGTAAAGAACCGTCGCACAGTGGGCAATATGACCGATTTAGGTGGACAAAAATCTGAAACTTGTCTATTTTTAATATAGATATAAAAATATTAAAAAAATTATAAGAAAAAATTATAAAAACTAATTAATATTTTGACACGATTAGCGAGCGCACCGTGGTCGAACATCCAATTTATTTGCTAAAATCTAAAACTCCCCTATATTTTACGTTTGAAGTCCCAGAATACGGGAAAAATAATAAAAAAAATCTAATTATGACTCGGAGTTGCTAAAATCTGCTAATAGATGAAATTTATATGGTTTAGGAAATTCTTGAAATTATATATTGTAAAATGTTTGATTCGTAGTGTTGTGTCTGAAAAAATGATGTATCACCCAAAACGCAAAAAAAATGGCAAAAATTCTTTGTAATATCTAAAGACTAGAAGGATTGGTAAAACAAATCCTACAAAGAAATCCTTGGGGTAACTTGGGGGTTATATAGTTTTTCGTTATTGACTAAGGGCTTACATTTACAAATTGCTAAATCAACTCTACATGAGATATTGCAATTTATATTCAATAAAGAGTTTGGAAATATAATGTCTTACCTGTTTTAGCAATGCCCATTGTTAAATAAAAGCAAAAAGACTTTGCTCTAAATACACCTTAAACAGAATAAATGACCATCGAATAAAAATAATCCCACTTTTGGTTATTAGGCACTTGTGTGTACAGGAATGATTCATTGATTTACTATTAATTTGAAAACACGGTATCATAGGAAAGATTAGTATTAATGGTCTTGCCAACTAATAATTAAAAGATGAAGTACTGGAAAATTCCAAACTTTTGACTTGACTTTTGTCCACCTAAATTGGTGATTTAGCCCACTGTGCGTCAGAAGAATAATAGTTTTATAAATTCTAACTTTTAAGTTTTTAGACACGATCACATAACTTTTCTATAATATGTATTTTATATATAGGAATGTGAAACTAAAAATAAAAAAAAAGAATATAGTTGGTTTGATTAATTTTTATTTAAATAACGCTAAAGTCGAATATAAATTGTAAAAAGAATGATATTTATCGTGTTCGGTAGTTTTGTTTAAATAATTGTTTTTAAATTTATGTATGTATGTATGTATTATATATATATATATATATATATATATATATATATATATATATATATATATATATTATTATGATTATCTCGTGAATAGAAATAATTTTTACCTAAACCGTACTACTCAAGTGGTATTTGCTCTAGACTATTTCAGGACGGACTAGTTATAGAGCTCCCGCAGACAACACTTAAGCGGTGAAAAATTCATTGGGTCTAAGGGCCTGGCAAACATCTCCCCTTCCACCCTCAGCAATCCCTGTTTATAGCCTTTGCACCTCCTCTCCCCGTATATCTTAGCGGGGAATTTTTCCCTGTCATTACAAGCTTCTTACCTCTTAAGCATCTAAGATATTACTCCCTTAATACAGATATATTTATTTGATAGGTAGGCGGAACAGTATTAAAGAGTAAAGTTGGAAAAAAAAATCTGGTTCTCAGATCACATAACTTTCACTTAACTCCGTGCTTGAAATAATTAGTTAATGTGCGTACACTTCAATGAAATTTTTTTTTCTCCCAAATAATACAACCAATTTATTTATTATTAACAATAATCATTATTTATGTAATTTTTTATTTGGAGTTTAACTTCCTTACCAAATCTAATAATGTCAGCAAGATGTTTTAATACTTACTGAACTATTCTTGCCCAAGTTGGATGGTTGAGAAATTCGAAAATCGGATTGAATGTTTAACTCTCATAGGACGAGTTTTAAACCTCGGAGGTATTTAGGTATTTTTTATTGTCCATTACTTTAGGAGTGCGAAACTTTACCGCGAACTTAAAAGGAAGAACGTCTTTGATTGTGGTGCATGCATTCTATAAATATATATTTTTATACATAAAAACTTAAATTTTGTTCATGGGACATATTACCTGAATGATACTTTAATAAGTTTTAGTGGGGTTAAATAGATATTAAAAGTTTCTTGTGAACTGGTATAGCTCAACTAAAATAGATTTTGTTCAAAAAGCAGTGCAATGTATCCGTTTCAATTACTGACTACTTGTCCAATTTTTCTGAAATTAGAAAAAGTTGTCTCGGAAAGAATTATTTAAACGTTGGCGAAGTGATAAACTTAATGGTAAAAACTGGGTACAATTATTGTAAAATAGCACGACCTTAAAGTTCTTAGCCTCATTAAGGAATTTAATTATAGTTAAAATTTGTATAATTTATAATATTAATTGTTTATTGTTATTTGCTGTCGTTTTTGAGAAGTTATGGTAGAATCAATGGGTGACCTAAGTTTGAAAGACCATAGTTCTCCAATTTATTTTTATACATTAAAATAACTTTTGTTGTAATATGCTAAAAGAAATAAAAGCACTATATACCTACCCATGACTCTATAAATATAATCTGTGTGATAGCATGAAGATGATTGAAATCTGCGAAAAAAGTTAAACCCAATAACTAATGTAATATCTAAAATATGGATTTGATCTGAACCTACAAACTGTGCTTTAGTAACCCTGGTTTCGTTGCTAAAATTCCAACAGCTATTTGGGTGTAGAGTAAACTTTTATTAGAGGATATTGCTAACAGGTTAATAACCACCACTTATTAAAAAATGAAACTTTTCATAGCTATGACTAACAGTTTTTCACGAATTCGACTTCAATTAATATTAAGTGAAGTTCAGGCGTGATTTAACAAGGATTAAAAAAAAACCTCTTTTAGCTGGACTTATCATCAGTAACTTTTTTTACTTTCACTTATCTATATATGAAATATATAGTAAGGGAAGTCCCGTAAAAAGGACTGTGTGTGTGTGTGGTAACTCCCGGGCGATGGTAAATATTAAACTGAAATTTCATATTTAAGAAAATGAAACTGAAATTTCATATTTATGATAACTAAACGCCCGAGATGTTACAGAAACCCTTTCATCAAAATCAGCTGACCGGAAGATCTACTTTATACTATGCATTTTGCACCTTTTTACGATTTTCTCATAAACGGCTTTAATAATTTTGATTAGGTATAAGATGAATTCTTGACTTTATTGTATTGATTCATTATTGTGTATATATTTTATTGTAGTTTTATGTTGTGTAAATATTGTATGAATGTAGTATGTATGATATCTTTCAGCACTACTACTGATGTCCAAATTGGGACAGATTGTAATTTTTCTCAATAAAAATTGTTGTAAAAAAAAAAAAAAAAATTTGATTAAACTCGCTATATCGATGTAAAATTTGAAGGGTTTTAATATGATGTACGTTTCATTCTGATTGAAATAGTCTGTCAGAGCTTAAATGCCGATATTTTAAACTTTTTCTCTCTAAACTATCTTTAATTTTATAGATTCCATAAGATTAAACATATCATCTTAATGACATTGATGAAGGACGGCTAAACATCCAAGTTGGACGAATTTGATGACCAACTAAAGGATAAGAGGGCAAAACTATTTTTTTAAATGTAATTTTTTTTTTTTTTATATTAAGAACAGTAATATAGACGTATAATATTCCGTTGGAAAGAGAAAGGTTTTGGAAACAAATATTATCTAATACACAAAGTTGTAAAAGGTAATATAAAGTGACGAATAGGGAATAAACTTATTACTGATTAACAATTTAATGCAGTTATATTATTTAATCTAAATCATATGTTTCCAACGAAAAAGAATACAAGTTTTATTAAAATCAACTTCAAATATTTTTTTTTTTTAAATTGAAGTATATTTAATAGTATTCAAATTCAAATTGATTGTGTTGCCCGCACTAGATTTTTTTTCTTCAAAACATAATCCATAATGAATAAACATTTTTCTTTCCTCATCTTCTGAAAATCTCAACTGCTTTTCCTCTTTATATTCTCTCGTACCTCCCAATATATAATGAATACAGTTTAAAACTAATTGATTAAATCACTGGTGTGAGTTTGGAAGTTTAAAGAAGGCTCTATAACATTGTACCACAAATTTTAGGCTTTTTAACTACGGTGTTACGCATTTCAAACGTTTTAACGGGTCGGATGTAGTCGATATATATATATTATGAATGATTATTTCGTGATTTTACTGGTAGTGATTTTATGTTCGAGAGAACGATTTCTCGGATATTAAAAAAAATAGTACAAAATTATTCAAAAGAAATTATTCATTCCTAGAGATTTTTTTTTAACTACGCTACTAAGGTTAGATTTAAGTTGATCATCCCAAAGGAGACTTGGTTTCCCCCTCTTCGAAACTTGCCTGTCTTCTCCTATTCATAATACATCAAGTGAAACATGTCCTCCTACGTTTTACTAACTTCATCCACCCCTATTTAACTCCGTGATGGTATAACTTCTGTTATAATTAACGGGTGGGAAACTTTCACGGTTCCGCATTACGAACTTAAAACCAATTCTCTGTTGGTGGGCTTATTTTTTAATACGGAATTTCCCCTGAAACTTTGCCAGCATGTTTGCGCTCTAATTAAACAGCCTTGAGATATTGAAAAAAAACTATTTAAATGAGTAATACAACCCGATGTTATAAACAAATATTGAAAAACGAAATCAATATGATGACATCATATCCTATACATTTAATGGCCATATCCATCTATATGGTTGAGTTATCATCTCGGAGGTTCGGATAATATCAACATCATCAATCCTATGTGTGTGTGTGTGTGTATATATATATTAGATATATATTTAATATTAAAATCAAGTTCTTATTGAAGTATACTGAGAATTGGAGAAAATATGGATAATCATATAGACACATATATGCAAAGAAATACCTAATGTTTTATAACGAAATCTTCTACAAGAAATTCCCTGAGTTTCAATTGTTTGGGCTATTAGATACGAACCCATCACGAACGTCCTGTTTCATTCACAGTTGTGAATACAAAATACAATATCAAATTGATACTACAGCGATTTAAAATTAACTTAAAGCTATAAGTTCCCTTCATAAGAAAGTATTAGTGTCTTTATACGGTAATAAATATTTCTTATCTTTCTTTATTTTAATTGAAGATAAACAATAACAAAAAATAAAATTAAGTGAATGTGTGTTTATTGAAAATCAGATACTACGACGGATTACGTAGTTCAATTTTCCTGATTGTCTGGAAATAAATCTACCTTATTATCAATTTTGAAGTGCTGCCAATGGATAGTTTTCCCAAATGTTTAATATTTTACTAGCATTTTCTTAATCTTTTTAATAATATAGTCATAAATTTGAATTTACAAAAAAACATTATAATCCATGCCATTTTAATGTTAATTATTTCATTTAAGTACGTGTATATATAGTTTATATTTTGTTTTGTTTACATATATCAGTATGTTCATTATATTATAAGATAAATACTATGACTGTAATTTGACCACCTGCCATTGGGGAATTCGGCTGTTGGTTTTTGGCCTCTCTTTAAGTATAAATAAACATTTATATAGTTATTTAATATTTTCTTTAATAAATGAGTTTAAGATTTTATTATTATTCGTTTTGTTTTCTTTTATATATTGATATTATGGAAGGGTTATGCAATGATATGAGTACGATTATCAAAATTTTAATAAAAGGGATTATTATATAGTTCAAACCTAGGCTGGTCGTTTTTTTCGGAAGATATTGTTAATAGTTACAGTATGGTCTATGAATTATAATTAATTAAATTAATAGAAAACCTATATTTCAATAAAAATTTATTTTTATTTTATATAATGGGTTCCCAAAAACTGTTCCTCTATTAAGATTCATGAAAGAGATATGACCGTTTCGGAAAAGAATAGTGAGTTCTGAAGTTCATACTAAGTTGATAAATGCCATAGCTGCCAAATATTAAAAAAGGTTAATTGTTGAAAATAATAAGCCAAAACAAACAAACATATTTCTCGAAAAATACCACAATTCATTTTTTCATTCTAATCATCATGAAAAGAATGTAAATAAAATTATATTTTATGTTTTCTCAGTTGATAAAAAAAGTTCATATTTCGGGAATAAGAAACCATACCTCTATCGATTCTCAAAGTACTTCTTTCTAAATGGTTTTGAACTTCAGTGTCTTCATTTTCTTTTGTAAAGTAATAAATATTTAGATTGAAACCTACTGAATTGAGGCTCTAAAATGGAATATTCAAAATTCATTATTTATGTTTCATATTGATAAAAGTAGTCGGATATTTAAAGGATTCTTCATTATTGACTTCAATTGATCCATAATAATAGGTCATAACCAGTAATTCAGGCAATCCTTGAACTTATCATTCACCGCTAATAATTTACAGCAAGGACAATGAAATATTAAATATCCTTTCTGTTACTGGAATTAATTTTTAAAGGTTGAACCCTCTTTAGCGATATTTATCATGGATTTATTAGAGTCAGCTGAAAGGCTGAGAGTAGGACGCAATTGATTCGGCTCGTTGACAAATGATGATTCTATCCAGGGTGTCCCTCACGGTGATCGATGACTTCAGGTATCGGTCCCACGGTAGAAAATTCGGAGGGATCTCAGGCCAAATAGATGGCTCTGCAATAGTTGTTTTCTAACAAGTCAACTGGAATAGGGCAGTATTTTAAACCACGACACCTTTCAAGCCGGAAATATGTGAGGCCCTTAAGTTTATAAGGGCTCTTGTAAGGGAATTGTCGATTTAAGCCTACCTTTTTACCTAGGAAATAAATTTTAGAAAGTAGTTTGTCCCTATCTCTGGAGGATCGCTGCTATAATTCTTCAAAAAACCTTGATAAAAAAAAAGTATTTATTTATTTCTAACACAAAATTAATGTAATGATTATGTTAATTTTTAAGTAATATTAACTATAATATATACTACACGCTTAAATGAGCACACCTTAACTTCCTTTTGTTAATTATTTATTTTATTTCATAATTGTTTACATCATTTATCAACGTTTCGGGGTTGTTTCCCCATTCTCAAGACTTATTTTTTGAAAACACTTTCTCATATATAATTCATTATTTCCCTTTATAGCTTACTGCTATTCGTCTACATGGGTGTTCATTGGCTTACTGTTTCTATTATTTTCTAATTTTACACTTTGTACCTAACATAAGTAATAACATTAACAACAAAACGACATGACTTAAAGCCAGTAACATTTTAAATGAATACCCAATCATAAATCAGTAAGCTAATGAACATCCATGTAGACGAATAGCAGTAAGCTATGGAGTGAAATAATGAATTATATATGAGAAAGTGTTTTCAAAAAATAAGTCTTGAGAATGGGGAAACAACCCCTTATAAAGACCTAATTAGAGTTTAGAGATGTAAAATACCGGCAAATTAGTAATGAGCAAGTTTTTTGTTACTTCTAGCATACATTTTAACCTAATTATTTAAACTTGGTGGTGTACCAAATTATTTATTTTTTACTAAACAGCAATCATGGTCATGAATTGAAATCCATTGATCGCTAATTGACCTTGAATGCCGAAACTATGTAGTATGTCCTATTTTGGAAATTATTTATATTTATTTTATCTCTGTAAAAAAGGATAAAACTATATGGGAAAAAGATGAAATTGATGAGTAATATACGAAAGTGATGATATTATATTGTGTTTGTTATATCTATATAATGGAGCAGCTTGGCCAGTGGATAGAGCATTAGTATTCTCCGAGTCCCAGGTTTGAATCACGGCTGAGGCAGAATTATTTATTCTATTACTCCAGCCGTGGAGCGACCCTGGGGTATTTAGACCCTCCTGGATAACACCCAGGTTCTTGGGGGTACCCTAAATTGGGGAAAAACCAGGGGGGGGGGCGAGCGTGATCTAGGCATAACAAACTCCTTTGCATATATATGCATGTACGTACGAAAGTTAGTAGTAAAGAAGTTACTATGCTGTGTATTGTAAGCAACATAATGCAGTTGGAAAGCACTGCTTTGTATTCATGGTGTTTTCTATTTTCTTCTGTATTTTGGAGTTTCACCAATGTCTTAATCGACTAATAATGTTTCGAAATTAATCTCTTTCGATAAGAATTTAATAATAATATTACAAACATTTATAAAAATGAAATTGTTTTGAAATATCTGCTGATCGCTAACGGAGGACCTGCCCAGACAATTGCTTAGAGTGTACATACCCACTTGAAACCACTTGTTAGGTCTATGACGCGACATCTCTGAGCCGTGTTCTCATGTAGCAGGTACTTGTACATCCCAGCATCTTGTTCTACTATGGTAACATCGGCTATATCAGTTAACATTGTAACCTCTTGTTATCCGAGGTTACACTATTGGACATCATTAGGAACAGAATCAACTAGTGTTGCTTCGGTCTGTGTTCTATGTTGGTGTAATATTTGGATACAAATTAACTCTTTCATAATTTTATCATTATGTTACTAATATCACAATTCTCATCTCCCTAGATTTTTCCCGAATGTAATTTTATTTAGTTTCGTTTATGTACTGTATTCTTTTAAAGAACTATATTCATAATATCAGAATATATATATATTTTTATTTTTTAAATTATTATTATTTTGTTTATTTAATGAATCAGCCAAGAAGAACCACGCGAATACCGTTACTAATTCTCATTCCTACCTTCCACACTTTCTCCTACTTTAATACTCTCTTATTCTCCTGGACTGTTCCTTTGGCTCTTCCTTAGTTCCCAATTCTCTGCCTTCCTCTTCTGCGTAACAACCGTAACTAGTTTTAGTTTTTCTTAAAAAAGCTCTCTGTCCTAGGAGTCTTTATATGTGATTATTAGCCTGCCTAGTTTCCCCTTTATTCGTTTTACATAACCCTCCATACTTTTTATAGCAGCAGAATTTATCGAAAATTATCTTGTTTAGTCTCCCATTGTTCATTCTGACCATGTGCCCATAGAACCTCAGGAAACAGTTTCCTGAGGTTCTCTGTTTCCAGATCCTAAGCATTTCTGTATTCTTCATTGGATTTTACATCAGAATATAATGTTATAACATTTTTTAATTTATTATAATTGAGATACACCTAGTTGATCGGAGAGGCGGAGAATATAAGAAATGTAACAAATAGTGATGTGCCTTACTGTTTAATATGTGGTAAGGTTGGGGCATAAATGCAGCTCTGTGATTTATCGTACGTTTTGTCGAAAAATCCTATAAAATCGTAAACAGAAAATTGAAAGATGTTACGAGTCGCATTAAAATTCATGATTGAATTCATTATTTGATCTAAGATTAACATTTAAATTTTTGTTTGTGTTATTGGGCCTCAGAAAATACATAAAAATATAACAGTAAAGGGCAGTTCTAAGAATTTTTAAATTCTAAATTGCCCAAACAATGTATGTAGGGTGATTACTCTATTTTGGCGCATAGTTACTCAAACGAAAACAACAAATTTTTTTTTTTTTTTTAATATTTTTTTAATAATATATTTTATTGTTTTTTACAACTGTATATACAAATACAATAAGTAAAATGGCTGAATTACAATAACAGGCATGAATAGACATGTGAAGAATCTAGTCAGTGGTAGTACTTCAAAGTTTATTTTATGAGCAGGTCTCGAGGCCACCGTATTTTCAGGCGCCTCGGAGGATCACCGGGAATAGATGTAGATGAGAGGTTTCGGACAAACGGGTTTGAGTGGGCAGGTAGTTTGGAATTAAAGGAGGTGTATCTATCGCGGGCCAAGTCTGCAGCCAGTGGGATATTCAGATCTCTATGGATGAGTTTATTAGTTACAAAGTAAGGAGCATTGAGGATTTTTCGTACGATTTTGGATTGCAAGGATTGGATGCGGGAGGAGTTTGATAGTTTAGTGGACCCCCATAGATCAATGCCATAGGTCCAAATAGGATAATCGTGTTGTAAATGAGTTTTTTTTGTAGTAAATAGAGAGTTTTGATCGTTTGTATAGTAAGTGTTGTAGTAAGCGGTATCTGCAGGCAGTTTCTTGTCGTTTCAGTCTAGTGTGAGGATTCCAAGTAAGGCGCTTGTCTAGATGGAGTCAAAGGTAGCGGATCTGTTCAACGAGGATTAATGGAATGTTGTCAAAGGATACAGTAGGACAGGTATTCATAGTCTTGCGACGAAGGGTAAAGGTAATTTGATGGGATTTATTGGGATTGATTTTAATTCTCCAATTATGACACCATTCTTCAATGGATTGGATGTGAGACTGTTATGCAAGGACAAGGAATTGTGATGCAACCGTTGGGTCACTACTTACGGGTAAGGAATAAAATATAAACACGAAATCTTTAGAATAAATAATTATGCCTACTTTTTCTTAATATTTAAAAAAAAAAAAAATGATAGTATTTCACAAATTTAAACACAACCCAATGCTTTGAGTATAGAGTTTGTTTATTTGAAAATTGATGCATATGATTTATTTATGGTAATATTGAAATGATATATATATAAATATGGCACATCGACCATGTTTATTAATTATGAGGTTAGTTAAAAATAATTAAAAGGCACTTTATGATTTCCACAACAATAGAGTTAAAGAGACCAGCCACGGCTGAAAATCATTAGCCATCACAGAACCACATACTTCAACTTGTAATTGAGAACTATTTCTTTAAGTTTTTAAACTACTTTACTTCGTTTACCATATGATTCTAAAGTATATTATAAAAAAATATTTCATTTTCGTTATAAATTTTTCGGCGGAGTGAGAAAAAATTAACTCTGATTATGGACCCTAAAGGAAATGCCCTAGGGCCAATTGTGACCCTTTCTCCTTTCGCTTGTAGAAAAAATTATGCAAAATAGTTGACTTTCCACATTAAACCCTGGCTTAAGCCAAGAATTAAATTTTCTTGATGATTTAATTATTTAATGATGTTTTATTCAACTATTTCATGCTTCTACTTTTTGTTATGCTCCTCTCTTTAACCCTATAGCTAGTATTGGTAACTAGTGGAGGTTGATATTTTCTATTTAACGTAATCAAAATTCCTAGTTTTGACCGTGAAAGTTAATTATTTATTAAAGCGATTGTTGCACTGAAATCTTGCCGTGTTTACCAAACTAGTGTAAGCGTTCCAACAGTTTTTTTTTTTTTTAATTAACGTTTTAATTTTTCTGTAAAATTACTATTCTTCCATGGATTAGTTGAGAACTGTAAATTTATTCAGATAGGAAAACCCAGTTTGGTAAGGACCTCAGTAAACAGCCGTTTGAGAGGCGTTGGAGCGCCTGTAATGATGGCTGCTCTCCTCTGGCAGGTCTAGTCCGCCGGACACTTCTCCACTAACAATCCCCTCAAATACACATAAACTTGGTTCGTTTACTTTGTAGCTGAGGATATTTATCTAAGTTACATCCTACTACGGACCTCATAAATACTCATAGTACTTTCACGATAGCATACCTTTGACTCTCTGAAACTATTAGAACAGGTTGGACAAGTGAAATCTATAACAATAAACAATTAATTAAAAAATCTGGTAAACGCATCACTCAACATTCCCCAATTAGCTCGACACACAGTTTTATTCACCATTACCTGTAAAGCACAGTTTTGCTTGCGAATAGTTCTTTTTCTATGATTTATAAACATTTATGATATAACTGTAGTACATGTAACTTGGTAGTCAGTAAATTATTTTTAATTATATAATTATTTCTTATCTTAAAATTAAGTGAGCTCTTAATTTTATTTGGTAAAATTGACTATAAAATAGCAGTAGAAAGAGGCAAACCCATAATTACTCAATTTTAGCTTTGAAACATAACCATTATATATCATAATAACTTCTTTGCGTTATAAATTTGCATTTTTTCACCTGTTGGTGAGTCCTTACCTCTCAATGATCCACGTTTTTTACATGCTTCAGAAATAAGTTCTATTATATGCTCATAAAGTAACATTTATTATCTGTTTTTAATTCATTAAAATAACATTGTTTATTCATTTACCATCACTTTACGCTTATACAATTAACTCGGTTCAATTAATATAGGGATCTTTAAAGAATACCTGACATCACACAGACTCTGGACAACCATTTTAAGTCCCTTCCGAAGGACTGCTTATCCTAGGATTTATCCTTAGCGTATCCTACCCCCTTTGGAAATCCTAGGACCATCTGCGAGGATTAAATCAGTGACATTGGGCAAAGAAGGGTGCTATGCTTGCCACTACACCACAGATCACATAAAATCATTTTCAAACCCATAACAATTGGACACGTTTCCATGATAACCTGCTTACAAAAAAGAGACTAGTGTCGTTGCTAAAATTTGCTTTTCATATTAAGATGATTTCGCTTTTATAGTATTGAAAATTTGATCACCTTTCAAATGAGTACTTATAATTTTATAGGAGATGTATAATTTTTTAGTTATTTGAAAAAAAAATTTAAAGGTTGAAAACATTCTCACACAAGACTGAAACGACAAGAAACTGCTCGAAGATATCGATTACTACAACACTTACTAGACAAACGTTCAAAACTTCCAGTACATTACAAAATACTCATTTACATCACAATTATCAGACCTATTTGGACCTATTGAATCGAGCTTTGGGGCTCTACGAAACCATCTAATTCCTCCCGCATCCAGTCCTTACAATCCAAAATCCTTCGCAAAATCCTGAATGCTCCTTATTTTGTCACAAATCAACTCCTCCATAATGACCTAAACATCCCATTTGTTGCAGACATAGCCCGTGATAGATACTTCTCTTTCCATTCTAAACTCCCTGCCCATAAAAACCCACTTGTCCGTAATTTATCTTCCTCAGATATCCCTGATAACCCTCCAAGGCGACTGAAAAGAAGGTGGCCTCGGGACCTACTGTATTAAAATAGTTAGTGAAGTGCTACCACTGGGTGGTTCTTTCTCAAGACATTTTCATGACTGTTTATATTCATTCTACATATTTACTTATTGTATTCTTTAGTACAGTTGTAAATTACTATAAATAAATAAAAATAAAAAAAAAAGTTGAAAAGTAATTTTGTTTTCAACCACTTTGATAACGAATTTTATCTATAGCAGCCTTATTACTCATCTATCCGGTAAGGAGATCTTGCATAAAAAATTTCAGCTTCATAGGCATTGTAATTTTTGAGATATCAGAAATGTGAAGGAATAGAGACACTTCACTTGCAAATATTTGAAATAATTTCTAAACTTAATTGTTCGTTTCTAAACTATAGTTTTCGGTGAAACCACCTTTATTTTTGTCTTAAATATCTGTTTTAATAGAAGGACATAAAAGTATAAATTATTCATAAAAACTTCATCACATAAAATTTTCATCACTCCATTTAATTCTACTAATTGCTTTGATTAATAATATTTTTCTAAATTCTAGTTCTTTTCCAACGAATTGTTTTCAGAAATGTTTATGTTACAATCAATAGTGTATAAAAAGTGTAAAATATATGTATGAAGTACCATTTATAATTGTTGATTTTAGTGGAAAGTTGGTAATAGATCTTTGAATATGCCCATCTGGAGTATAAAATTATACCACGACACTGTACGGTGGCAACAATTAATCACCATAACCCCTCTCACCATAACATCACAAATAACATATGTTTATAAGTTTATGGTATTGTAACAACTTTTTATTAACTTTTGCGACTTATTTTATTGCATATTAACTTTTATAAAATCTTGCACTTTCCAACGATATACGTCTACATTAGCTCTTATAATTTAAGATTTTTACTTTCACTTACTATATATAGTAAGGGGAAGTATTGCGATCGTGAAAATTTTCGAATTCCAGTTTTAAACGGAAATACACGTTTTAGGGTCCCCTGAGTCCAAATAACCAAGTCCCGCAAAAAGGTGTGTGTGTGTGTGTGTGTGTGTGATAACTCCCGGGCGGAAACGGTAAGTCCTATGAAACTGAAATTTCATATTTAAGACAACTATACGCCCGAGACGTGACAAAACTTTTTTCATCAACATGAGCTTACCAGAAGAGGAACTTTATACCATGCATTTTGCACCTTTTTTCGATTTTCTCGAAAACGGTTCCGACGATTTTGATTAAACTCGCTATATCGATGTAAAATTTAATGTGCTTTAATATCATGTAGGTTTTATTTGGATAAAAATGGTCTGACAGGGCTTAAGTGCCGATATTTTATAGTAGATTCAATAATAATAACTAGATTATCTTGTTAACGCTGATGAAAAACAGGTAAATATATAAATTGAATAAATTCGATACCCAACTAAAGAAGAAACCAGAAAAAATATTTTTTTTATTGAAATTTTTCGTTTTTGAACATGTATGATATACCGTTGGAAAGCTAAAGATTTTAGAAAAAATATCATCTCATACAAAAGCTTTTAAAAGTTAATAGAGAGTGATGAGAAGAAGATAAAACTAACTGATTATTTTAGATAATAATATAATAGATTTTTTAATAAAACACATGTTTCTATATAAATTCAATTTGATTAATTCCTTAATAGTTTCACGTATTTTTATCTCTGTTTTTGAAAATTCTTTCATTGATTTTAAAAATCGAGGTAAGTAAAAATTTAATTACTGGAAGGAATTAGTCCGGGTGGCGGTCATTAAATGAAACAACTAAATAGTTTCAACTATTTTATTGTTTGCCAACGTTTCGACCCCCTTTTGTGGGTCATCATCAGGGCTAAAAAGATGCAAAAGAATATAATTTCAATGACATTACATACAATATTATATAACCTATTTAGCTAGAGAACGTCGGTATTGAAAAAATAACAGAAGAACTGTATATGTAAAAAAACTTAATTAAAATACAATGACCATATTACAATAATGAAAGTGTTATACAGAAAAAATAAAAATGTTCACTAAACAAAATTTACACAGGTATCAATAATTTACATGAAATATGAAATATAAAAATATGAAGTAGAGTGGAGATACGTACCGCATGGTGGAAGAATGGAAACTAGGTACTGTTTGGTAGATGGGGGGTAGGTAGGATGGAAAATACGTAGGAAAAGGTGGAATGGAAAATACGTACTGATTTATGGACAGGGCCTGACAACAATGACTAAAATTCTTAATACTACCATACAAAGAATCAATGAAATTTAACTTATGATTATAATAATGATACAGGATAAAAAATTATGATTTAATTCTTGAAATATCACCTATATAATAGTAAGAGCAGTGATGGAAGATGTATATGGAGAAAAACTGACTGTACCTCCCAACTTAATCATCCCTAATTCTGTTTTAGGTATCCAAAGATAACAGGGTGGAAAAAATAATAATGGAACATTGTAAAATACATTAATTGACAAATCTTACAGGTTGATAAAAAAATTAAATAAACATAAATACAAGTTGGAATAAATTGAATAGTGAAGACATTTAGAAAATTTTAAATACATAAACAAAACAAAATAAATACATATAGAGAATTATATGGATACCTAAAATAGATTTAAAAATATTAATAAAAACCAACAAACAATAATAATGAAAAACAAAACAATATATATGGTGGGATAGACAGAGAAAATATGCTACTTAATAGAGTTTAATATGTGGCTATATGTGGAGGAAATGCATTGTTTATCGGTTTTGTGGTTAACAGGATTGGATTGGAGGTGGATGTGGATGGATTATGTTTATTTAATTTTTTTATCAACCTGTAAGATTTGTCAATTAATGTATTTTACAATGTTCCATTATTATTTTTTCCACCCTGTTATCTTTGGATACCTAAAACAGAATTAGGGATGATTAAGTTGGGAGGTACAGTCAGTTTTTCTCCATATACATCTTCCATCACTGCTCTTACTATTATATAGGTGATATTTCAAGAATTAAATCATAATTTTTTATCCTGTATCATTATTATAATCATAAGTTAAATTTCATTGATTCTTTGTATGGTAGTATTAAGAATTTTAGTCATTGTTGTCAGGCCCTGTCCATAAATCAGTACGTATTTTCCATTCCACCTTTTCCTACGTATTTTCCATCCTACCTACCCCCCCATCTACCAAACAGTACCTAGTTTCCATTCTCCCACCATGCGGTACGTATCTCCACTCTACTTCATATTTTTATATTTCATATTTCATGTAAATTATTGATACCTGTGTAAATTTTGTTTAGTGAACATTTTTATTTTTTCTGTATAACACTTTCATTATTGTAATATGGTCATTGTATTTTAATTAAGTTTTTTTACATATACAGTTCCTCTGTTATTTTTTCAATACCGACGTTCTCTAGCTAAATAGGTTATATAATATTGTATGTAATGTCATTGAAATTATATTCTTTTGTATCTTTTTAGCCCTGATGATGACCCACAAAGGGGGTCGAAACGTTGGCAAACAATAAAATAGTTGAAACTATTTAGTTGTTTCATTTAATGACCGCCACCCGGGCTAATTCCTTCCAGTAATTCTCAACGGTCAACTAATTACATCCACAATAGTAAAAATTTAATGTTTTCTTCCAAAGAAAAACTTAATTGCAATAGATTTTCCTTAGAAACCTTCAGGAAAGAATGCTATAAATTATAGTGAAAAGAATCGCGATATCATTTTATATATACAGAGATTTCGTAAATAGGTAACTGAAAGTAGTTAAATGTTACAAAAACGTATAAGAAAAAATTTTATGAAATGTTTTTTTTATTCGTATGTATTACAGTTTGTCACAATAATAATAATAATAATAATAATAATAATAGGCTTACCGAACCCGAAGGTTCGATGCAGATACCACCAAACTTCGCCTGCACAGACTCGTCCAATGTTCACCGGTCAAGCCCAAGCCCCCGAGATCAGCCTTAATGCAATCCTCCCATCGACGCTTCGACCTACCTTTCGGACGCCTACCAGTCGGTTCAGCGAATACCAACTTTCTCGGAATCCGTTCCTCACTAAGCCCAACAACTTTACGCGCCCATTTGAGTCTCCGCGATGCAATCAAATCAATTATATTCACAGGGTACAAACTCCGCAATTCCGCGTTGTGCAACCTTCTAAACTCCCCAGTGGCCTCATCTCTCTTCGGACCAAATATTTTACGCAGCACCTTATTCTCGAAAACCTTAAGCCGTTGTTCATCCTTCAAAGTAAGCGGCCACGTTTCGCATCCGTAAAGAACCGTTGGAAGAATAATAGTTTTATAAGTTCTAACCTTTAAGTTTTTAGACAGAAGCCGCGAGCTAAGCAATTTAGCAACCGAATAATAACACGCATTTCCCACCTTTAACCGGGACTTTATTTCTTCCTGGATTTCATTTTTTCTTGTTATCATTGAACCTAAATACTTGAATTTCTCTACGTGTTCAAAAGTATGACCTGAAATACTAATATCATCAAGATCGCCACCATTTCTGCAACTAATCATATATTTCGTCTTATCGGTATTTAATTCGAGACCTATTTGTTTACCGGTTTCTATTAACACACTTGTATTTAGTTGTATAGTTTCTGTGTCTTCACCTAGTAGTACCAAATCATCGGCATACCCCAAAACCGGAATCTTGTCACCCATATGTAAGCCTTTCTCGGTACTCATCACCTTTTCTATAACATATTCTAAGGCTATATTAAACAAAACAGGTGAAAGGGAGTCACCCTGTTTCAAACCCGATCGCACCTCAAATCTCTCGGAGTAATTATGACCGATTCTAACTTTATGAAATGTTTCCGACAAACACATCTCTACTAGTGTTCGGGCCCGAATGTGTTATATTTTATTACTCATTGTTGTTACTTCATTTAAATACGTGTTGTTTTAGATTAATTATTTTTTCATTATATTCCATTGTAATACCGCTACTTTTTGTTGATTCATTTAAATTATGTACAATATCTCATATTTAAACTCTAAGTATTTATTTCGAAGAAAGGAAGCCGGCGGTGTGTTTATATCCAAGAGACTTAGTTTGTTTACTCCTTCAGCAATACGCCGGCTTATCTTTTAGTTCAGTTGTTTTTGGACGCTCGATCAGGAAGTACCTACGGTCTCCCTTCTAATATTCCTTGGGGAATATTTGTTTTTTCTTCGTTCTGTACGAGTACTCTGCGCACGGACATCAGTCGTACATCAGCCGACGGACTGCACGCGTACAGCGACAGTTTACAATTGAACTCTTAATTAAGTACCCTTTTCTTTTCCTTAATTGTATTAGTTTTAAGTTTTTTTTTGGTTTTATTAGTTTTGCATCTTTAAAAGGATTATTTTAATTTTATTTTGTAATTTTATTTATTTTTTTTTTTTTCTGTTGTTTTATAAAGAGATTAAATATTTTGTTTTTTAAATGTTCCTTAGTTTAGTTTTTATTCTTTTGTTTACCTTTTATTTGTCTGTTTTATTTTATATCTCAAATATGACTTTAGGTCCGACAATGCTATCCGGCAGAATATATTTTTTTTTTTTTTTAATTAGTCTTTCCAATTGAAGTCTCTAGCTTTGAGGCAGATTGGTGGACGAAACATTGGTCCTCCGGGCCGGATTGCATTGTCGTGACAAATTAATTTTAAGTTATACTACAAACTATTCATATTCAATTTAATATAATATATTCCTTTGTCTCTTATAATTTAATTATTGTAATAATCTGAATCTAGGTCATTTGGGCTCAAATATTTCGTTCCTTTACATAGTTCACTTACTTAATTTTTTTTATAACGCAAAGAAGTTAAGATTTTTAACCTATTTTCAACTTTTACTTAACATGGAGCCTTTAGATCGCGCAAAACATTTAAAGTTTTTAAAGTCGAAGTTGTTAATGATCCAAACGAAGATCAAAAGTGTAACAGAACAAGGAAGACGGGTTGCCAATGATACCTCTCAAAGATCTCTTTTTTATGCAATGTACGACGACTTAGCCTCCCTTAGACTACAAATGGATCAAATTCAAGACGATATTATTCAAATATATTTTCATGATGGTCACGAGAAAGATTATCCGGATGAAAACGAGAAGGCGAGGAAAGAAAATTCCGAACGTTACTATTACGAATGTAAAATGTTATACAAACGTTTAACTGACGAAGATGCCCAAACCAGAATAAGTAATTCGGCAGACCCAACTATCAATGTGACTAACTTATTGAATGACTCCAGAAATCCACGGGGGCGTTTACCTAAAATTAATCTACCAAATTTCAATGGAAATCCAATTGACTGGCCTCACTACCGTGACACATTTGAAGTTTTAGTTCATAGTGATTTAGGTCTAAGTAAAATCGAAAAATTTCACTATTTGAATTGGACTCTTAGTGGGGATGCTGTTAATCTCGTTAAAAATCTGCCCATCCAGGAGGAAAATTATCATTTGGCTTGGGAAAGACTTTTTACTCGCTACAATAATAAACGGATTTTAGCCTCTCTTTATGTTCAACGGCTATTAGACTTCAAGCCAATGACTGGAAAACCTTCATTGTTGTCTTTAAGGAATTTCCTAGATTGCATGGCGGATAATATTACACCATTCCGGCAATTAAAACTGGAAGATGAAACTGGATTCATTCTCTTCAGCTTGGCTATGCGTTGTTTAGATGAATCGAGCAGAAACGCTTTCGAACAAAAGCATATTGATGTAGAGTTTCCTACTTTTGACCATCTCATAAAGTTTGTGACTCAGCAATGTAAAGTCATGGAACTATCTTCATCATTATCCTCAAATAATAATATTCCGTCTAACAGCCATCGCATGTCCAAGGGATGTTCATTCCTTGTCTCAAAGCACCAAAATTTTCAAGACAGTAAACAACTCTCCCAATGTTTTTTATGCAACCAGAAACACTATTTGGCAAGCTGTCCACGTTTCCTGTCAATGACTGCCATAGAACGGTTTGAATCAATAAAAGATTATCCTGGTTGCCGCTATCATCTTACCACAACTCATACTACTCAAGATTGTCGGAATAAAATACGCTGCAAATATTGTGAGAAACCTCATAATTCGCTGCTGCATTTTCCAAACCGAAATAGGCCAGATAATGAACAGGTGAAAGATGATATTCAACCTTCGACCAATCATAAGCCGGCTGAAATATCGTCCTCGGTAATGACCAGCACTGGGCAGGAAAGCAGCGACATTTTATTAAGCACGGCTATCGTGCATTTGCTGGACTACGGGTCAAGGTTTAAACCCATTCGTATACTCCTAGATTCCGGTTCCCAGTGCACATTGATCACAGAATCATGTGCAAATGCTTTTGGCCTCCATGTTGAGAAAAAGAAAAGAAACCTGTCAGGAGTCGGACAACATGTTACTGAAGCAACGGGAATAGTCAATTGTGTATTCAAACCACGAAACAGCCACGGTCCTTTACTGTCTACACAGGCTACAGTTGTGCCAAATATTACTGCTAAACTACCAACCAACCATGTACCCCGTAATATCCAACAGAAAGTCGCATCATATGCCTTAGCTGATCCTTATTTCTTTGAGCCGCGAGAGATTGATGCTTTATTGGGAGCGGATTTATTTTGGAAAATTGCCCGCAATGGAGTACGACAAATAGAAGGTGAGGAGGCTTCGTTGATGAACACTATATTTGGATGGGTGGTTTCAGGACGAATTCACACCCTGGAAGCTAGAAATACAGCTTCATTACATATTTTAAGCTCATCAACAATAGAAAACTTAATAGAAAAATTCTGGAAAATTGAGGAACCGACTCCTTTGGAAATACCACCGAATCCGGAGGAGGTCGCTTGTGAAAATCATTTTAGCCAAACTCATTACAGACTACGTTCTGGCCGATATGGAGTTAGATTGCCCTTTAAAGGCACACCACCTGACATGACTGATGGGAAACAGCAGGCGTTGAGACGTTTTTTCTCCTTGGAATCAAAACTTTCGAAAAATCAAGAACTGAAAAAATCATATACACTCTTTATGGATGAATACCAGCAATTGGGACACATGAGGCTAACAGATGATCAGGCCAAGTATATAATACCACACCATAGTGTTATTAAAGGCGACAGCTCATCCACTAAAATTAGAGTTGTTTTCGATGCTTCAATGCGATGTAAACATGGTTCATTAAATGAATTTCTTTACACAGGACCAAAATTGCAATTGGACATAGCGGATATCATATTAAACTTTCGCACCCACGAAATCGCCTTTACTGCGGATATTTGCAAAATGTACCGTCAGATAGAATTACATAAGGACGATCGTTGCTATCAGCATATTCTCTGGCGGTCAGCCTTCAATGAAGAGCTAAAACAGTTTGAGCTTACAACTGTCACTTATGGCATATCTGTTTCACCATTCTTGGCCTTACGAGTCATCAAACAGTTAACAATAGATGAAGGCAGGTTTTTCCCTGAAGCTGCACAAGCTTTGTCGCAAGATATGTATGTTGATGATATTGTTACTGGATCAGACTCACTAGAAGGAGCATTAATTCTTCAGAAACAATTAATTAGTCTCCTGGAAAAGGGTGGATTTCAGCTAAGAAAGTGGGCCAGTAACTCCCAATCTCTCCTAAATGTGATCCCAGAAGAGTATCGTGAACAATCTGTTAAATTAAAACCGAAAGATGATTTTTCAATTAAAATTTTAGGGATGCATTGGGATCCATCCAACGACATTTTTTCTTATCACATTCATGAGCCATCTACAATTTATACTAAGCGTTCGATATTATCATCGATCGCCAGAATTTACGACCCCTTAGGGTATCTATCCCCGGTAGTATTTTATGCTAAAGGGATCATGCAAGAGCTTTGGAAACATGGGTTAAAGTGGGATGAACCTATACCTAGAGATATAAACGATAAATGGTCAACATTTACTCAAGAATTAATGCATATTTCAGATGTTCGAATACCGAGAAGCCTCCAACTGAAATCAGCAGTTAACGCCCAATTAATAGGCTTCTGTGACGCCTCTGAACGAGGATATGCAGCAATGCTCTATCTTCGTGTCGAACATACCAACGGGGACGTACATATCTTCTTGCTTAAGGCCAAAACTAAACTTGCTCCCATTAAGACTTTAACAATTCCCCGACTGGAGCTGTGTGGGGCACATCTTTTATCGACACTGTATGACTCCATAAAGGGTTTTTTAAGGCGTTTGAGTGTTGATGATATTTTTATGTTTACTGATTCGACTATAGTTTTAGGATGGCTAAATACTTTACCCTATAAACTTAACATATATGTTGCCAATAGAATTCTACAAATATTAGATAAAACTGAGAAGACATGGTGGTTTCATGTGGATTCAACTGATAACCCAGCTGACGGTGCTTCAAGAGGAATGACCCCTTGTAACTTTTTGAAGTATCCCCTATGGTGGGCGGGTCCTAATTGGCTACAGCGACCGACAGCCGAATGGCTTATATCAGCCCATACTCCTACAAATATGGTACTTCCAGAAATAAAAGGCGATACCAACATACTTTTGACATCAAATATTCAGACAAGCGCTAATTATTGGTGTAGTTGGTTAGAGAGATTTTCTTCTTTTTCCAAGTTATTAAGAATAGTCGCTTATATCACTCGATTTACTGATAATCTAAAAACACACAATACCAAGAAATCAGGAGCCATCACTGTCTCCGAGATTCACTTTGCCGAGGTCACCATTATCCGATGGACTCAGCAACAATACTTTGCCAAACAACTCGCTGAACCAGGTTTGCTATGCAACGAGAAGGACATAGCTCGACTTTCACCTTTCCTGGACGGGGATGGACTATTGAGAGTTGGTGGCAGACTACGTCATTCTGACCTCAACTATGACAGCAAACACCCTGTGCTACTCCCCCAAAAATGTCACTTGTCTAACATTTTAGTTGATTATTACCATCATACCACTCTTCATGGGGGATTACATATGATTCAATCGGCTTTACGTCAAAAATACTGGATCTTATCATCCAGGCGTTTAATAAAAAGACGTATAGTCAAGTGCCTCAAGTGTTTTAAATTAAAGGCAAAACCCTCTCCCCCCTTGATGGGAGATCTACCGTCTGCTCGGTTTACCAGTGGAAGAGCCTTTTTAAATGTAGGTGTGGATTACGCCGGCCCCTTTCAGTTGAAGTTATCAGGAAGGAGGAATTCCCCTACCACTAAAGGTTACCTATGCTTATTTATCTGTTTAGCAACAAGAGCTTTACACCTGGAGATAGTTTCAGATCTTAGCACCGATGCCTTTTTAGCTTCATTGGACAGGTTTGTAGCGAGACGAGGCAAACCTATTAATATCTATTCCGATTGTGGAACCAATTTCGTAGGAGCAGTTCGGGAGATGAAGGAATTTTTAGACTGGTTTCAGGTACATAAAACCCAAGATATCATAGCAAATAACTTGGTTGCCAAAGAAATAGCATGGCATTTCAACCCTCCTGCAGCTCCCCACTTTGGAGGCATTTGGGAGGCTGGGGTCAAATCAGTAAAGCACCACCTAACTAGAACCTTATCTTCTACACCTTACACCTTTGAAGAATTATACACACTTGTCGTACAAATTGAGGCCATATTGAATTCTCGACCATTATATCCTCTCTCTTCTGAGCCAGAAGATTTCCAATACCTCACTCCAGGTCATTTTTTAGTTGGTGATTGCTTGACATCTCGTCCCACTCACGACTGGACAGATCTGTCTGAAAATCGGCTCAGCAGATGGCAGTTGATACAACAACGCACACAACATTTCTGGACAAGATGGCGGCATGATTATTTGAATTCATTACAGCAAAGAGTCAAATGGACAAAATCCACTGCATATACACCGAAAATTGGTGACTTAGTCCTAATACATGACAGAACAGCTCCGCCCCTTTCCTGGCCAACGGCTAGAATAACAGCGCTACATAAAGGTGCTGATGATGTGGTCCGAGTGGTCACTGTCAAAGCATTGAATAGAGAATTTCAGCGTCCTGTTGTGAAATTAATTCCCATTCTCAACCCTGAGAATGATGAGCAGTTCTGAAAGTTAAAGTTGTTTTAAAATTTCATGGAAATTTTGGTGGGCGGAATGTTCGGGCCCGAATGTGTTATATTTTATTACTCATTGTTGTTACTTCATTTAAATACGTGTTGTTTTAGATTAATTATTTTTTCATTATATTCCATTGTAATACCGCTACTTTTTGTTGATTCATTTAAATTATGTACAATATCTCATATTTAAACTCTAAGTATTTATTTCGAAGAAAGGAAGCCGGCGGTGTGTTTATATCCAAGAGACTTAGTTTGTTTACTCCTTCAGCAATACGCCGGCTTATCTTTTAGTTCAGTTGTTTTTGGACGCTCGATCAGGAAGTACCTACGGTCTCCCTTCTAATATTCCTTGGGGAATATTTGTTTTTTCTTCGTTCTGTACGAGTACTCTGCGCACGGACATCAGTCGTACATCAGCCGACGGACTGCACGCGTACAGCGACAGTTTACAATTGAACTCTTAATTAAGTACCCTTTTCTTTTCCTTAATTGTATTAGTTTTAAGTTTTTTTTTGGTTTTATTAGTTTTGCATCTTTAAAAGGATTATTTTAATTTTATTTTGTAATTTTATTTATTTTTTTTTTTTTCTGTTGTTTTATAAAGAGATTAAATATTTTGTTTTTTAAATGTTCCTTAGTTTAGTTTTTATTCTTTTGTTTACCTTTTATTTGTCTGTTTTATTTTATATCTCAAATATGACTTTAGGTCCGACAATGCTATCCGGCAGAATATATTTTTTTTTTTTTTTTAATTAGTCTTTCCAATTGAAGTCTCTAGCTTTGAGGCAGATTGGTGGACGAAACAACTAGGTTTACTAACTTTTTAGGTATCCCCTGTTCAATCATGATGTTATATAGCTTCTGACGGTCTATGGAATCATAAGCCTTTTTAAAATCTATATAAAGTTGATGGACTACACCGTTGTATTCCAGTTTCTTCTCTAATATTTGACGTAAGGAAAATATTTGATCAATAGTCGAGCGATTCCGCCTAAAACCACATTGGTAGTCTCCGATAATTTCCTCAGCGTATTCCGTGATTCGGCTAGTTAGTATTGACGAGAATATTTATAGCATACTGGGAGAAGAGAGATCCCACGATAGTTGTTACAATCCGTCCTCGGTCCTTTTTTGTGAATCGGAATAAGTATTGATTCTTTCCATTCTTCGGGTATTTTTTCATTTTCCCAGATCTTTTTAACTAAAACATGTAATTTGGAAACGCCCGCTTCTCCACACGCTTTGATTAATTCACATCGTGATATTATCATTTCCTGCAGCTTTATACCGTTTTAATTTTCCTATCGCCATTTCAACTTCCTCTTTACTCGGTGCGTCTACCCATGGTTCAGCGCTCTGGTATTCAGAGGGAGGAGATTGATTATTATTTTCCGTATTTAGAATGCCGTCAAAGTGTTGTTTAAATGTATTTAATATCTCAGTCGGATCCGCAATTATGTTGTTATTCGCATCTTTAACCCCATTCAATAGAGGTTCAAATCTTTTACGCGATTTGTTTATACCTTTGTACATCTCTCTTACGTTATTTTCGCTTCTGTGTTTTTCTATTTCTATTATTTTGCCTTTAAGATACTCTCTTTTCTTATTTTTTAAGACTTTTGAAGTTTCGTTTTTTACTAACCGAAAGTAAGCCACATTATTATCGCTTGGATTATTTAAGGAATTCAGTTTAGCGGTTTTTCTTTTTTCACACATAGTTTGACAATCCCTGTCGAACCAAGGTTTGTTCTTTTTATTTTCGATTTTCCCAAGACATAAGTTACCGACCTCTTTAATATTATCCCTGATCCCTTCCCACAATTTGTTTACATCTTCGTTTTCCTCGTCTGAAGATTCCAAAGCATCGAACCTATTTTTTACTTCTATCGCGAATTGTTTTCTAATTTCGGGGTTGTTCAATTTAACAACATCAAAATTCTCGGGATGAATATAGTTCGGTGTTCTCTTTTTTGTATTTAGTTTTTGTCGAAGTTTCGCGATTACTAATTCATGATCAGATCCGCATTCTGCACCACGATACGACCTCACGTTAATTATGCTACTTTGCCATCTGTTTTGTACTAAAATATGATCTATTTGATTACGAGTATGTCCATCCGGCGATGTCCACGTATACTTATGAATGTCCTTATGTTTAAACGTAGTACTTTTGATTATTAGGTTTTTCGAAATGGCAAAGTTTATTAGTCTGGTCCCATTATCATTACTATATTCGTGCAAACTTTCTTTACCGATTGTAGGACGATATACTTCTTCCCTTCCAACCTTTGCGTTTGCGTCACCTAGTATAATTTTAATATAATTTCGCGGTAACTTATCGTAAACCGATTCTAGTTTATCATAAAATTCGCATTTTACTTCATCATCACTATCTTCGGTGGGAGAGTGAATGTTTATAAACGCGATTTTATACCAACGACCCTGAAATATAGCAACAGATATTCTTTCACTAAAGAACTGTACATCCCGTAATGCGGAAAGAAATTTATTCCTAATCAGAAACCCGGTACCTAAACAATAACTAACGCTCCCCCCGTACCAAATAGTATACTTTCCTTCTGTTAACGAACCCTCCCCTGGCCAGCGAACCTCTTGTAATGCAACGATATCTAAATGGTACCCCATAACTTCATTCGCGACCGACTTTAACCCACCTGCCGTATTTAAACTTCTAACGTTCCACGTCCCTATTGTTAGATCTCTACTTTTCATCTTGCGCCTAGATTCCTCTGAAGCAGTCCCCACCCGGAGACCCGAACGGGGGACTAGTTTGCTTCCGGATAATGGGCGTTTTACCTCAGAGGAATCCATGACTGTTTGTGGTATTTTGTGAACTAAAATATGTGAGTAGGGCGTTCGAATCTACGTCACACCCTCCAGCAAGCCTGGAGGGCCGCTCTCATTGTTGGTCAGCGAGTCCATCGGACTTAGCCGGGAGGAGCTTCCGAGGAAATTCCACCGACCATCCCCACATCCGCCACCCGTGGGACGCTCCCCATACGCGGTAATGAGATCCGCGCGAGGGTTTGTCACAATGGACAATAATAATATTGCTAAAGGATCCCATTCATACAATATTTACAATATAAACAAAAGAAATGTCAAATTACATAAAATGAAACCAAACTAAATAAACGTATACAATAACGAAATTTGTAGATAAAATAAATACAAATAAATGAAGTCAACAAATAAATAAACAAAAAACAAAACATTTCACATTCATACGTATGTACAATATTTACAATCAGCTAGGGAACCCCGGACGGGGCTTGTTCCCCCACTTGTGGAAGGACAAGCAGAGTCCAAAGGATCCCAGCGCCTCCCTCTCAGCCGCATCACTGGTGAGAGCCAGCGGAAGCTAAGTGAGGGCGCCACAGCCACAATTACACCGCACATGAGAGGAGAATCTGACCAGTGTCAGAACTCCAGAATAGATTTTTACAATATATCTCGGGGCCACTGCCGTTTCAACCTTCTAGGTGGGTTGTATGGATGAGTGGAGCTGGATAGGGATCGTGCTAGAGGATTAGGATGATGAATGAGGTTCTGGTGGAATTTGGAAAATTTGGATGGAATTAGGTCTGAAATAAATGGAAAATTAAGGTCGTGGTGCAAGGTATAGTTGGAGACATAATAAGGAGCATTTACTATTATTCGGAGGACTTTGGACTGAAAGGATTGAATGCGTTTGATGTTAGAACGTTTAGCTGTCCCCCACAGTTCAAGTCCGTAGGTCCAGATGGGCTTCAGTATTGTCTTATAAATTAATAATTTGTTGTCAACTGTAAGTTCAGATTTTCTGTTTAATAGTCTGTATAACTGTCCGAATCGTCGATTGAGTTCTTTTCTTTTAAGTCTTGTATGTGGGTTCCACGTCAGTCTTTTGTCTAGTAGTAAGCCAAGATAGCGGACTGTATCTGAAGGAGGAATAAGAAAAAATTAGCATTACGATTTGTTATGAATTCATTAAAAATTTTTTCTGGAAGATGAAAGTTGTATCAAATAGTAGACTGAAGTACTAAACTTCCGTTTTGGGACATCAGCATAAATAGAAACAATGTCCTATAGAAGGAGGTATTTAAATTTTAGAGTATCGCCTTCAAAAAAGAAAATCGCTTATTGATGCTATTGATTTGCAAGTTATAAATAGGTTGGATTGGGCCTAGGCGGAAGGTGATAAATGAAGACAATGATGAAAGTTCTTGCCTCGGTCCTGATGAAGGATGGATGAAGGGTGACAGCGGAGGCAATTTAACTTTATAAAGTTAGCCGAGAAGAAAATAAGTGCGGGCCATTTATTTCAAAGCAGAGCTTGTCTAAATAATCTGCAATTTGCAAAACACTCATGGAAAAATGTACCTACCTTTTCTGAAATATACGAACTCTTTGGATCTGAACGGTCTATGGACTACGTGTTTTCTGATAATAAAATATCCGATTTTATAATAGAAATTCGATGGTCAAAACTAGTCGGAAAAAAAAAATCATTAGTTTAACTAAAATGTTTTAACTTACATGTTTCAGTCAAGGTCCGGGTTTCAATTCTGCAGGTGGCCCTAGGATTTTTTAATGGGAGAAAAAAATCTTTAGTTATGCCGTCCTTCGGAGGGGACGTTAAAAGGTGGTCCCGAGCCTGTTCAATGTCAAGTACTCGTTGAAGATCCCTATCCTAATTAAACCTGTATAGGCAAAATTTAGGACTCCCAATGTAGATCCTCGGATTAGCCACATCAGCATAAAATTACGTTAAATAAATAAACAAACAAACTAACGATACGTGTTTCAGTAGAACACTTTTTTTTTCATTTTATATTTTATGAAAGATCTTCATTTATTTTAACCTACGTTTCGTAGTACTATTATACTCAAGTACTGAAGTGGCATCTTTATTTTACACAAAATTCAACTCTCACAAATATTTATAAGTACTTTTTTTCATTTAATATAACTAAATTAAATTATCTTACATTTATTACGACAAAAACAATTTATTCTACTTTTTGTTTTTGTTTAAAGTTGTAAAGAACTTTAGAGTGTGTTCTAAAAGAACATATTTATTATTATTATTATTTTTTTTTTATATTGGTTTTATAATTCGGGTTTTCGCTATTAGGATTGAATGTAAAACCTCAGTCAAATACTGAGTTTGATTCTCTATTTCTCCTGTTACTGGTCGGATTCCCATGGCTTTTCTTTTATTCTGTTTAAGATTTAGTTAATTTTTAAATTAACACATTTATAATCAAACAAGGAAACATTAATTTTATACGTTGAAGAGGAGCTTAAAAATACCTGTGTAGAGAACTGTTCGCTGTATATTTACTCGCCATTATTCATAGCCCGCATGCTACGTGAACAAAGCATTAAACCAACTAGCTTATCACCTTCAGTTGAAAATTACCAGCATATTTAGAGATACTTCCATAAATTAACAGTGTATATTTAGGAGCACGTATATAATTAGTAATCAGTAAAATAATGGGCAGCTAATGTTTCTATTAACAAAGAGTACTGGGGTCAAGAAAAGAAAAACAATCCATCGTTATATTATTTTAAATTAGAAGCATAGTAATAATAACTAGGGTAAAAAAGTATGGGCTTTATTATAATTCTTCCAAAAACATTTGTATTGTAAAACTAATAATCGACGTTTCGAGGTTTCTCCTCCCATCTTATTAATGATATGTTAAAATACACTAGACGAAATCCTAACCAATATATTTACCCTTGGGGAAAATTTTTATGGCAGTTTTAAATGCATAAAAATATGTTGCATTTTTATTTTGTTTTTACATTGTTGAGTTTTGATATCTAAATTTATATTATTAAAATAGCAATACATTTTTAATATGGTTATATGAAAATAAGATGGCCTCGAGACCTTCTAGTTTAGTTACTTAGTGGAGTAATGCCAATGGGCATTTTCTCTTCATGTTTTTTTTTTCAAGTATTTTATCATTACCAACATATTTACTTGTTGTATTACAAAATACAGTTGTAAATTTCAATAAAAATATTAAGAAAAAAAAAATGTTTCAAGGAATAATGTTTCAAGGAAGAATTATAATAAAGCCCATATTATTTATCATCCTTATTACTGTTGTTAATATAAATTCTAATTTACAATCAGGCGATGGGTCTCTCCTCTTTGTTTTACCAATACCTTAAATTAATTAAATATATTTATAACAAGTACTCTTTCTTTATTAAAAAATCATTGCCTACTATCTTTCCACTGATAACTAATTATATATACTTGTTCTTAAATATAGAGTGTTAATATATGGAAGTATCTCTAAATTTGGTAATTCGCAACTGATGGTGATAAGCTAGTTAAGAAAAAAAACGTTATTGGTGGAGCCATTTTTAAAACTAGATTTTTTTATCTATTTGATATTTTATTCTTTATTTAATTAGAATAAAAAAATGGGTTATAATTAAGGTTTTTCGACATACATGATTGTGCTTTCATGTCTTCTTCTTCTTTATTCCCTCAAATGGCGATGTCCGAGAGTAAAGCTGTAAACTCACTGGTCCTCCAGATCACCATAGAGCTTAGTCACCAACACGGTAGGTTTTGGCCAGATCAGCTTCCTGATGTCTTCTAGCTGAGGGCACGTCTGCAGGATGTGCTCTGCAGCCTGGTCACCAGTTCTACATCCACAGAGGAAGCTTTCCCCGATGCCAAACTTTTTATAGAGGTGTGCCTTCATCCTGTTATGGCCAGTTCTGAGCCTGAAGAGCACAACTTGCTCATTTTGTAGTAGGCGTCTTCTGGGTCGCGATTCGGGTGCAGGTCATTCCATTTAGCATTCACTGCAGCCCTATTTATTGATATCGCCTCCGGGAGGGTCTGGGTGCAGTTTGGTTGTGGTAATGCTGCTCCTTCCTTTGCAAGACGGTCGACTACTTCATTTCCGTACAGACCACAGTGCCCTGGGATCCATTGCAGTACTTCACACTTCACTATATTGCAATTGTAGATTTTCAATTTCTTCTAAAAGAGTGTGAAGTCCTAGTTTTCTTTTTGACTTCAGGGCATGTAGTACAGATGCTGCGTCTGACAGAAAGACTATTTTTGAGTCTGCGTTTCTGTTGAGCCGTCTCAGTATTTTGCTGCCCTCCAAGATCGCCTGCTCTTCAGCCTTGAAATTTGTGCATCTTAAGCCTGTTGGAATGGCTTTGTCTTGGGTGTTTCGACTCGGGAATTCTATATGGACCCCAGCTCCACCATTCGCAATAGCACCCGTAGCTGATCCATCAGTATACACTCGGGTCCATGAGGTAGAAGGGTAGCTTTCACGTCTTACGAAACTACAGAATCTGGTGTATGTAAATTATTTACCAAGATAATTGTTTTTGAAAACAAAAGAAATCGACTTTTTGTAGTTTTTTTTCAACATCCTCTATTTTAACATCACTACTACTGATATTAGTTAAAATAGTAAGTACGAATTAGCGGTGGGAATACTTTCTCAGAACTATTCGAAGTGTCCCTAAAAACCATTATTATCACCAATAATTCATTATTTTTTT
Organism: Piezodorus guildinii; assembly: GCA_023052935.1. NCBI lineage: Eukaryota > Metazoa > Arthropoda > Insecta > Hemiptera > Pentatomidae > Piezodorus > Piezodorus guildinii. The sequence goes on from CM041293.1 coordinate 90,963,539, forward strand.
TGTCTAAGAATTAACAAATTGTGTTATTACTTATGCATTGTGGAATAAATACAAATTCAGAAACTTAAATCATTATAGTTGTCCTGAAACCAATTAAGAGCGAGAGATTTCTGTCAATGTCATGATATCACGGCTTGCCGAAAATCACCGATTTCCAGTCTACATCAACGGGGTTGGCTTTTATGCTGAAGGGCTACAGACCATTTTTCTTTCCAATAACCGAGAGGAAAACCGAAAGTTTTTCCTACTTTTTTAAACTTTAGCTCGAGGCAATCAGTTGAAAAAAGTCCAAGCAAAGTTCTCGGCTTACGGAAGTTATAATTTTTATCATAAAAAACAGAAGAATTAGAAATTTTAAAATAACAAATTTATTATTTTAAAAACAAATTCATTCTTATACAGTTAAATAGTCATTTTCTAAGAATTATCATGACTAATTAAATTAAAAATATAGAAACACTTTTTAAATATTTAAACACTTTTTTAAAAACCTTTATAAAGATATTTATTTTGTTTTCGGCAGATGGATAAATATACATTTTTTATTTATTTTGCATAGAACTTGACCTTATTAAATAATAAATAATTATTAAATAATGAAGGAAAATACTACGTATTTATAATAATTGTATGATTTCTGTGAAAGTCAATGCAAAATATTACAAAAAGTTACGTAGCAATACTTATAAGACTTCCAACTATCTGTGTAAGCAAAATGAAAGTAAAATAATAAATACGAAATATTCGTTATTAAGAGAACTTATCTCATCTTAAATTTACCTTCCTTAAAGAATTTATTTTTAATATTGGATGTACACATTTTAAAACGGAAGAACTGCACTGTTTGTTGGTGCAAGTGATCAAAGATAAGCGTTGGAACAAAACTGTTAAATTATGTTTGTTGTAAAAATGTGCTTTATTAAATAATTTATTATATTATTATCTACAAAAATCCGTTGGTTTTATCGCTTTTCATCACTCTCCGTTAGCTTTTACAATCATGTATAAGATAAAAAAATTTCTCAAATCTTTAGCTTTTGAACGGTGTATTATACGTATATATTAACGTTCATATGTTCAAAAACATTAAAATTGCATTGAAATATTTTTATTTGCTTTACTTATATGCTAAATTGGTTCAACTAATATATTTACCTATTTTTTATCAATGCTGATAAGATAATAATAATATGGTAATTTTTTTTTGAATCTACAAAATTGAAGGTACTTTACAGAATGGAAATGGTGGTTAGCATGGTGATAAGCATAACAGCCTCCTATGCACAAGGTCCCGGGTTCAAACCCGCAGTTGGCCCTATGATTTTTAATGGGAGTAAAATATGCTTAATTATGACGTCCATAAGATGGGACAGTTAAGGTACAAAACCCTACATTCCTGAATCAGCACTTTCCCCCTCCTATTAGTATTGTATAAATATCCCTCCTAGAGTCAGTCAGTCATTCAGATCATTATTATCCATTCATGTAGTAGTTTAGTTATATATATAGTAGTGTAGTCCATGCAACCGTTTGTTTTTACCAATAAAGTTTTTTTTTAAGTTCATCGAGCGGTTAGTTCTTTATCTGACGTTAAAAGGTGATCCCCAGTCTGTGCGATGTCAGGTACTCGTTAAAGATCCCTATCCATAGTAAACCTGGGTTGGCAAAATTTAGGACTCCCACTGTAGCATCTTCTGATAAGCCACAGCAGCACAAAGAGACGTTAAATAAATAAACAACAGAATGAAGATTTAAAATATCGGCATTTCAGGCCTGTAAAATTATTTCAATCAGAATTAAAAGTACTTTTCGTCTGGTTTGTCGATTTTGAAGAAATTTTGCTGTATTATCTCGGGCTTATAGTTGTATTAAACATAAAATTTCAGTTTCGTACGACTTTAAGTTTTCGTGCTAGACTTACCACACGGACACACACAGATCCTAAATGTTCGATTTCTGTTGAAAACTGGAGCTCAAAAATGTTTATGTTCGCAATTCTTCCTCTTATTATAATAAGTGAAAGTAAAAATCACCTTTATTATTATTAATTTAATCGTTATTAAGATCGGACAAAATCATTATCCAAGGACAAAATTACGTCGGAAATTCTACTATTAAATCAAATTTAAAATTTGTCAATAAGTTCATATTATTGCTAGAATATAATTAATATGAACTTGAAGCTTCATAAGAATGATTTTTATTATGCCTATGGTCTTCTTTATTTTCACGATATTGCAGATCCATGTTGAACATTCGATTCTCCTATGGGTTCAGAAGATCTTAAAGTTGGTCCTGAATTTACCATTATAATCTGATGAACTTGCTGTTGAAATACCTCTGTTTTAAAAATTTACTCTACCATGTCAACGAATAATTTTATGATTCATTTTCGTATCAGTAAATAGATATTGCTTTATTATTATTTTTTTAATATCAACTAACGCTCGAAATGTCAGGATGAATTACAGTTATGATCGCCGCTCCTATAACTTCTATTGTAGACAATTGAAGCAGGAGTTGGCGACCTTCCGTTCTCAGTCCTTTAATTCCTACCTCTCCTCTCTGTCAGCTAGTGATAATTCCCTGTGGAATGTCACGAAGAAGATTTTAAAATCCCATCAAGTTTCCCATCCTCTCCGGCGTGGTGATGACTCCTGGGCTGCGTCTGATGAAGATAAAGCCGAGGAATTCGCCACACACCTCTCCAAAGTATTCACTCCTCACCCGGAATCCCAAAGCAATCATACCGCAGCTATACAAGACTTCCTTTTGTCACCAATACCTCTTTCCCTACCTCCTAAAGCTATTAATCCCTCTGAGGTTAAATATCTTCTCCAGAAACTGACCCTCCGTAAATCTCCTGGACATGATCTCCTTACCCCCCAGATCCTCCGTCAACTTCCGCAGAAAGCTATTATATTCCTTACATATATCTACAACTGCATCCTACGCATCACCTATTTTCCTCTCTTGTGGAAACATTCCACAATCATTCTCTTCCTAAAACCAGGTAAACCTTCCAGCAACACTTCATCCTACAGACCTATTAGTCTACTCCCCATCCTCTCAAAAGTCTTTGAAAAACTTCTAAAACGAATCCTGCCTATATTAGAATCACAATATCTTCCTTCCCATCAGTTTGGTTTCCGTGCTCATCATTCCACTGTTCAACAAGGACTCCGAGTTGTAGACCATATTTCCTCAGCCCTTGAATGCAAAGAGTATTGTTCTGGTGCGTTTCTGGACATAGCGCAAGCTTTTGACCGAGTATGGCACACCGGATTACTCTTCAAGCTTAAAACGCATTTACCCCAGTCTCTCTACCTCATTCTACGATCCTATCTCTCAAACCGCTCCTTCCGAGTTCGCTGTGGTGTAGAATTTTCTAACTTTTATCCCATTGAGGCCGGTGTTCCTCAAGGCAGCGTCTTGGGACCCGTCCTCTACATCCTTTACACTGTTGATATTCCTAATCATCCTGACACCTTTCTGGCAACATTTGCAGATGACACCGCCATCCTATCATCCAATTCCGATCCCGAAATAGCATCCTTAATCCTGCAAAGACACCTTTGTCTTATCGAGGACTGGTGTAATGCTTGGCGTATTAAGGTTAATGAAAGCAAATGCACCCACGTCACCTTCACCCTTCGACGCAAATCCTGTCCAATAGTTCATTTCAATTCCATAGCGCTTCCTTCCTCAGACACAGTCCGGTATCTTGGCTTAGTACTAGACAAAAGATTGACGTGGAACCCACATACAAGACTTAAACGAAAAGAACTCAACAGACGATTCGGACAGTTATACAGACTACTAAACAGAAAATCTAAGCTTACAGTTGACAACAAATTATTACTTTACAAGACAATACTGAAGCCAATGTGGACCTACGGACTTGAACTGTGGGGGACAGCCAAACGTTCTAACATCAAACGCATTCAATCCTTTCAATCCAAAGTCCTCAGAACAATAGTAAATGCTCCTTATTATGTCTCCAACTATACCTTACACCACGACATTAATGTTCCATTTATTTCAGACCTGATTCCATCTAAATTTTCCAAATTCCACCAGAACCTCATTCATCATCCTAATCCTCTAGCACAATCCCTATCCAGCTCCACTCATCCATACAACCCTCCTAGAAGGTTGAAACGGCAGTGGCCCCGAGCCATATTGTAAACATCTATTCTGGAGTTCTGACACTGGTCAGATTCTCCTCTCATGTGCGGTGTGATTGTGGCTTTGGCGACCAGTGATGCGGCTGAGAGGGAGGCGCTGGGATCCTTTGGACTCTGCTTGTCCTTCCACAAGTGGGGGGACAAGCCCCGTCTAGGGTTTCCGAGCTGATTGTAAATATTGTACATAGGTATGAATGTGACATGTTTTGTTTATTTATTTGTTAACTTCATTTATTTATATTTATTTTTTCTATAAATTTTGTTATTGTATACGTTTATTTATTTTGATTTTATTTTATGTAATTTGACTTTCCTTTTGTTTATATTGTAAATATTGTATGAATGAGATCCTGTAGCACTATTATTATTGTCTATTATGACAAATTGTAATATATACGAATAAAAAAAAAAATAAAATAAAAAAAAATAAAAAAAAATTTACTCTGCCATGTCAACGAATAATTTTATGATTCATTTTCGTATCAATAAATAGATATTGCTTTATTAATTTTTTTTTAATATCAACTAACGCTCGAAATGTCAGGATGAATTACAGATGTTGTACGAGTATTTTAAAATTTACCGATATAATTGAGAAACCTCTCCCAACTATGGGAATAGGAGGTTGTAACAGATGGCAATTTACAAGCTATTATGGCCGGTAATAGGCTGTGTTTACAACTCCTAAACAGGCTCTTACGCTAACCAAATAATCAGAGGTTGGACGGATGTCTGTTAAGACGGTTTAGTTTGAATTGTTCAACTGTCAGGAATCGATCACTCAGTAAATGATGGATGTGCAAAGTTACCTTTGAACTTTCTATTCTTCACTACTTGTAATATATTTTTATATATCGTTATCAATTCATGCTTAGCAATACGTTTCCGTATGAATTCTTAAATAATACTTTGTATCCTTTTTGGAATAATTATAAAACATTGTTTAGAAAACAAGGTTTAGGGAATTTCGTTTTTTCTTTGTCCCCAGGTATATTGATTCCATAAATTAGTAGCCATAATAAACAAAATTAGAGGCAACCAATATTGAGAGGATATGTACAATATTAATGAATATAAACTGTTATAATTACCCGTGTTGTAGGTATACGTTAATAATCCACAGGATTACACAATATGCCTTCAATACAGAAACATGTGTTGACACTAAACAAGGTTTGCAAATTGGAAATTATTGTTTGGCCATTGCTGTTGAATAATTTTACCATGTTTGCCGCTGACA